>OX183140.1:21546542-22064042 GCA_945261195.1 Cryptosula pallasiana | reverse complement strand
TGAATGCATGCAAAGAAACACAAGATCTCCAGCCATTACATACAGGCTGGCAGGAAATAATTCACATATTATATATAAGAATGCATGCACAGGAAGTGAATAGACCAATAGTAATAGATATATAAATAACTAACAAATCATATAGTAGAACAAGGTTAAAGGTAAATGGTACCAAGCGAGTGGCTCCATCGTCCAATCGTAGACCTCACAGGGTTCCGAGGCTATACCTAGCCTGTGGTTGGTATATTCGATGATCCAAGGAAGGGCACTTCCGGCTCCAAGGTTAAATTAAGCTCCTAGGTGGTTTTAGAGATCCTCGTTTAAGGCGGCCATTTTGTACCGGCCCAGTATCACCATATTGGGTTGGTCAGGGGTCACTAACGGCCCCGCAGGAGTCAATGCTGGCCCTGCAAGCTGTACTATCGGCACAGCAAGTCATTCCACTGGCACAGCACTTTTACAACGGTTGGGGGTGGAATTCTAGCCACTGATGTTAGTGTTCTCATAGCAAACAAGTAGTTCACTACTGACACGCACCAAAATCTATCACAGTATTAATATGCCCAACGTGAATTGCAAACTCAAAAGATTAAAAAATGCTTTTTAGTAGGTTTGAACTGTCTTCTTTGTTTATATCTCATTATCAAATTTGCCCTCCTTTTTCTCTTGTATAATCTCTTACCCCATCTTCTTCCAACTGTACAACAACAACGCAATCAATTATTCAGTAGATGTGAAGTTGTCTTACCACAACAGCTTTGTGCTCAATATCGTATATCCAGCCTTACTCTTTGAAGGTACCTCCATGTAACATTTTTGTACCAAACTTGCAAAATTTCTGCAAAAAAGTGTACGAAGTGATATGAGGTACAAATTACATGAGAAATTGAATAGTAGGAGAAGGAGAGTCGTTTTTCTAGGAGCTGTATTGTTTTAGAGTAGCATATTATCTCTCACACCAGCCCACCAAAACTGTTGTAAAGTGACATTTAAGATTATAGTCTAAATTCTAGAAGCTTCAGCCTTTTGGGTCAAGGTTTCTCAGCCCCTTTACCCAAACCTTATCATACCCTTTGGCACCTTC
Organism: Cryptosula pallasiana; assembly: GCA_945261195.1. NCBI lineage: Eukaryota > Metazoa > Bryozoa > Gymnolaemata > Cheilostomatida > Cryptosulidae > Cryptosula > Cryptosula pallasiana. The sequence goes on along the minus strand of OX183140.1, from coordinate 22,062,958 downwards.
AGTTTGGGTTTACTCTGGAATATACATGTGGAAATGGTTCTTTTGGAGGTTTAACAAAAAATTCAAGCTTATGGGCCAAAATTACTACGGAGTGAAATGTACAGGGCAATGTACCGCAAAACGAACAACTTGAAGGAGAAGAGAGCCTTTGTTCTCATTGGATGATGAAAAACACAAAAAATACTTCACTTTACAAACTGGTTCAAATTTTCTATGTTGATTAGCTAACGGTGAACTGTCATGGTTTTCCTATACAAACTGGTTTTCAGAGTTGTCTTCTTTTAGCGTCAAAGGGTGTTATATAGTCAACTCCAAATTACTAAATGTATCCATAAATTAGGTTGTACTGATCACTTATTGATATCAGAAATTATTTTTTATTTTTGTTGTATGTTGCTTAAAATTTTTTCAGTCACATCACTTGCAATTAGGATTTGAGAACTTTTATCATTATTTGATTACAGCAACTATGTCAGAAACGCTAGTCTGGCGTCCTCTTTTTCTTCACATCTCATGTTCTATATTCCTTTATCCCTCCCCCTTTTCAGCCAACCTCAACACCAAAAGAATGGCCCAGTAAGTTCCCCAACTCCTTGCTCGCTTTCTCTGACAACCAATATTCCTAGTAAACTAGTGTATTACCCCCTCTTTTTCCCCAGCTCCCCCAACCCAGGCCCTTAAAGTATCCCAGCATTGAACAACTTGTTGTTAATTTTGCGAACATTTAAGTCTTAAACAGCGGATTGATGTATTGAACAACCCTCTCGGCCAACTCAGTGCTAATCTACAAGCCTGCAAAATACCCCTCTTCAAGAAATGCTCGCCAATTTTTACACTGCTTAAAATTGGCGTCATCTTCGGGTACTTACTTCTTTGCTGCGCAGTATTTATTTGACCAATCAGATCACGCTATTTATTTTTATTATTATTTTATTTATTATTATTCTACCCACATACTACTGTCCATTCTTGTATGAATACCGTTTATTGTCCTCTTACTCACCAAATGAAGCACAATTTTTTGGATCCTGTTGATGTAAAGAGTATAACATGAGATGATCCTTGTGATTGTGATCACATTGGACCAACCTGACAAATCCAGCAATTGTCTCTTTGTTGTCGTTTCACATACGAAATTTATGTAATAAACAAGCGTTTATTTTGTTTACGATGCGTGTGCACCAATTGCGTCCATATTGATAGAAACCACTAATTCCGATTTTATGCGTGCAGCGTCCAAATTTAAGCCAGATGAGAAATGGCAAGTAACAGTAAAGCTCAACATTAAATCTTAGAACCAATTTTTGATGAAGTGTCTTTGCAAGGATTCTTTATTCCTGTTGCAATGGCCTTCAGCAGACCTAAGACTAAATGAATCGCCCAATCAGATTTCATTTTAAACGCAGACGAGGTAACTTCATTTATAAAACTTCGCTATTATTTATTATAATTGGCCACACCCACAACCCGAAGATGACGTACACGGTAATCAATGGAAGTTATAGTTAGCTAAATTTCAGCTGATGCGATGAGCATTTGAGGCCAATGGCTTTTTGGCAAGCTTGTAAATCAGGACTGAGTAGGCCTAGAGGGTTATTTAATACATCAATCTGCTGCTTAAGACTTGAATATTCAGAAAATCGACCAAAAAGTGATCAGTGCTGGCATGCTTTAACACTCCACTGTCTAAACTTCACACCCCTCTTTGAATTTTTCAAGTTTCAATTCTCTAGCATAATTAGAAGCCCCCTTTCTCCTGTTGAATATAGGGAGATATTATCAGCTATTTTACCTGAGTTGTCTCTCTTCGGGGCCACAACTTCTCTAATCCACCTTAATAAAACAAGCAGGAACTGAGATAATGAGGGCAGGTGTATTGAAAATACCTGGAGGAATATCTGCACAAGCAAGCTATTACAAGAAAATTATAAAGGTTATTACGATGGGCCTGCTTGCCTGAGAGCGAATCAAACAGTAGTTTTCAACAATACCATGACTTTATATATTAGCAGAGCAAAACTTTTGCCAGTCAGCAGGTTGTCAGCTTCGTTACGTGATGTTATAGACTTTATTTGTGTATCTTTAGAACTTTGCTAAGTTTGGTATACTTTTATCATTGACTAGCCTGTCCAGCTGGTTCCCTTGGTTACATCTCGTAGTCGGTTGCTAGAAGTATTAGTGGTTGGTTGAGGTCGAGCCAAGGTCGTGCCTAGGTCAAGTCGAGGTTGAGCCTAGGTTGAGTCCAAGTCGAGTTGTCTAAACTCACTAGTATTCATACTAGGAATCATAATTAGGCATCTCTATTACATTCAATTGATTCTCTGCTAGACAGAGCAGCCCACTGCCTGTATTTAGCCAACAATAGCTAGAGAAAAAAGAGAGACTTCTCTAAAATACATGGACTCACTGAAGACTAACAGCCTTTTACTACCATTTGCAGATATACGACGTTGCCTCAAACACTCTCCTTGCCACAATCTGTGGGAGAATTGGTCCTCAAAACTACATTGTCCGGCTAACATCAATCAGACTTCTGTTTGAAAGTGATTACGCGCTATCATACAGGGGCTGGAATTTGACATGGTCAGGTACGTGACATTTAGTAAGCTTGCTACTCGGACTATTTGCACTGCAACCATATATCTGTGTTTACTACGAGCTCAGCTAGTCTGAAGAAGGATAATTGACTTTTCTTTCTTTTCTTTTCTTTGGTCTGCAGTGGGTGTTGATTAACGTTGACCCAAACTTGACTGCACTTCCCAATTAGATTATGGCCTAATTAGAGATTAATTATGGCCTAATTAGAGATTAATTATAGATTAGTTATAGATTAATTACAGGTTAATGTTTGCGTGAAACTACCATCCGCGATTTTGAATGAAGATGCTACTAGAAATCAATGTTTATATATTTCTTTGCGGTTCCAAGATCACTTCAGAAATGTTCCATCGGGATTTTAGCATTTGAAACATGAGTGCAACAAAGTAAACTTAGTGCAAAAACATAGATTTATTGTTATTAGCGTGTTGAGATGATACTTGAAGTCAGCAATAAGGTTTGTGTCTTGTAGCCACAGGGTACTCTACAACGACAGCACCAACTACTACTACAATAAGTAAGTCAGCCATTCATGTGATCAACAACACATTTTAATGCGCGAAACTAAAATACATCTGAAACTCCATGTATATGATCTACCTTGAAAGCTAGCGTAACCTGATGACAAATGACAAGTTTGTTAACGTCATGCACAAACCAGTATCGTGCAGTGTCTGTAAACTTATAAAATTTAACAGCTAAACTTTCAGTTGAACCTTTAATTGAACCTAAGAAATTACAAAAATCTGCACGCTTTTGATGAATTTTTTTAATTTTTATTTAATTCCCATCAAGTTTCCATTTCAAAATTTGTATTCATTTTCCAAGCTTTGTTAGTTAAAGTCCAAATTTATAAACAATTTTATCAGTATATAGTTTAAAATTACCAAAATTATTTGTAACCTGAACAAATGTCAGTAGTCGTTACTCATGATATACTCAGTTGACGGAGGCTGGACATTGTGGAGTAGCTGGGCTCCCTGTGGGGGAGACGTAGAATGCGCTGGCGGTTTCCTGTTTAACAGAACTCGTAATTGCACAAATCCGTCACCCAATTCCGGAGGTCAACAATGTGAGGGGGATGACTCCCAAGCTGCTTCACTCAGTGAGTCAATTTCACATATCGTTGTATAGGTTGGACAGATATAACAAACATTTTGGGTTCTTATGTTTTAACTGTTCGTGTCTATTCAGACTGTCCCAGTGTTGGTGCAGAGCTGGACGTATTCCGTGGAGAGGAGAGATGTATTGCAGTAAACAATGCTTTGACTAGAGTAAATCCAGATACTTTAGAGATAACAGCTTGTGCTGAATTATTTGGTGCAAGTGCTAAACTTATTTCTCTTCCTGAGAACGAAACGGAACTGTGGGATTATCTCCTCACACACCTCACTGCGTATGTTTTATATAATAATGTTAATTCTCACTTGTTTTCTTATGTTCGGAAACTATTGTATTTTTCTGTATCACTCAAGGTTTGAGAGGAAATCAATACTAAAATGGGTATGTCAATTTTAGTTCCACAAATTACTGGGTTGGAATGGACAGTTTAACACATGGAACTCACTTTACGTGGAACACGGGAGAGGATCTAACAAATACAGATACAAGATGGGGAACGTAAGTAGTCCCATGATGCATTGCTAGAATACAAGTAAAGTACAGTTGTAGGTATATAAATTAACAACTAACCTATGAACTGTTTGTATACAATTACAGAAATGATCCAACTCTACCATATGGAGGTCTGACATGTGATGGAAGTACAAACTGTGTATTGGACTCTTATACTGCCTACAACCGAGATGGATCTTGGGATGAAATGCCTACATATGCCAAACCTATCTGTACATTCACTAAAGGTTGGTTCTTGCGCTACTGAGGAATAGTATACATTTAATGTAACAGTTTCATGTACCAAGTTTTACAAGCTAACCAAGTTGTATATGATACAGTTGATGGAGGTTATGGTGAATGGACAGAATGGCAGTCATGTAATGGTGGATGTGATACTTTGGGTTCTCTTATGAAAAGAAACAGAACTTGTGATTCACCAGTTGTTAGTCTTGGAGGTGTTGACTGTACTACACCTATGCAGAAACAAGAAACCTCTCTAGGTAAAGTTTATACAAAACTGTTCATTACATTGTACAGTTGATTGTATGGTTAGTTCTGGTGCACCATTGCTAATATATTTGTTATAGATTGTCCTACAGGAACTCACTTGGCATACAACAATGGTAACAGTTGGTGTATTGAATTGATGTCTTCTGCTGACTGTGTAGACATGCTGACTAACTGTAAGAGTCAGCGTGGACCAATGGCAGAACTTCTTACAGTAATCAACGCTAACATGTTCAAGGATGTGGCAGCAGTAATTGCCAGGTACGGCTGCTGTGCAGCTCGTTGTCTGTGGAGTATTTCACTTATAAAGTGGTTGAAATAAGTTTTGGGAAATGATCCAATAACAAAACCAAACAGCTAGAGTTACCTTTGTTAGTTGGTAGTTGTTATAGCATTTGCCCAGCATGTGTCTGTAATGTGTCTGTAATGTGTCTGTAATGTGTCAGAGGACCAAGTTACTACAATAGGTTTACTTAGCGGCATGGAATAATTCATTTTGTCTCGGGATAGTAGTATGATGAACAGTAAGTATGCAGTTAATAATGTAATACCATAACTATATTTGCTTTCCTAAAAGCCCGAGTTGGCAGGTTACTACACATAGCATAAATAATTCATGACTTTATGTTTGTTACAGTGAAAACACACAGTACATACTTCCTGCTCTGGTACTCAACTCTGGTGATGGAAAGTTTTATTGGCCAGATGGAACAGAACTGTACACTGCAGGGAGATGGATGGGGTAGGTAGACCAACCATACTTTGGTCCTGGAAATCATTTGAAAACTAAAAAACAGAATCAAACTCTGAAGTGATGAATATAACTTTTAACCTACAAATGAATTGATATTCACAAACTTATGTTACTCTTTAGAGACGATCCAGACACAGGCGAAGAAGTAGGAATGATTGGTTGTACAACTTCATTTAGTGGACTTTGTGGGCTTAGAACAGAAGATGATGATTGTACTAGTGAACCATACATATGTCAAGTGAAGGAAAGTAAGTATATATTATATATTATATCTCTTGTTAGTTGATTAACTATATACTACTTGTATTTGTACATTATATATAATACATACCTGTACACTTCATCAACCTAAACTACATTATATTATTGTTACCTCAGTTGATGGAGCTTGGACTCTGTGGACTAGCTGGGCTACATGCGGAGGTTCTGTTGTCTGTTCCGGAGGATCTCTTTACCAAAGAACACGTACTTGTACCAATCCTAAACCTCTTGGAGTTGGTTTACCTTGTCCTGGAAATTCTACTCAGGAGGCTTCTCTTAGTGAGTTGTGTTTCATATGCAGCTTGTTTGCAGGATACCAACTTTGTTTATTCCTGCTGTTTTACATTTTTTATTTCTAAAACATCACCAGCTTTTTCTGGTTGTTAGCCTTTCTTTTCCTGAACATCTTCCAACAAATCGTTACTCAAGTAGACCAATGGACAGAGCATGCTCAAAATTTTATATCACTTTTCTATCTTGTTACAGATTGCACCAGTGTTGGTGCAGAGCTGGATGTATTCCGTGGAGAGGAGAGATGTATTGCAGTAAACAATGCTTTGACTAGAGTAAATCCAGATACTTTGGAGATAACAACTTGTGCTGAATTGTTTGGTGCAAGTGCTAAACTTATTTCTCTTCCTGAGAATGAAACTGAGCTGTGGGATTATCTCCTCACACACCTCACTGCGTATGTTTTATATATTAATGTTAATTCTCACTTGTTTTCTTATGTTCGGAAACTATTGAATTCTTCTGTATCACTCAAGGTTTGAGAGGAAATCATTACTAAAATGGGTATGTAAATTTTAGCTCCACAAATTACTGGGTTGGAATGGACAGTTTAACTCATGGAACTCACTTTACATGGAACACAGGGGAGGATCTAACAAATACAGATACAAGATGGGGAACGTAAGTAGTTCCATGATGCATTGCTAGAATACAAGTAATGTACAGTTGTACGTATATAAACTAACAGCTAATCTATGCACTGTTTGTATACAATTATAGAAATGATCCAACTCTACCATATGGAGGTCTGACATGTGATGGAAGTACAAACTGTGTATTGGACTCTTATACCGCCTACAACCGAGATGGATCTGGGACTGAAATGCCTACATATGCCAAACCTATCTGTACATTCACTAAAGGTTGGTTCTTGGGTTACTGAGGAATAGTATACATTTAATGTAACAGTTTCATGTACCAAGTTGTACAAGTTAACCGAGTTGTATATAATACAGTTGATGGAGGTTATGGTGAATGGACAGAATGGCAGCCATGTAATGGTGGATGTGATACTTTGGGTTCTCTTATGAAAAGAAACAGAACTTGTGATTCACCAGTTGTTAGTCTTGGAGGTGTTGACTGTACTACACCTGTGCAGAAACAGGAAACCTCTCTAGGTAAAGTTTATACAAAACTGTTCATTACATTGTACAGTAGATTGTATGGTTAGTTCTGGTGTACCATTGCTAATATATTTGTTATAGATTGTCCTACAGGAACTCACTTGGCATACAACAATGGTAACAGTTGGTGTATTGAATTGATGTCTTCTGCTGACTGTGTAGACATGCTGACTAACTGTAAGAGTCAGCGTGGACCAACGGCAGAACTGCTTACAGTAACCAATGCTGACATGTTCAAGGATATAGCAGCGGTGATTGCCAGGTAAGATGGTTGTCCATGACATTAGAGATTGAGTCTTTAATTTTTCAAGCTCATCGTTGTTGTAACGCACTCCGTGAGGTTATTCGTGTTGGGTTTGTGGCACAAAGGTCTGATAGACGCAACCCGGTGCCTTTTCATCCATTTATTCTCTCTCTGTTTGTTCACCTGTCAATCCATCTGTCTTTGCCTAGACCAGATAGTTTACCTACCAACTGATAGTTTCCTTAGAACTCTACAGGCGACCAAAAAAGAGCTGGACAGCTGCGTAGGTGTTTGGATTTATTTTGAGTGCTTAGTAATAAATCAAAGTTGGGCGTCTTGCTACAGCGAACACGCATGCACTCGATATTATCGTTTTTCCATTCCTGTCCCGCGGCTAATAATGCAATGTCAAGGTCATCAAAAGAAAAGCGTGAGAAACGGTTTTACTCAACTTGCTACTGCAGATTTATTGGCCCGAGAAGCATGCTTGTGGTTGCCTGACTTGTTGAAAGTGTGTGCTTCTGTTCGCCGGTATTTTGGGCGTCTGCCAAGTATGAGTGCTTCATTTTTTGCTTTCTTATTGAAACTGAGCGACTCGTGGCCGGCGAAAGTACCTATTATCAGATGGAAAAATTTCCATCGACAAAAAATGTGGGGATAGAGCAAAAGCTGATCATCGCAGGCAAACATACATCTTTGTATGTTACCCACAGAGTAAAACTGCTTTCATTTTTCATTGAGGTGTCGATCAACTATATGTCAAGGCAAATAATTATGGAGCTAAGCATTTTGACCTTTCAGTAAGGGAAGGACATAAAGCGAGTCACTGTCCATAAGCATTCATTTAAAATTGATGCATCCATTCATCTTCATATCCATAGTTTCTGTCGCTTTTTTCAAGTTCTCTTAAACTTCTGTTAGTTCAAACAAGTCTTCAGGTGAACCCAAGATAAATACTGTTGGGGACGCCATTGACAGCAATCTCGATCGCCATGGCAACACACATAGTACACAACGATCACGAACTAGAATATTTCATCACATTTATTATACACCTTCTAACATTTCTAGATTTATTTAAATATTAATTATTATACAGTTTTCCACGAAGTGTAAATAATAATTTGGTTGCCAACAGTAAGGCGGGGCTTACACTTTTCTTTGTTCCTTCTTTGTATTTAAATGGATGTAATGTACGAATAAAATCAGAGTTAATCTGACTCTCAGAAGCTTCAGATGATTCTTACCCTACACAGACAAAGAAGACTAAACACAAGTGAAAGATAGCATACAATAACAACAACTTGGTCTTGTCGACTATCGGTGCGAGCAATGAACTAGTAGAAAGGGAGCAGCCGAACTGGCCCTCACTGCGTACGACCAATTCGGCGTACGATACTAAACCCTCGTTCTCCATTGACATTCCAACTGCACACAGTTTGCCCTTCAGCCGGAAAATCATTGGAAAGTGTGGCAGTCAACTCGACTCCTCACTGTGTATCGCCATGAGCATACAACACTGCAAATTTCGATCGGTTGGATTAAAGTGTCGACCCTGTTACCTACAGAATAAATAAAGCACCAAACAATAACTGCACTAAGTAATCACTACATCACTGGAGGCTGTAGAGGTGGTAGCTACCTCAGTCACACCATAGAGTCCTGTACAATACTTCCTGCCTTAGTAGTGGGTATTGGTAATAATACCTTAATAGTAGGTAGTGGTAGTAGTACCCTAATAGTAGGTAGTGGTAGTAGTACCTTAGTAGTAGGTAGTGGTAGTAGTACCTTAATAGTAGGTAGTGGTAGTAGTACCTTAATAGTAGGTAGTGGTAGTAGTACCTTAATAGTAGGTAGTGGTAGTAGTACCCTAATAGTAGGTAGTGAGAGTAGTAACTTAATAGTAGGTAGTGAGAGTAGTACCCTAATAGTAGGTAGTGGTAGTAGTACCTTAATAGTAGGTAGTGGTAGTAGTACCTTAATAGTAGGTAGTGGTAGCAGTACCTTAATAGTAGGTAGTGAGAGTAGTACCTTAATAGTAGGTAGTGGTAGTAGTACCCTAATAGTAGGTAGTGAGAGTAGTACCTTAATAGTAGGTAGTGGTAGTAGTACCTTAATAGTAGGTAGTGGTAGTAGTACCTTAATAGTAGGTAGTGGTAGTAGTATCTTAATAGTAAGTAGTGGTAGTAGTACCTTAATAGTAGGTAGTGGTAGTAGTATCTTAATAGTAGGTAGTGGTAGTAGTACCCTAATAGTAGGTAGTGGTAGTAGTACCTTAATAGTAGGTAGTGAGAGTAGTACCTTAATAGTAGGTAGTGGTAGTAGTACCTTAATAGTAGGTAGTGGTAGTAATACCTTAATAGTAGGTAGTGGTAGTAGTACCCTAATAGTAGGTAGTGAGAGTAGTAACTTAATAGTAGGTAGTGAGAGTAGTACCTTAATAGTAGGTAGTGGTAGTAGTACCTTAATAGTAGGTAGTGAGAGTAGTACCTTAATAGTAGGTAGTGGTAGTAATACCTTAATAGTAGGTAGTGGTAGTAATACCTTAATAGTAGGTAGTGGTAGTAGTACCCTAATAGTAGGTAGTGAGAGTAGTAACTTAATAGTAGGTAGTGAGAGTAGTACCTTAATAGTAGGTAGTGGTAGTAGTACCTTAATAGTAGGTAGTGAGAGTAGTACCTTAATAGTAGGTAGTGGTAGTAATACCTTAATAGTAGGTAGTGGTAGTAGTACCTTAGTAGTAGGTAGTGGTAGTAATACCTTAATAGTAGGTAGTGGTAGTAATACCTTAATAGTAGGTAGTGAGAGTAGTACCCTAATAGTAAGTAGTGGTAGTAGTACCCTAATAGTAGGTAGTGGTAGTAGTACCCTAATAGTAGGTAGTGAGAGTAGTAACTTAATAGTAGGTAGTGAGAGTAGTACCCTAATAGTAGGTAGTGGTAGTAGTACCTTAATAGTAGGTAGTGGTAGTAATACCTTAATAGTAGGTAGTGGTAGTAGTACCCTAATAGTAGGTAGTGAGAGTAGTACCCTAATAGTAGGTAGTGAGAGTAGTACCTTAATAGTAGGTAGTGGTAGTAGTACCTTAATAGTAGGTAGTGGTAGTAGTACCCTAATAGTAGGTAGTGGTAGTAGTACCTTAATAGTAGGTAGTGGTAGTAGTACCTTAATAGTAGGTAGTGGTAGTAGTACCTTAATAGTAGGTAGTGAGAGTAGTACCTTAATAGTAGGTAGTGGTAGTAATACCTTAATAGTAGGTAGTGGTAGTAATACCTTAATAGTAGGTAGTGGTAGTAATACCTTAATAGTAGGTAGTGGTAGTAGTACCTTAATAGTAGGTAGTGGTAGTAGTACCTTAATAGTAGGTAGTGGTAGTAGTACCTTAATAGTAGGTAGTGGTAGTAATACCTTAATAGTAGGTAGTGGTAGTAGTACCCTAATAGTAGGTAGTGAGAGTAGTACCTTAATAGTAGGTAGTGGTAGTAGTACCTTAATAGTAGGTAGTGGTAGTAGTACCTTAATAGTAGGTAGTGGTAGTAGTACCTTAATAGTAGGTAGTGAGAGTAGTACCCTAATAGTAGGTAGTGGTAGTAGTACCCTAATAGTAGGTAGTGAGAGTAGTACCTTAATAGTAGGTAGTGGTAGTAGTACCTTAATAGTAGGTAGTGGTAGTAGTACCTTAATAGTAGGTAGTGAGAGTAGTACCTTAATAGTAGGTAGTGGTAGTAATACCTTAATAGTAGGTAGTGGTAGTAATACCTTAATAGTAGGTAGTGGTAGTAATACCTTAATAGTAGGTAGTGGTAGTAGTACCTTAATAGTAGGTAGTGGTAGTAGTACCTTAATAGTAGGTAGTGGTAGTAGTACCTTAATAGTAGGTAGTGGTAGTAATACCTTAATAGTAGGTAGTGGTAGTAGTACCCTAATAGTAGGTAGTGAGAGTAGTACCTTAATAGTAGGTAGTGGTAGTAGTACCTTAATAGTAGGTAGTGGTAGTAGTACCTTAATAGTAGGTAGTGGTAGTAGTACCTTAATAGTAGGTAGTGAGAGTAGTACCCTAATAGTAGGTAGTGGTAGTAGTACCCTAATAGTAGGTAGTGAGAGTAGTACCTTAATAGTAGGTAGTGGTAGTAGTACCTTAATAGTAGGTAGTGGTAGTAGTACCTTAATAGTAGGTAGTGAGAGTAGTACCTTAATAGTAGGTAGTGGTAGTAGTACCTTAATAGTAGGTAGTGAGAGTAGTACCCTAATAGTAGGTAGTGGTAGTAGTACCCTAATAGTAGGTAGTGAGAGTAGTACCTTAATAGTAGGTAGTGGTAGTAGTACCTTAATAGTAGGTAGTGAGAGTAGTACCCTAATAGTAGGTAGTGGTAGTAGTACCCTAATAGTAGGTAGTGAGAGTAGTACCTTAATAGTAGGTAGTGGTAGTAGTACCCTAATAGTAGGTAGTGGTAGTAGTACCTTAATAGTAGGTAGTGAGAGTAGTACCTTAATAGTAGGTAGTGGTAGTAGTACCTTAATAGTAGGTAGTGAGAGTAGTACCTTAATAGTAGGTAGTGGTAGTAATACCTTAATAGTAGGTAGTGGTAGTAGTACCTTAGTAGTAGGTAGTGGTAGTAATACCTTAATAGTAGGTAGTGGTAGTAATACCTTAATAGTAGGTAGTGGTAGTAGTACCTTAATAGTAGGTAGTGGTAGTAATACCTTAATAGTAGGTAGTGGTAGTAGTACCCTAATAGTAGGTAGTGAGAGTAGTAACTTAATAGTAGGTAGTGGTAGTAGTACCTTAATAGTAGGTAGTGAGAGTAGTACCCTAATAGTAAGTAGTGGTAGCAGTACCTTAATAGTAGGTAGTGGAAGTAGTACCCTAATAGTAAGTAGTGGTAGTAGTACCCTAATAGTAGGTAGTGAGAGTAGTACCTTAATAGTAGGTAGTGAGAGTAAAACCTTAATAGTAGGTAGTAAACAGTGAAAGATGGTAATGAATACTCTGATGATGGGGGATGCTTCTTTGTCAGAAAATGTTTTTTAGGGAAAATTTTTCTTTGTCAAGAGTAAAGCCTTTTTGGAGAAGCAAAAGTTTACTTTGTCAGGATGAAGTGGTTTTTTGCAGGGAAACAATTTTTTCCTTGCACTGCTATTTGAGAGATTCATAGTTGTAACCCCATGATTTTACACACATTTGTAATATATAGAGCGAAAATGGACTGTATATTGCAGCGACTCGCTATTCGCACAAGTAAAAGAGACAATATCCACAAAAGAACTGCAGAATTCTTGATATAGATAGTTTTCTGTGAGACTATTTATTATCACAAACAGATGGACCCACCAAACAAGATTGCATTAGGGAAACGGATGCAGGAAAGAAATTTTTCGTGTGTATTTTGATTGCATGTCTAGTGGATTGTATGTCTAGTGGATTGTATGTCTAGTGGATTGTATGTCTGGTGGATTGTATGTCTAGTGGATTGTATGTCTAGTGGATTGTATGTCTAGTGGATTGTATGTCTAGTGGATTGCATGTCTAGTGGATTGTATGTCTAGTGGATTGTATGTCTAGTGGATTGTATGTCTAGTGGATTTCATGTCTAGTGGATTGTATGTCTAGTGGATTGTATGTCTAGTGGATTGTATGTCTAGTGGATTGCATGTCTAGTGGATTGCATGTCTAGTGGATTGTATGTCTAGTGGATTGCATGTCTAGTGGATTGTATGTCTAGTGGATTGTATATCTAGTGGATTGTATGTCTAGTGGATTGTATGTCTAGTGGATTGTATGTCTAGTGGATTGTATGTCTAGTGGATTGTATGTCTAGTGGATTGTATGTCTAGTGGATTGTATGTCTAGTGGATTGTATGTCTAGTGGATTGTATGTCTAGTGGATTTCATGTCTAGTGGATTGTATGTCTAGTGGATTGTATGTCTAGTGGATTGTATGTCTAGTGGATTGTATGTCTAGTGGATTTCATGTCTAGTGGATTGCATGTCTAGTGGATTGTATGTCTAGTGGATTGCATGTCTAGTGGATTGTATGTCTAGTGGATTGCATGTCTAGTGGATTGTATGTCTAGTGGATTGTATGTCTAGTGGATTGTATGTCTAGTGGATTGTATGTCTAGTGGATTGTATGTCTAGTGGATTGTATGTCTAGTGGATTGTATGTCTAGTGGATTGTATGTCTAGTGGATTGCATGTCTAGTGGATTGTATGTCTAGTGGATTGTATGTCTAGTGGATTGTATGTCTAGTGGATTGTATGTCTAGTGAATTGTATGTCTAGTGGATTGTATGTCTAGTGGATTCTGTTGTCCACACTATTCACACACCAGTCAGATGTAACCAGACGAACACTCGGTCTGCCAGCACATCAACACAGTCAGTTTTTACAGGCTTGAATAACATTTACCTCCTCTTACCAGAGAGGGTATTACGCCTGTACGGCACCAGGAAGCACTGTGAATGAGTTAGCGCAACTACATAACCAAAGTGAGCTCTCAGCTCAGATGTTTAACTTGGTGCTTTCATGTTTGCACATTTACTTGTCTTACAAGAACCAGTAAACGAGCGAAATGAAAGTGCACACACAACAGTAATTGAGAGTAAATGGCAATGAGCATGGTAAAGGCTCGGCCTTTTATTGGCCAAGTCACAGGAAACTGTTGGTCGACTTAACAAGTAGGCTAATCATACATCACATAAATGCAGGTAAGCAAATGCATAAACAGATAATACATATCGACAAGTAAGACAACATGCGCTGGTGACCAGAAATGTATCAGGTACCCAAAAGGTAAAGGGTGGAGTTACTGAGATGAATCCTCAATACAAAATGACTCCAGAGGCCTCTGGTTCATCTGGTTGGTTTTCGATAATTTCTACAAATTGCTTTAATCTTGAAATGGTAATATGATGGATGTAGGCTCCCGAAGTCCTTAAACTAGCTTCTTTTCCTCTGGCTATGGCGGCCATCTTGGTGCAGGCCCGGGATGCCTTTCCAGGGCCAGTACACTCGGCAGGTACTGTGCGGTGTTGCTATTTATCTCTTTTTTTGAGCTATGGTACTCTTTAGCATTACCGGTTCATGAAATGTCCTGTACCAGTGATAGTGTAAGTATGTCTCATGCCTAATGGCTATCAGAGACAACTTCCTAACAGACTGGATAAATAGGAATCCATTACAATCCACCACACCTGCTCAATGGGTTTTCTACAGAATTCCAGAACATTCCCCTATTTTAAAGACAAGTTCACGCAGTTAATTTGTTTGAGCATTTCGATTATTCATTGAATGGGTAATAGAAAAAAGTGAAATCTTAGCCCACATGTTCTCGGTTTTGTTACAGTGAAAACACAGAGTACATACTTCCTGCTCTGGTAGTCAACTCTGGTGATGGAAAGTTTTATTGGCCAGATGGAACTGAACTGTACACTGCAGGGAGATGGATGGGGTAGGTGAACCAACCATACTTTGGTCCAGGAAATCATTTGAAAAAGCCGAAAAGCAGAATAAAACTCTCAAGGAATGAATATAACTTTTACTCTACAAATGAATCAATATTCACAAACTTGTGTTTCTCTTTAGAGATGATCCCGACACAGGAGAAGAAGTAGGAAAGATTGGTTGTTTAACTTCATTTAGTGGACTTTGTGGGCTTAGAACAGAAGATGATGATTGTACTAGTGAACCATACATATGTCAAGTGAAGGAAAGTAAGTATATATTATATATTATATCTCTTGTTAGTTGATTAACTATATACTACTTGTATTTGTACATTATATATAATACATACCTGTACACTTCATCAACCTAAACTACATTATATTATTGTTACCTCAGTTGATGGAGCTTGGACTCTGTGGACTAGCTGGGCTACATGCGGAGGTTCTGTTGTCTGTTCTGGAGGATCTCTTTACCAAAGAACACGTACTTGTACCAACCCTAAACCTCTTGGAGTTGGTTTACCTTGTCCTGGAAATTCTACGCAGGAGTCTTCTTTAAGTAAGTTAGAATATACAAATAATTTATGTTCTACTTGTCAATAATTGTTGCCATTTTATTGTCACCCAATAGTGTTTTTTTTTGTTGATTATGAATCTTTGAGTGTTATCTGTAATTTAATAGATTATTTACATGTATGAATTCTTGTTAAAGCCTAGACACACTCTGAGACAACAACAAGTACATGCAGTTTGTATGATTAGCCTGCAAAGTTTTTAGTTTCATCATTTTGTTCTAAAAATAGATAGATATATATTCAATGGAAAACTCACTTTTAGCAGCTTTTTCCGAAACTTCACGTTGCAGATTGCCCCAGTGTTGGTGCAGAACTGGATGTATTTCAAGGAGAGGAGAGATGTATAGCTGCAAACAATCAATGGAAAACTGTAAATCCAGATACTCTGGAGATAACAGCTTGTACCGAATTATTTGGTGCAGGTGCTAAACTTATTTCGCTCCCTGAGAATGAAACAGAGCTGTGGGATTATCTCCTCACACACCTCACTGCGTATGTAAAAATATTCATAAAACGCATTCATATTTTGCTAACAGAAGTTTCTCAAATAGCCGGGGGCTGGTGTGTTCTACTGTCCACAACGAATGCACTGAGCTCACTTTCAATGGCAAACACTCTGTTAGTCAATGTTGAGCTTAATTACTTGCCAGCCGATTGCTACAACCTAACTACTTCTTTTCTTCTTTCTCTAAAAGCAATCCCAGGATGTGAGAGTAACCAACAATTCAATCAGACAAACTACACGGAGTGTCAGCTAGTTTATTCATATTACCAAGTTCTAGGGAGGCTATCTTCTAGAGCGGTGGCAAATGCATGAATGAATGCAATGAGTGTAAGCTCAGCAAGCTTTTGTATAGGATGGATGACAGGAAGTCATCTGTATAATCATATAACAAAACATTCACAGGAAGTAGCTTAACCTATACAAACAAATATATAGATAGTTGACCTATAGCAATACAGTAAAGGATTAAAAGCACAAGGCGCCAAAGAACTAAGAGGTGGAGTCCTGACTCCATTGTCCAGTGGTAGATTCTTAACGATACCTAGAGACATACCTAGCCTTGGGTCGATGATAACTTTCTGCTAGGAAGGGTGCATCTGATATCCGGGGGAGATGAATTTTTTCAGGCTGTGGTCGAGTGCCACCGCTAAAGCGACCATATTGTGCCAGCCCGGTAGGGTGCCAGCCCGGTAGGGTGCCAGCCCGGTAGGGTGCCAGCCCGGTAGGGTGCCAGCCCGGTAGGGTGTCAGCCCGGTAGGGTGCCAGCCCGGTAGGGTGCCAGCCCGATAGGGTGCCTGCCGACACAGCAGGGGACATTACGGATCATGCTGGGATCCATGCCAGCCCTGGAGACTTCATACCGGCCCTGCACTACTTTTTAGTGCTTATTTGGCATGTGAACCTTCTTATTCACATGCCTCTGGTGACTGTAAGGGTAAATAAAGGTTTCTACAAACACCTTCCACCAAAATCTACCACATTATAGAAAACCTGAACACAGGAAACGGTCTAAATAATACCCAGTCAAATCTTATAGAATATTTTACCGAGACGACCAACGATTCCAATACTTAAATACAACAATAAATACTCTATGGCACACAATGTTATATAATAAGGCGCCTAGTGGTAGTGGTTGCAATCTCTTCCAGGTCATCCATACAGCTGGCTCAAAAGTGTGGCTCGGCTTCTCTAACAGTATTTACAGCCTTTCTTAGGCTTTGTAATCGAACCACTTACTGCTTGTTGATGTTTAGGCTCGGGGGCAATGGGGTAGCAATCTCTTAAGCTATCTCTATAGTTACGGGTGCCATCTTGTTGTCAATTAAAGATACAATTCATGGCTGAGGTACAGCCGTTTACTGGATACTCTGTGATATAGGTATTAATACATCTGTTAACATTTTTTGTGATCTGTTCGTCGGAGGCTGTTTCACAGTATTTCTAAGGTCTGCCTTACCTATGTAAAGAGCCAGAGGCATCTATGCAAGTTATTATAAAACCGTGCTTAGACCAGGAGCCGGTACAAACTGGTAAACGGTAATGTTTACACAGTACTCATAAGTTAATATAAACTGGCATCTGATGCAAAAAAAGTTATCGCAGTACAACCAGCGATTAGTAGTAGCATTCTCACTGGTACTTTTTTTTATTTTGTTCTTCTAAGAATTACAAGAGTAACTTTTTTTATTCAGCAGAGCTTCTTATCTGTCTATTTATCTATTATATTATAATAATAATAGTCTGAATTGGTTCTCCGTTACCTTGTTAATACCTGCATATAATGTTTCAGCTCCACAAACTACTGGGTTGGTTTTGACAGTTTCACATATAATGGTGAAGTATTTACTTGGCTCAATGGCCAGAATCTATCAGCTACAGACTATCGAAGAATGAAGTAAGTAAAAAGAACAGAGTTACAGAGACAAGTTTGATTCCATGTTTGTTATGGAGTGACTCTTTGTTCTATAGATGATGTAATCTGAAATTTCGAATCAATGGCTGGTCTAATCACAATTTGTTTACGCCATTTTAAAACCGTATTACTCACACATATTGTAGTAGTAACCCTATCCGTCCTTATGGAGTCATAATATGTGATGGCCAGAATTTGTGTCAGTTTGGATCCTTCTATGCCTACAATAGAAATAATGGTCCGTCACAGCTGCCTCAAAGTGCTAGACCAATATGCGTCTTTTCTCAAGGTAGGATACATTAGATATATTTGTGATGTAGGTTAATTGCTAGGTCATCGAAAAGAATCACCGAAGGGTTTAACTAACCTAATTAATAAAATATTTAAACAGATGATACTCAATAGGTTACCATCGATGCTACAAGTGTATTGTATTAATACCTTGAAACTACTGCTCTGGTTTGTGAAAATTTGTCTTCTTTTCTACCTTAAAATGTTTTATGAACTCACAAAAGACTTACTTCTGGAAAAAAAATGGAAAGAAGGTATCTTTAAATATAAGTGGAGCTGAGAAATACAAAAAGTGCTTTGACAGGTTATTCAATAGAGATCATCAAGTTTTGTGACAATGAAGCCACTAAAATATTCTAAAGATATGTTGGTTTATAAAATTGACCTTTTTAAAACTAAGTAACATTCAATGTGGTGTCTTTAATGGTGTGTCAAGTACTTGTTTTTGTCTATGTTATTTATTTATAAGTATGTACACATGTTTTGAGTACATTCAAAGTGTTTTTCGTTGGTTACAGTATCATGTTGTATTAGCTGACCAAGTTGTATATGATACAGTTGATGGAGGTTATGGTGAATGGACAGAATGGCAGTCATGTAATGGTGGATGTGATACTTTGGGTTCTCTTATGAAAAGAAACAGAACCTGTGATTCACCAGTTGTTAGTCTTGGAGGTGTTGACTGTACTACACCTGTGCAGAAACAGGAAACCTCTCTAGGTAAGACTTCTTGACATTTCACAAAATTAAATAAAAAGTGGAACATGTCCAGAGCCATATGATTTTTCTTGAATAATTTACTAGGGGTAAACGTAAGTTCTTGTTTCATATTGTAAATGATTTCGCCGTGCCATTACCAGACAACTGCTAGAGAAAGATATACCCGTGTGATTTACCTGACAACTGAGCAAGCTTGTCGTGTCAACCACACACTGTGACACACGGTAGCAACTGAATCAAGTTGTACCGGGTCAGGAGCGCTACCGAAGGTGAAAGTGACGGCTCCGATTCCTGACTGTCCGAGTATAAAAATATGCACCGTGCTCTACCGTATTCGGAAGAACCAACATGTAAATACGGCAACCTGCCAAACTTAAGACGAGAGGGTTAAATTACAAATACTTTATTGCTTGTACAATACAAAAGCTTGCAGGAGCAGTATTCTTCACAAGCGCACTACCAGGTCTAAGCGCAGGGATAAATGTCTCTCTATTTATAGGGAATCATGCAGTTGAAATTGCAGTTGAAATACAGGCATATAATTGGTTAAAAACAAGCTGGCACAAAATAATAATAAAAAATGACAGCACATGCTGGCACAATATAAACTGGCTAACAGCCAACATTTGAACAACAGACACATGACGTCATGGAAATTTACAATAATCCATTAACAACAAGAGTCCATGAAGAGTACAGTTGACCTTTGATCAGCTACTAGTAGTACATTGAGGCCTTGACTCATCTGCTTCCTGCCTGCTGCAACTCAAGTGCTATTGTAGTGTTTTTCTATCTTTAGTTACACCACCGACACAACGGCTTCCATGTACTCCTTGTTAATACTAATAATGTCCAGACAATCGACAAGAATGTTCCTTGTTAATAATAATCTTTATTATTAACATTCTATTTAGCAAGACACAAGTATAATAATTACTCCACTATTACTGCAAGTCATGCATAGTAACTCCACAGTAATCCACAATAACTTCTGCCCTCCTGATCTCCAACAATTCCTTTTATAGGAGAGACCAGGAAGGCACACTCCCTTATTAGGGTAAGCCAATACAATAGTTTCTTACAAGTTACTAACAAATCATAATAATTAATACATAAATAAACAGTAAACAAGGTGGCATGCATGCACTATTTCAGTTGACTGTCTTAGTAGCTCCTAGGCTCCTCCTCTGTAAGCTTGGTTCCTACTTTGATACTCCTCTTCTTGTATAACTCCATTAGGCTGTTTAGGTTCCTTGTTCACTCATGCTTATCCATTGGCGGCCATATCTGCCCGGCTAATCTCCGAATGGTGGCCATATATGACCGAGTAAATCTCCGAATGACTCATCAGTGTAGTGGGTGGCTGGGCATACATTATGAGTTAGTAGTAGTTACACAGCTTTGTCTAGAAGCATCCATAAAAATACCAAAGCTGTGCAAGGGGAATGGGTTCTATTACACTCTTCTGGGGTGGCAAGGGGTGCAGGGTAGGGGGGGTTGAGGGGGAAGGAAAGGGCTGGGGTCACTGATGTTACACAAATCTCCCACATACTCCGCTCCATTAGGGACACCGTCTCTAATTAATGAATCAACAACAAAGATTTGTGGGGTACTCTTTGTCTCTGTTTGCGTTGTAACGCCAGATCTACTCCGTGGGGGTGGTGTGAGGTTCTTTTGAGGGTGGTCCATCTATCCCGAGCCGGGGTAGTGCCGGGGTCACTGGGAAAAGGGGGATTTGGCTTGGGGGGTTTCTTTACACATTGGCTGTAGCTATAATCAAGTTTTGTTGAAGGAATGATTGTAGTAGGGACCAGGGGGAGGTTAGTGGGTGGTCTTTTAGCTGGAGCAAGGGGTGGAAACTCGTCTAAGTCGGTTTGGGGGGGGAAGGCACAAGGGTGGTGAGAGCTAAAGGGTCACTGGCCGTAGCGTTCTCGAGTACCCATTTATCATAGGCGCGTTTCAATTCACCAGGTTGACTTGACGTGGCTGCTGGTAGCGTAGTGGGTGCTGACTCTCCTGTTATGCCTAGCAGCGGATCCTCGCTGTGGCTAGAGGGTGGCTGATATTCAGCTAGATTAGCTTCGAGCAGGAGGTTGTCGTCGTCATCCTCGAGCTGTAAGCAGGCGGAAGTTTCGGTGTTCATACTTTGCAAGTAGTTCTGAAGGAGCTGTAGTAAGCAAGCGGACTGCTCAGTAAGCAAGTTAGCAGACAAACGGGCAATATTTTCTTGACTATTCAGCTGCAAACCGGTTTGCTCTGCCACTTGGGGGGTATGACTCCTGACAGAGGGGGAAAAGAGGGGTATCTTTCGGGGCTCCTGCAGGGGGGTTGAATGGAGAGAGCCAGCTGAAATTTGGAGGGGGTAGGGGAGACCCTAGCAATTCTTTTGAGACTAGGCAAGGGGGGTTGTGGTCCTCAGGCTTAGTGGTGAATGCTTTAACTGTAGCCAATAACTTGGTTCTTTCTTCCTGTAGTGTATCACTTCTTGCAGTGACTTGGTGACACCAAGGTTGGCCATATCGTTGGGGTGGTCCTACATTTCGTCTAGGGCGGCCTGTAGGTGCTGGGGCTAAGGGAGGGGGGCGTGCAACTGGCGGGGGGACAACTTCTTGGTTTACCGTATGACCTACTGCTCGGCCAGTTCTCGTCCGATTGGATTGATTTTCGCTGGAGAGATTCGGTGAGCACTCTTCTACAGGTTGACTTGCTCTGGGCGCTGGCCTCTCTACTGGGGGAGAGATTGGAGGGGAGGGGGGCGCCGTATAAGGGGAAGGCATTGGGAGGTCCAGGAGTGGAAAGGGCATCTCCTGCAAAGGGGGAGGGGGTTGTGTTCTCCTGCGGGGAGCAGCGCCACGCATGTTGGGGCGGCGGACGGGTTCTAAAGCTGCAGGGGCTTGTCCGTACGGCTCCAGGCATGCCCTATATGGTTTCAGGCGACTGCCGTTTTGCACTGACTGTTGGCCGTGTCGATTGATCAGGTATGTGTGGTTACTGTAGGCTTCCTCTATTATATAGGGGCCCACAAACTTGGGTTGGAGTTTGGGGTTCTCTCCCTTTCTTCTCCTCCGGTTCTCCAACCATACTTCATCTCCCGTTTTGAATAGAGACGGCTCCTCCCCTTCGTCTCCTCTTATCTGTTGCTGCTCCATTCGGAGAGTCTCATGAACCTCTTCAAGTCTTTCCTGTAGGGTTTGGGCGTATTCGTGTACGGGCACACACTCAACCAAGGGGGGGTGATAAGTTAGTTGGTCGGGGAGCCGTAATTCCCTTCCCATCATCAAGAAGTTTGGTGTTTCGCCTGTAGTAGAATGAGGGGTGGCACGGAACGCTCTCATTATTTGGGGGAGAATCAAGTCCCATTCTCCGGGCTGTCTCTTCAATAGGAGAGAGCGTAGGGCATCTCCTAATACCCTATTATTGCGCTCTACTAAACCGTTGGATTGGGGGTGGTAGGGAGTGGTCCGAGTCTTTTTTACCCGCCAGAGAGTACAGAGTTCGTGCATGAGACTCGACTCAAACTGGGCACCCTGATCGGTGTGCATCTGCTCGGGTAGTCCGGAGTAGCAGAACACGTGTTCGTCGAGGGCAGTGGCAACAACAGGGGCAGTGGCATCAGGGAGGGGGAAGGCATCTTGCCAACGGGTAAAGTGGTCTGTTAAGACGAGTATCCACTTGTTTCCTCTATCGGTCTCAGGGAGGGGGCCCACCAGGTCTACGGCCAACTTTTGCCAAGGGCGGCCGGCATACATTCGCTGCCGTGTGGGGTCGGGTTTTGTACCGCCATGTTTAGTCCGCTGACAGGTTTCACAGCTGTTAATGGCTCTCCGTACATCCCCGGTCATACCTGGCCAGTACCATGTGAGGCCGACTCTCTTTAATGTCCGTTGTATGCCTTGGTGGGCCAAGACATGTGTCTCCCACACTACTTTGCTTCTCAGGCTGGGGGGGGCACACAGCACACCAGTGGGCTGTGTTCTGTCCGGCTTGGTGTACCTCTAGAATACCATCTGGGCGGATCTGCATAGAGTGTTGGCGTTTCTCCAGCTGTCGGAGTTCATTACTTCCGAGTTCCAACTGCTGTGGGGGAATAGGGGTATGGTTCTTTACCGCCTGGTAGATGATGGCTACCGGGTGGCGGCCTGTTCTCTGAGCGTCCAGTAGGTCGGTGTCAGGGGGTGGGGGGCGAGTGATAGCTACCACTCAGGGGTGTGACGGGGTGGGGTCAGCGGGGGTGGATGGGGGAGGGGAGAAGGGGTGGGGCAAGGTTTGCAATATTTCTTTCTTCGTGGGTCTGCCGTCTCTAGCTTCAATGTGATTACATTGCTTACAATCGGAGGGACACCGTCTACTAAGGCCGTCAGAATTTCCATGCAAGTGTCCACTCCGGTGTTCGATGGTAAACTGGAACTCTGACAGTTTCGAGCCACCTGGCTACTTGGCTGGATGGCTCTTTACGCTTACATAGCCACATGAGGGAGGCGTGGTCTGTTCTCACCCGAAAGGTTCGACCGTAGAGGTAGGGCCTGAAATGCTTTGTGGCTTTGACTACAGCCAGTAGTTCTCTGCGAGTGACGCAATAGTTGCGTTCAGGTGGGCTCAGCGTTTTGCTGTAATATGCTATCACTCTTTCTTCACCATTCTGTAGTTGGGAGAGGACAGCTCCAACACCGTCATCGCTTGCATCGGTGTCCAAGATATACGGGCTATCGGCATCTGGGTAGCCTAGGATGGGGGCAGACAGCAGTCCAGCTTTAAGCTGTACAAAAGCTTCTCTCTGAGGGGTGGTCCATTCCCATGGAACGTCCTTGCAGGTTAACTTGGTCAGGGGCTTGGCCGTAGTGGAGAAGCGAGGGAGGTATTGTCGGTAATACCCGACTGTACCGAGGAATGCTTGGAGTTCTTTAAGGCAGGTGGGGGTGGGCCAGTCACGGACTACTGCGATTTTTTCGGGATCCGTGGAAACACCATGCTCACTGACGAGGTGTCCAAGATAGCGGACTTGTGACTGTAGCAGTTCGCATTTGCTAGGCTTTAACTTAAGTCCTGCTGCTTTGAGCCGCTGTAGCACTTCTGCCAGCCGGTGTAGGTGGGTGGGGAAGTCGGGACTGATGACGATAATGTCATCTAGGTATAGGAGGAGTGACTTCCAGTGAAGTCCATGTAGTACTCGTTCCATGAGTCTTTGGAAGGTGGCTGGGGCAGAAGTGAGGCCGAAGGGGAGGACCTTCCACTTGTATAGGCCTGATCGAGTTGAAAAGGCAGATTTGTCGCTGGAGTCTGCATCGAGGGGCACTTGCCAATACCCGCTCACTAGGTCAAGGGTACTAAAATACCGACTTCCAGACAGCGCATCTAGGCTCTCGTCTATACGGGGGAGGGGGGTAGGCGTCCTGTTGGGTTACCGCATTTAGACGCCGGTAATCAATACAGAAGCGCCAGGTGCCATCTTTCTTCTTCACCAATACTACGGGGGAACTCCAAGCACCAGTGCTGGGTTCTATCAAACCCCGTTCGAGCAGCTTGGCTACTTGTTCTTCAGCCTCTCTCTCTTTATGAGGCCCTAGCCTGTGGGGATGTTGACGGATGGGTTGTGCGCCAGGTCTCCGGGGAATGCTGTGGGCTACTAGGTTGGTAAGGCCGACGTCGTTGTCACCTTTACTGAATACTTCCTCATACGAGTGCAAGAGTTGTGCCAATTTGAACGCCTCCTGGGGGGTGTGACAGTTGCCTAGTGCTTGGACATACAACTCTTGTAGATGTTCGGGGACGGGGGGAGGAATGGCGGTGGAGGGAGGGGAAGTGGGCTCATCTTCTTTTACTGGTGATCCTACATCACCGTTGTGTACTCCAGTGTACCTTCCTATTGTTTTGCCAGCTTTCAAGTCCAGCGGTTGGTTGGTGGGGTTGAGACACCTCACCACTAGCTGATGCCGGTCATTTGGGGTATTAAGACTGGCAGCTAGGGGGGGGGGAGTTGGGGATGCCTTCTACGATACCGAGGGGAAGGTGTATGGAGTGGGTAGTTCGGCACAGTATGGTTGCTTCGGTGTGGGGGGGATCTGAGTGTCTCTAACCACCTGGACTCCAGTAGCCAGTACTCTGCCTTGCTGGTCTGTACACAGCAGTTCTTGGCCATTAACTTCTATCACTGACAGGTCGAACTTCATGCGACACTGATGAGAAGTGAGAAATGGCATGCCCAGAATGGCGTCCTTATTTATTTGGCCTACGACAAAAGTGGCTTCCGTTTTGACATCTCGCAGCCGAATGGGTAGGCGGATGGTACCAAAGAAGGGGATGTGAGATCCGTCGGCTAACACACCGTTTGAATCACCTTCTTGCAGGGAGCTCTTAGTAGTTGGGGCCAGTCGATTGAACAGGTGTTGCGATAAGAGGTTGGTGGTGCATCCAGTATAGATGAGTACTGACACCGGTTTTCCCTCTACTCGACCGGGTGAGAAGTAGCTTGCCTTGTAAGGGCGCTCTGATGGGGGGTAAGTGAGGTCAGCGGGTTTAACTGCTAAGGGTTGGGGGGTAGGGGGGCGTCTATGTCGAGTACGAGAGGGTCGCTCAGTGGTCAACGGGGTTGAGGGGGGGAGTAGTTTCTTAGCCAAAGACTGACGAGGTGGGGGTGGCTCGGTGTCCTGTGAAGGGTGGCACACCAGGTGACCGTGGTCAGCAAGACTTTGTCTATGAGAAGGGGTGGGTTGGGTATACAGGTCGGTAGGGTAGTAGTCCGACTCTGCTTCACTGGGTACCGGGGAGTAGGGCTCTTCGTCTCCTATATCTTGGAGAGGGGTATACCGGTTGGTGGTGGGTAGTTGCCAGGGTTCTGAGATGGGTACTACACGCCGTCTCTCTCTCTGCCATGGGGGAACCTCTAGTACGGGGTTGTACTGTTCTACTCTAGCCAACTTTCTTTGATAACGCCGGGGTGCCCGGGGGCAGTGAGGGGCCGGTTTCCCTACTGCGGGCAGCGCCTGTTTTTTGACTGCTGGTTAGGGGGGGGCGGAGTAGATGGCCAAGGTTTGACCGGGCAGCTTCTTTGTAAATGGCCGATAGTGCCACATCCCCAACACTGGAGGGGGCGGATGTAGGAAAAGGGTGGGGGAGGGAGGGGGCAAGGGGTGGGTTGACTTGTTGTTGTAATTGTCGCAATGCATTGGACTGGAGCTTAACTGCTTCGGCCAACGTCTGTAAGTTCTTCATCAAGGCACTGAGGGTGTCTTCTCGTAGGGTGGCCGCCTGTTGGACTTGGTTAGGGGGGGAGGTTGGGGAGGGCCGGTCACTGGGTGGGGGTGAGTATTCTTCCTCCTCTTCCACTATTCTCACTCTGGAGGGCCTGTTTTCGAATTCAACTTTGACTTGCAGGAACTCGTTTCCAGCTCTAATAGCTTCCTCAATCGTGTGTGGTTGGACTGCCAGCAGGTGCCGTTGTAGATAGGCATTACCAATAGTGCTGGCGAAAGTCTCTAGCACCATTCGGTCGACTCTTCGGGGGGGGGGGTAGGTCATCGTATGCCACACAAACTAATTTCTCCACTTCGTTGGCGTGTTGTTGTAGTGAGGCTTGGGCAGAACGACGCAACACAATTAACTTGGCCTGCGCTTCCTTTGGGGTGAGTCCGAAACGGGCTCGGAGAGCGGCGAAGATACCTTCTACGTGAGGGGGCGTCCACATTCTAGTGCCTCGTCCTTCAGTGCTGCTCGGAGATGCATCAGGGCTGTAGCTTGGCCCCAGTCATTGGCATCTGCGACCTTGAGGAACCGAGTGACAAAATACTCGATGTCTCCTGTCCCAACGTATTTTGGGGCCTTGAAGGGTGTCTGTATTGGTCCTCGGGGAGGCTGAACCAACATCTGCAGAGCTTCGGTGAGTTGCTCCAGCGCTACGGTAGGTTGTGCTCCGACAGGGTTTCTACCGGCACTCCTAGCTCTTTGGGTGGCCATGTTAGATACAATGGCAAGTTAGGGGGGGTTGAGTGACTGTTTTTGGCAAGAGTAAGCTGGTATACAGGGTATACAGGCTCGGTATAGCTTCGGGGTAGGTAGTATATGGCTATACAGGCTCGGTATAGCTTCGGGGTAGGTAGTATGTGGCTATACAGGCTCGGTGTGACTTCTGGGGAGGGGGGAAGGTGGTATACAGGGTATACAGGCTCTGTATAGCTTCGGGGTAGGTAGTATATGGCTATACAGGCTCGGTATAGCTTCGGGGTAGGTAGTATATGGCTATACGGCTCGGTGTAGCTTCGGGGTAGGTAGTATATGGCTATACAGGCTCGGTGTGACTTCGGGGTAGGTAGTATACAGAGGGATACTGACACAGAGTAGCTTCTGAAGAGGGGGAAGGTGGTATGCAAGAGATACAGGCTTGGTATAGCTCCTAGTTCTTCCTACCTTCTTCTCTCTCTAACTTCTTCTCTTCCTACCTTCTTCTCTTCCTATCCGTTGTGTCTCTCTCGTTCACAGATCCCACCGCTGCCACCAATGTAGTGTTTTTCTATCTTTAGTTACACCACCGACACAACGGCTTCCATGTATTCCTTGTTAATACTAATAATGTCCAGACAATCGACAAGAATGTTCCTTGTTAATAATAATCTTTATTATTAACATTCTATTTAGCAAGACACAAGTATAATAATTACTCCACTATTACTGCAAGTCATGCATAGTAACTCCACAGTAATCCACAATAACTTCTGCCCTCCTGATCTCCAACAATTCCTTTTATAGGAGAGACCAGGAAGGCACACTCCCTTATTAGAGTAAACCAATACAATAGTTTCTTACAAGTTACTAACAAATCATAATAATTAATACATAAATAAACAGTAAACAAGGTGGCATGCATGCACTATTTCAGTTGACTGTCTTAGTAGCTCCTAGGTTCCTCCTCTGTAAGCTTGGTTCT
This sequence comes from Cryptosula pallasiana, assembly GCA_945261195.1. Taxonomy (NCBI): domain Eukaryota; kingdom Metazoa; phylum Bryozoa; class Gymnolaemata; order Cheilostomatida; family Cryptosulidae; genus Cryptosula; species Cryptosula pallasiana. The sequence continues at coordinate 22,035,193 of OX183140.1, read as the reverse complement.
ACTTTGATTTTCCTCTTCTTGTATAACTCCATTAGGCTGTTTAGGTTCCTTGTTCACTCATGCTTATCCATTGGCGGCCATATATGCCCGGCTAATCTCCGAATGGTGGCCATATATGACCGAGTAAATCTCCGAATGACTCATCAGTGTAGTGGGTGGCTGGGCATACATTATAAGTTAGTAGTAGTTACACAGCTTTGTCTAGAAGCATCCATAAAAATACCAAAGCTGTGCAAGGGGAATGGGTTCTATTACACTCTTCTGGGGTGGCAAGGGGTGCAGGGTAGGGGGGGGGGTTGAGGGGGAAGGAAAGGGCTGGGGTCACTGATGTTACACAAATCTCCCACACTATCAAGGCTCACTTAGGCTTGCTTGGCTCACTTGGGATGACCATATCTTAGTAACAGAAGCCAAACTTCGTAAAAACATAAACCTCCTGCAGCTATCACGAAACTATCTTACTAACAAATCAGCGAAAGCTTTTTACTATCACTTTATATTCTGTCACCTGGTTTATGGTATAATTATTTATCACAATCTATCTCCTAAATACCTGTCAAAATCGTTATTTTCATTACAGAAAAGAGCTTTTCGATTGATAGCAAATGTTCATACCATTCCTCTTTCGTTAATTAGAACAAATGACATCGCCACTTCAATTCAACTGTTACCATTACCAAAATTGGCTCAATATTTTACGGCAATCACTGGTTTTAAAATTTTTAATAATATTTTTCCTGGCTTTATTTCTGTTGATTTTACCAATAGTCGTAACTGCAATTTTAATTTTCGTAACTGCAAGAAACTTTATGCCAACACACCAGCTGCAATAGAAACACATATATCTGCCACATTCAACCAACTGCCTACTTCTCTGAGAATCTCATAAACCCTGTCTGTTTTCAAATCAAATTTATTCAAATATCTTTTAAATACCAATGGAGAATTATTTTAAACAAACTGTGTTTGAGTAGACTTCTTTTTTTTCTGTGTTCATTTTATTTTCTGTTTCATTTTTGATTTTTTGTTTTTCTTTTAGCAATGGCGCTTTATGAAAAACATTTTTATAAAATGATATTGATGCCAATAAAGTATTATATATATATATATTGTGGTAGATTTCAGTGCACACTAGTAGTAAACAGGTCGTTTACGCTAGAAACCTTGCCAGACAATGCGCTAGACTTTCGCCCACAGCGTTTGGCTAATAGCTGTTGGGTAGAAAGTCCTACTGTGCCGGTGGCATAGTAAGCAGGGCCGGTATTGACCCCTGCAGGGTCGGTAGTGACCTCTACCGACCCGGTACAGCTGTACTGGGCCGGCACAAGATGGCCGCCTTAGAGGAGGATCTGCAAAGATGTCTAAGAACTTAGTCAAGGTCGTAAACAGGAAGTACTTACCCTTAAATTACCAACTCTTTGGACCTAACTCTACGTACAGCCTGGGAACCCTGTAGGAACACTCATTGGACAATCAGGAGAAAGGACTCCGCCTTTAGCCACTTGGCACCTCCCTTTATTATTTACATTGCATTGTTGATTGGTTGATTATTTATATAGTTAATGTAATTGGTTAATCTACTTCCTGTGCATTGACTGTTGTATGTTTTGTGCTTGTCAGCTCTCCTATAAAATGAGAGCACCCACTGTTAATCTTTGCATTCATTACAATGTTGCCATGGCATATACTCTTATATTGCTAAACCCTAGAGGAATAATTACCCTCAGGACAGCTTAGAGAATAAAGCCATTATAACAGACACTACTCGGTACTGTTTGTCTGAGCCATGGGCTCTTGCCTTACCGGGTAATTCGGTTGCCCTACACAGTTGTCACTGTCGGTCAGTACAGTGTCCCCTCTGGAGAGAGGCAGAATATTTGAGAATAGTGGATGTCCGTGGTAACAGACCGGAATCCATTACAATATCAACTAAACAAGCTTGGGCTTGTTCAGCTAGCGCATTCCCAGGATTCACTGCTTGTGAACAACATGCCGCTTGCTTGTATGTAAGCAGATGCAGCTAATCAATGCAACGACCACACTAGCTGGAATCTATTACAAAATCATCACTAAAAAACATTTTACCTTAAGTTTATGGAAGGGGGTGCCAACCCAATTATATCTTTTGTGTTGATTTGTTTGTTATTCTCTCCTGCAGATTGTCCACCAGGGACCCACTGGGCATACAATGTCTCTGACAGTTACTGCTTTGAGATAATGCCTTCTGCTGACTGTGCAGACATGTTGACCAGCTGTAAGAGTCAGCGTGGTCCAATGGCAACACTCTTGACCATACCTAATGGTGATGTGTTTAAGGATGTATCATCAACACTAACGTAAGACAATAACTCTGCATTGTCCAGATATAATTTGTTTTGGTTTGAAAACTATTGGCAGATGTGGCGCAATGCTAGGAGTTCTGTTTACTACATAAATTGTGTTAACTTGAGAAAGTCTGTAAGCTTAGTCAATAAGTGATAGAAATTCGTTTAAAAAATTTTATAGTAATTGTTGATTTTTGTTTAACTTTATTTGCATAAATGCTTGCTAGTGAAGATGCAGGAGATTTTGTTATATTTTCTACACAAATCTTATGACACATGACAGTAAAGCTAATAAGAGAATTCGCGACTCTCATATTCCAGAGTAAAACTGCGCTACTTTTTGTTGATACTAGAGTTCTGAACAAAATGATAATCCATTGATTAAATTTATTGCCGATCTGAGTATTCTTATTGCATTTTGTTGGTCGAAGAAATTTCACCAGTACTTTTTGTATAAAAACAGTAAGTATTGACTAAAGTAAACACATTAGAAGCTTTTGCTTTGCAGTGTAGATACAAAGTATTATCTACCAAGCCTAACACTTGACTCTGCTGATGGAAACTTTTATTGGCCAGATGGAACTCAACTTTATACTGAAGGAAGATGGATCGGGTATGTAGTACATTCAATAGACCTTGATCTTTCCCAATTTCATTTTAAGCTGCGAAAATTTTCTGATCTTTTTTGGTGAACTGAAAGTAGCAGCTCTTGAAGAGATTAATTAATGCTTTGACAACACTTGTGGTGGGATAGGACAATTTCAATGCTTTGTGAAGTTGCCATCTAACCAAGGAATATGCTGCTTCTCTTAACAGAGATGATCCTAACACTGGAGAAGAAATTGCTTACATCATATGTTCATCAGCACATAATGGTCTATGCGGTCTTCAGTCTGACTCAGAAACTTGTACAAGTGAAGAATATATCTGTCAAGTGAAAGAAAGTATGTATTTGCTCTTCATATCTGCTATCTAGATTGGTTTGAGCATAATACAAACCAGTGGTAAAAGCTAAAAACTTGAAATTAGAAACTGAAATTTAAAATGCTGCTTGAGCGTTAACAAGCACCTTTTTGTTATGTACCGTTATAAAAGTTATATACTGAAAGCATGTAAAGAAGGTATATACATAGACTTTGTGGTAAATCTAGAGCATAAAGCAGTATGGTTTTTAGATGAATTTTATACGTATTAAATTAATAATAATAACAATACTGTAGTTTTAGCCAAAAAAACAAACAAAAAACTCCCTTGGGCTATGTTCTATAAAGCCATTCATCCATCTAGAATAGCTCACAATTGATCTGATAAGGCTCTCCAAGTCCAAGTGTCTTTTTAATCTCAGTTGATGGAGCTTGGACTCTGTGGACTAGCTGGGCTACATGTGGAGGTTCTGTTGTCTGTTCTGGAGGATCTCTTTACCAAAGAACACGTACTTGTACCAATCCTAAACCTCTGGGAGTTGGTTTACCTTGTCCTGGAAATTCTACTCAGGAGTCTTCTTTAGGTATATGTAATTTGTTTGACACGCATTAAACTTTGCCTGAATTTATTCCCTAACAGATTTTGTAGAAACTCTGACTTTTCGATCGAGAATCACATCTGTGCTCACAAAGTCAGAGCAAACTCTAAAGATCCGCATTATGTATTTAGATTGTACAAGTGTGAGGGCTGAGTTAGACATATATGATGGAGAAGAGAGATGTATTGGTATAGAATCTACTCTATCTAGACCAGATCAAGTTACCCAGAGAGTTATATCTTGTACTAACACTTTTGGTGCAAGTGCCAGTCTTATTTCTCTTCCTGAGAATGAGACCGAACTATGGGATTATCTCCTCACTTTTCTATCTGCGTAAGCTGCCTGTTTTGTTAATGTCGTCGCAAGTGTTTGTACAGTCATTGATAAAGCTTTGGTGATCAGCTTTGTGCTGCAACTTTTTTTGATGAGAACTCAAATGTTTTTCATTCACTTTTGAATAATTTCGTTCAATTATGGTGTTGATATAAATGCAGTAACATAAAAAATTCAATAACCATGAATGTACAGGCTCAAACACAGTCTAAACTTATTTTAGGAGCACAAGCTACTGGGTGGGAATGGATGGATTTTCACACAACCAAGAAATACTCACCTGGAAGACTGGAGAGAATGTATCAGATACAGATTATAGATGGGACAGGTACTGTACACTTTTGTGTTAGTTATATAATATATACTGAATTTATTAGATTATAGATGGGACAGGTACTGTACACTTTTGTATAAATTATATAATATATACTGAATCTATTAGATTATAGATGGGACAGGTACAGCACACTTTTGTATAAGTTATATAATATATACTGAATCTATTAGATTATAGATGGGACAGGTACTGTACACTTTTGTATAAGTTATATAATATATACTGAATCTATTAGTTTATATATGGGACAGGTACTGTACACTTTTGTGTAAGTTATACAACATATATACTTCCTATGTCACTTGTGTGTTACTGTATGTGTATAATGTACCTTCTATATCACTTGTATATGTAGACTGTGTACCTCACTCTATGTTTGAAGTGTGAAGAGTGCAGACACCCACCCGTATGGAGGTATAACTTGTAACAGCTCATCACAATGTTCTCTGGATGCCTACTCATATAAAGATAATTATCGCTCTACAGCTCATGCTATCTGTACATTCACTCAAGGTAAGTTATTTGTTACCTGCAACCTGTTATATATTGTGTATTAACTGTTAACTGTTATCTGGTCTCAACTTCATAACTTCTGTGCTAAAAACTACTATATAACATACATAATCTATTACAGTAGATGGAGGGTATTATATAATATACATAATCTATTACAGTAGATGGAGGGTATTATATAATATACATAATCTATTACAGTAGATGGAGGGTATTATATAATATACATAATCTATTACAGTAGATGGAGGGTATTATATAATATACATAATCTATTACAGTAGATGGAGGGTATTATATAATATACATAATCTATTGCAGTAGATGGAGAGTATTATATAATATACATAATCTATTACAGTAGATGGAGGGTATTATATAATATACATAATCTATTACAGTAGATGTACGGTATTATATAATATACATAATCTATTACAGTAGATGGAGGGTAATATATAATATACATAATCTATTACAGTAGATGGAGGGTAATATATAATATACATAATCTATTACAGTAGATGGAGGGTATTATATAATATACATAAGCTATTACAGTAGATGGAGGGTATTATATAATATACATAATGTATTACAGTAGATGGAGGGTATTATATAATATACATAATCTATTACAGTAGATGGAGGGTATTATATAATATACATAATCTATTACAGTCGATGGAGGGTATTATATAATATACATAATCTATTACAGTCGATGGAGGGTATTATATAATATACATAATCTATTACAGTAGATGGAGGGTATTATATAATATACATAGTCTATTACAGTAGATGGAAGGTATTATATAATATACATATTCTATTGCAGTAGATGGAGGGTATTATATAATATACATAATCTATTACAGTAGATGGAGGGTAATATATAATATACATAATCTATTACAGTAGATGGAGGGTAATATATAATATACATAATCTATTACAGTCGATGGAGGGTATTATATAATATACATAATCTATTACAGTAGATGGAGGGTATTATATAATATACATAGTCTATTACAGTAGATGGAAGGTATTATATAATATACATATTCTATTGCAGTAGATGGAGGGTATTATATAATATACATAATCTATTACAGTAGATGGAGAGTATTATATAATATACATAATCTATTACAGTCGATGGAGGGTATTATATAATATACATAATCTATTACAGTAGATGGAGGGTATTATATAATATACATAATCTATTACAGTAGATGGAGGGTATTATATAATATACATAATCTATTACAGTAGATGGAGGGTATTATATAATATATATAATCTATTACAGTAGATGGAGGGTATTATATAATATACATAATCTATTACAGTAGATGGAGGGTATTATATAATATACATAATCTATTACAGTAGATGGAGGGTATTATATAATATACATAATCTATTACAGTAGATGGAGGGTATTATATAATATACATAATCTATTACAGTAGATGGAGAGTATTATATAATATACATAATCTATTACAGTCGATGGAGGGTATTATATAATATACATAATCTATTACAGTAGATGGAGGGTATTATATAATATACATAATCTATTACAGTAGATGGAGGGTATTATATAATATACATAATCTATTACAGTAGATGGAGGGTATTATATAATATATATAATCTATTACAGTAGATGGAGGGTATTATATAATATACATAATCTATTACAGTAGATGGAGGGTATTATATAATATACATAATCTATCACAGTCGATGGAGGGTATTATATAATATATATAATCTATTACATTAGATGGAGGGTATTATATAATATATATAATCTATTACAGTAGATGGAGGGTATTATATAATATACATAATCTATTACAGTAGATGGAGGGTATTATATAATATACATAATCTATTACAGTCGATGGAGGGTATTATATAATATACATAATCTATTACAGTCGATGGAGGGTATTATATAATATACATAATCTATTACAGTCAATGGAGGGTATTATATAATATACATAATCTATTACAGTAGATGGAGGGTATTATATAATATACATAATCTATTACAGTCAATGGAGGGTATTATATAATATACATAATCTATTACAGTAGATGGAGGGTATTATATAATATACATAATCTATTACAGTAGATGGAAGGTATTATATAATATACATAATCTATTACAGTCAATGGAGGGTATTATATAATATACATAATCTATTACAGTCAATGGAGGGTATTATATAATATACATAATCTATTACAGTAGATGGAGGGTATTATATAATATACATAATCTATTACAGTAGATGGAGAGTATTATATAATATACATAATCTATTACAGTCGATGGAGGGTATTATATAATATACATAATCTATTACAGTAGATGGAGGGTATTATATAATATACATAATCTATTACAGTAGATGGAGGGTATTATATAATATACATAATCTATTACAGTCAATGGAGGGTATTATATAATATACATTATCTATTACAATAGATGGAGGGTATTATATAATATACATAATCTATTACAGTAGATGGAGGGTATTATATAATATACATAATCTATTACAGTAGATGGAGGGTATTATATAATATACATAATCCATTACAGTCGATGGAGGGTACGGAGAGTGGGGACAATGGGCTGACTGTAATGGTGGATGTTCTACTGCTGACTCTGCTGTTAAGAGGTCAAGGTCATGTGACTCACCTTCAGCTGCCCTTGGAGGTGTAAACTGCAGCTCTTACACAGAGACACAAGAGGCTACATACAGTAAGTTGTGTGACGCAACCCTTTAGCAGTGCTAATAACTTGAATTATCTATCAATAGTCCAAGTCTAACTTTGCATTTGAGATTCTAATAATACGGAGCGAATAGCCTCATTAGAGTTGCATCAATCATAAAGTGAAAACTTGCTGATTGTTTTTTACTTAATCTGTTTTAGTATTTTTTACATTAAAAAATTAGTTTTTCAATCAAACTCTCTCAGACCGCCTTAGTGCTGGGTGCAGAGAAGTAATCGGTAGAGTAAAGTATCAGAGAAATTTAACACCAAGTGTATCGTATTGTATTCTTGTTTTTCTAAATTAGAAAACTTTTTTTTGCGTTTCAAATATATCACATTTGAAAGAAGGTACCATGGAATCAAATGTTCGAATGACTAGCCTGTTTGTGTTTTTCCTTGCTTCACAATAAAGTTTCTTGATTCCAATAGACTTGATAACGATGATCTGTAGACATATTGAGTAGGTGCTAGAATCAACAAAATCCATCGTATTCTGTTTCTGGTGGGTTACCGCAAAGCTTTAGTTTTGTCTGTCAAGTTGATAAATGAAACAATCTCGTATTGTCTCAGCTAGAAAGCAAATATATTGGATACCCCATTGATGGCCTCAGGATTGCTGTTTTGGAGCATCTCCCTGTCATAGAACAAATAGTTTTGCATTCTACTTTCAAGTGTCTGCGACCATAATATATTGTGACTCTCAGTGGCCAGGTTCTTCTCTCTATGAGTATGTTATGTGTATTGTAGAATGTCCCACGGGTACATACCTAGGGTACAACTACAATGAAAGTGTCTGTATAGACATGATGCCTCCAGTAGATTGTGTAGATATGCTGCCTCGCTGTCAGGAAATCTATGGACCAGATTCTCTGCTGTTACAAATATCTACTGAAGGGATACTAAGGGATGCTATTTCTGCTCTAAAGCTGTGAGTAGCTTGTGATTTGCTGTCCATATGAATCTTAAAATTACTGGGAGACTGACAAGCACCCCAACCTTTGCAGTGGTAGAATCTAAACTTTGATGTGATCAAACAAGTTTTATATTTTGATTCAACAAATAGTAAACATTGAATTGATAATTGTTAATAATATTGTTACAGCGAGGGATACGGTGACTGGTCTACATTTGTTGTGGGAATGAAACGAAGTGGTAACAATGCTCCATATAAACTAGAGAATGGAAGACCAGCCTTCGCTCCTGCAGGAGTTTGGGTGGAGTAAGTAATGTAACACATTAATACAAATAGCCTGAGGTTCAACTTAGAGGAAGTGTCTCAATATGCAAAGAGATGTAGAAAGTAGCGCATACTAATTTCTCACTCTAATATGCCTAAAGGTTGTAAATAACGCAATATATGTGGTCCTAAGAGACTAGTGCCACTCCCCCCCCCCCCTCCCTCCCCCATCCCCCCTCCCCCCCCCCCCTCCCTCCCCCCTTTCCCCCATCCCCCATCCCCCCTTCCCCCTCCCCCCCATCCCCCCCTTCCCCCCTCCCCCCCATCCCCTCCCAATCACAATGTCACCTCCTTCAGGCCCTCGAGCACGATCACTCTCAGCCTATTTACACTTTCTACTCTACCCAATCTCACTTGCATCACAATAACTTGACTACTTCCCAACTTAACGTGCTTCTACCAAAGTCAACCACTGCTGCAAGACATCGCAGAGTGAGTTACTGGTGTGCTTCTATGTGGAATGGGCTGCCGAGTTCAATTTGATCTATTGGGGGGAGAATTGCTTCAGGCAAGCTCTGAGGGGCTCATCCATTAAACATGATGTAGAGGCGACTGCTGACTGCCAAAGTACCAGGCCTGGCACCTCGACTAGCTGCAGTGTTATTGCGCCTTGGGCCCCAACATTTCCTCTGCTGCCACCCTTTTTCCATTACTATATTTTTCTGTTGAAATAAATAAAAACAAACTTTTCTACTTTCTCTTTGTCCCACTTCATACCCTTTGCCGAACTCATCGCTGATTTACCTAATATCATTAGTTAGTAACTACTCTTTGAAACTGAACATGATTTTTTCTTTGGAACTACATATCAATGTTGTTTCAGCGATGACCCAGATAATAATGAACACGTAGGATCTGTTATGTGTATATCTCAAGCTGAAGAAGAGTGTGGACTGAGATCTTACAGTGATGTTTGTACAAACCAAATGTACATGTGTCAGTTTGCTTATAGTAAGTGCTATCATTGTCGGCTTTTAAAATTCATCTCAAACAGTTGTAACACAGATTAGAGCAATATCCACCAAAGCAATATATGTGACTGGATCAATTTGATAAAATAAAATTCCAGTTGCTTCATGTACTATATTTTTACATAGATTAGTGATGAAATTGTTTATCAAGTTCTATGTTCAATAAAAGTGCTAAAACAAAAGCTTTTTTGAAACTTGAGAAGGCAGAGTATGTAAATATTATTGTTTTGAACAAATTTTTTCTCGTATATTTTGCTACGTTGAAAATAGTACAAAAAATGACAATTTTTGCTGTAATTGATGCCTTATTTTCAGCGAATGGAAACTGGGGGGAGTGGTCTCCCCTGTCTGTATGTACTGCAGATACAGCTGGTTGTACCATCAATAGCACACATATACGTAACAGAACTTGTAACAATCCTCAACCATATCTAGGTGGAGAGTATTGTCCAGGAAATGACACGCAGGTCATCTCTCAAGGTATGCCATCTAGTGGTCACCATTTACTGTTCTTTGTGTCAAGTGCATGCTGCGTCCACATGCCTCAGTCTTTACCTCTGACCTTATTATTTCTGGCAGCATGTATTGGAGACAGCACCATATGGTTATCTGATGAAGGAGAAGTGTTAGGTTGTATTTATGTAGAAACTTCTACAACAAAAACATTCTCACAATCTAGACAATTCTGTTATGATAACTTTGGTGCCTCGTCTACACTAGTGAAGATAGAGAGTGAGAGAGTATATGATGAGTTTATGGCCCATCGCAGGTTTGTCTGTTAGAGATACACTTGCTGGAAATGTCTATTTTGCACACTGTTCAGTTATCAACATGCAAGTCATGCAAAAATATTTTTTTCTTTCAATTGGCTGGTTAATCAAGATTATTTATTGCGCTATTAAACAATTTTTATAGAATCTATGGAATTGGCGGTGATGTCTATTGGGTAGACTTGGTAAAGGATACAGATACTAATGAATGGATGTGGTCAACTAGTAACCTCAATGTGTCCAGCACCAACTATACCAACTGGGAGTCCAGGTAAGGCATATAGATTTTTATTTACCCAAATCGTTAGCTAAACTTGGGTAATGATTGAATTATTGCAATAGGAGAAGGGCTTTCACTAGCAACAATGGAACTAATAATATTGATACTTTAGTCTTACCATATGCCCTCTAGCTTGTTGCCACTCTCCAGTTGTGCTCAACACCTACACCTGTTACTGTGTCAGTGTAGATTATGTATAAGCGATGACTTTGACAATTTGGGACAATTATAGAAAGAAATACCCTAATTAAGTATTTACTTATTATATCATTATTTCATCTATTACAGTGTGGATGTGACTTCAGATGACTATGGATACATAGACTGTCTTTCTAGTAGCTGTGAATGGAAGGTTGGGTCTGATGTGGATACCCATCCCTGGATGTGCACTTACACGCAAGGTTTGTGGGACTTTGGCTATTGTACTAAACATAAGCCAGCAATGATAAGTTATTGGTAACGAGTACAAGTAATTATTTACACTTGAACTGTTACAGTGGACGGGATCTGGTCCTCTTGGCAAGAATGGACAAACTGTTCCTTAGATACAAGCGGTAGTTGTCGCTGGGATTCAAAAGTTATTAGACACAGAAACTGTAGCAGTCCTGAACCACAAATCAATGGAGACTATTGTCCTGGTTCTGCTTTCATGACCAGCTGGCTGAGTGAGTGTTGTGTGTGTTGATGGAACAAAATACTGTCGGAGATTTACGTGATAGGTAGTGTTAACCCCCCCCCAGACCCCCCCCCCCTTACACCCCTGGTGACCTTAGTCATAAGTCGTTATCCCCCCAGAACTTTACCCCCCCGGAGATTCTCCGAACCCCCTGAAAAATGGCTATCTATTGTCCCCAAACCCTATCCCCCTATATATAGTAAAATTAGCTACCCCGAACTGACCCCGAACCTACCCCGAACCATGTTGATTCAGATAGCCTGAGGTCTCCTGAACGCGATGCAGCAATCAGAATCCAAATCGGAGCGTTCCTTCTCCCAGGATCACAGGATAGGATACGGTCTACCCTTATAAGGACTGGAAGGTTACCAGCTACCAAAAAGAGCGGCAATAAGTGCCCAGGGCAAAACACCATGTGCTTGCTACAGGATTGGACTGTTTATTGTTATGATTATGTCTTATATATTACTGTTGGCAATTGCCTTGTACTCTGTATTGTGATTCGTTGTGCCTAATAAGGTAATGAAGTTGTACCTTTTTCTCTATAAATAGAGCTGCTGTGCCTTGGGCAGGCAGTTGTTGTAGAGTGATTATTGTATAAGTACCCTTTTGCTTGTGAACCTAATAAAGTCTTTATTCTGATAAACACGTTTCTACTACGTTTGAGTCGAGGACTCGTGAGTTGTTAACGTCGTTGGAGCTAGAGAGAAAGGAGCGGAAGAGAGAGGTAGAGAATCCGTTGTGGAAGATAATAGAAGAGGCAAATCTATTACATTGGTGGCAGCAGTGGGATAGCTAAAGAACAAGGACACAACGGATAGAGAGAAGGTAAGAAGTAAGAAGATATAGATAGAAAAGGTGAGAAGATAAGAAGATCGCGAGAAAATAAAGCAGAAGAAATAGCTAGGAACTACACCAAGCCTGTTCACCCTGCTTACCGCCATCTTCCCCTCACCCCGAAGTTATACAGACCCTGTATCGCTCCCCTTCCCCCTACCCCGAAGTTATACCAAACCCTGTATCACTCCCCTTCCCCCTACCCCGAAGTTATACCAAACCCTGTATCACTCCCCTTCCCCCTACCCCGAAGTTATATCAAACCCTGTATCACTCCCCTTCCCCCTACCCCGAAGTTATACCAAACCCTGTATCACTCCCCTTCCCCCTACCCCGAAGTCATACCAAACCCTGTATCACTCCCATTCCCCCCTACCCCGAAGTCATACCAAACCCTGTATCACTCCCATTCCCCCCTACCCCGAAGTTACCTTGACCCTGTATACTGCCATTCCCCCTCTACCCCGAAGCTACCCCGATTCGGGATCCACCCAACCCCGAAGCTACCCCGATTCGGGATCCACGGAATACTGATTTCTGTTACAAGCAGTCATTTTATACCCCATAACTCGCCAATCAACAATGGCCACTCAGAGAGCAAGAAGCGCTGGCCGAAATCCCGTTGTAGTTCAACCAACGGTAGCCTTGGATGAGTTGACAGATGCCCTACAAAGATTGGTACAACCCCCCCAAAGACACAACCCAACCCCCTTCAAACCCCCCAAATACGATGGCACGGCCGATGTGGAATATTTTATCACTCGGTTTACTGAAGTAGCCGATGCAAATGATTGGGGCCAAGCTACTGCCCTACTACACTTACGAGAGGCACTGAGAGACGACGCCCTTGAGTGTGGCCGCCCTCCCCATGTAGAAGGTATCTTTGCTGCCCTACGTGCACGGTTTGGACTTACCCCCAAAGAGGCCCAAGCCCAGTTGATTACCCTGCGTCGTTCCCCCAAAACATCGTTGCAACAACACGCTAATGAAGTTGAGAAACTGGTCCGTGTTGCTTATGATGACCTGCCCCCCCGAAGAGTTGACCGAATGGTACTGGAAACCTTTGCTAGCACAATAGGCAATGCGTACCTTCAACGACATTTATTAGCCGTACAACCCCACACTGTCGAGGAAGCAGTCAGAGCAGGCAGTGAATTTCTCCAAATCAAGACAGGATTTGAAGACAAACCTTCCCGAGTCAGAGTAGTGGAGGAGGAAGACGACATGCTAGAACCACCCAGTGGCAGAACCCCAGCCAACCCCCCGCTCAGTCAAGTCCACCAGACAGCTACCCCATCCCCAGACGTCCTTGCTGTTCTGATGCAAAACATGCAGTTGCTCACCGACGCCATCAAGCTCCAGTCGGAAGAACTCCAGAGACTGAAGCAGCAACAAACCCAACAACTGGCCGTCCCCCACCCCTCCTACCCCCCGTCACACCTAACCCCCCTCAGTGTTGGGGGTGTGGCGCCCTTGGTCACTTACAGAGAAGTTGTCCTACTAAACCCTGGCCGTCTCCTACCCCCCTTCCTAACCAACCGTCAAAAAACGGGCGCCGCCCGCAGTAGGGAGACCGGTTCCTAACTGCCCCCGGGCCCCTCGGAATTATAGGAAGGCAATAGAAAGGCTAGAGCGACATAACCCTGTGACTCAGGTCCACCCTCCCCGTCCAGAGAGACGGTATCCTGTGCCAACCCCAGAGCCCTGGCAACTACCTACTGCCAACCGGTATGCGCCATTACAAGAGCTGGAAGATACAGACTACTACCCGTCTGCCCCGCCTGTCTGGGATAACAACCAAGCATATTGCCCCCCGGCCCCCCTGTGTGCTGACCTTCCCCGCCCGTCTCGTCAGCAACACCCCGTTAGTCATGGACACAAATTATATTACCCGTCTGAACCAGCTCAATCTCTGAGCCGAGGGATTCACCCCAAAAGCCCCCCTGTTCCGCCAACCCAACTACGCCCCTCCCGCCCTCGGGAGAGACAACCCCCTACCCCCCGACCATCAGCCGTCAGACCCACTGACGTTCTTTACTCCCCGCCAGAACGCCCCTACAAGGCAAGTTATTTCTTGCCCGGTCGAATTGAAGGCAAGCCGGTGTCTATACTCATTGATACCGGATGTACCACCAATCTGCTATCGCAGCACCTGTTTAACCGGCTGTCTCCTACCACCCGGGATGCCCTTCAAGAGAGCGACACCCACGGCATTTTGGCGGACGGATCCCATATTCCCTTCTTTGGTACCCTACATCTGCCCCTTCGACTGCGAGACATAAAGACGGATGCTACATTCGTAGTCGGACAGATTAACGAAGACGCCATCTTAGGCATGCCCTTTCTGACTGCCCACCAGTGTCACATGAAATTTGATCGTTCGGTCATTGAAATAGATGGCCAAGAACTTCCATGCACTGACCAACAGGGACGAATGCTCTCCACCTCTGTCCAAGTCATAAGAGACACTCACATCCCCCCGAATACCGAGGCTACGGTGCTTTGTAAAGTTACCAACCCCTCACACCTCCCCCTCGGTATAGTAGAAGGTACCCCGGACTCCCCGCCCCTCGCCGCCAGTCTCAACTCCCCTGATACCAAACACCACCTGCTCGTTAGATGCCTTAACCCCACTAGTCAGCCGTTACATTTGAAAGCGGGAAAGACTATAGGCCGGTATACAGGTGTACAGGCCAGTGACATAGAGTTGCCATTGACGGAGAAACCCCTTACTTCTACTCCCCCCACTTTCCTTCCCTCCCCCGTCCCCGAGCACTTGCAGGCACTATATACCCAAGCCCTGGACAACTGCCACACCCCCAGTGAAGCTTTCCAACTGGCCCAGCTCTTACACTCCTACGAGGAGGTGTTCAGTAGAGGAGATCACGACATGGGTCGTACCGACCTTGTGGCACATAGCATCCCCCTGAAGCCCGGAGCCCAGCCCATAAGACAACACCCCCACAGATTAGGACCCCACAAGGAGCGAGAAGCCGAGGCGCAGGTGTCCAAACTGCTAGAGAGAGGGTTGATCGAACCCAGCAATGGTGCCTGGAGTTCTCCCGTGGTACTCGTCAAAAAGAAAGACGGTTCGTGGAGGTTTTGCATAGACTATAGGCGGTTGAATGCAGTTACCCAACAAGACGCCTACCCCCTGCCCCGTATAGATGAGAGCCTGGACGCTTTGTCGGGTAGCCGCTATTTCAGCACCCTAGACCTAGTGAGCGGATACTGGCAGGTCCCCCTGGACGCGGATGCTAGTGACAAATCCGCTTTTTCCACCCGTTCCGGCCTATATAAATGGAAAGTCCTCCCTTTCGGATTAACTTCCGCACCCGCCACTTTCCAGAGACTCATGGAGAGGGTGCTACACGGCCTTCACTGGAAGTCACTCCTCCTTTACTTAGATGACATCATCGTCATAGGCCCCGATTTCCCCACCCATCTCCACCGACTGTCCGAAGTGCTCCAGCGTCTCCAAGCGGCTGGTTTAAAACTAAAGCCCAGCAAGTGTGAGCTGCTCCAATCTCAAGTCCGCTACCTAGGCCACGTTGTCAGCGAGCGAGGTGTCTCCACTGATCCAGAAAAGATTGCTGCAGTACGTGATTGGCCCCCCCCTACTTGTCTTAAAGAACTACAAGCGTTCCTAGGAACTGTAGGTTATTACCGCCAGTACCTCCCACGGTTCTCTACCGTAGCCAAGCCCCTGACCAGACTCACTTGTAAAGATACCCCCTGGGAGTGGGCCCAACCTCAGGCAGAAGCGTTTGTGCTGCTCAAAGCAGGACTGGTCTCCGCCCCCATTCTAGGCTACCCCGATGCCAACAGTCCCTATATCCTAGACACCGACGCCAGTGACGACGGTGTCGGCGCCGTCCTGTCCCAGATCCAGAACAATGAAGAACGGGTTATAGCGTACTACAGTAAAACGCTGAGCCCACCAGAGCGAAACTACTGTGTCACTCGCAAGGAGTTGTTAGCCGTAGTTAAGGCGGTAAAACACTTCAAGCCCTATCTCTACGGACAAACCTTTAGAGTCCGTACCGACCATGCCTCCCTCATGTGGCTTTGCAAGCGAAAGGAACCTTCGAGCCAAGTAGCCCGATGGCTGGAAGCCCTCTCAGAGTTTAAGTTCTCCATAGAACACCGCAGTGGACATTTGCACGGGAACGCCGACGGACTGAGTAGGCGTTGCCCCTCTGATTGTAAACAGTGTACCCACATTGAGAGTAGAGATGGTGGCCCAACCAAAGACGAGGTGATACAGACCTTCCCAAACCCCTCCCCTACCCCCCTTGCCCAGCCCTTGTCTACTCCCTCCCCTCCCTCAGACCCCCGGGTAGTTGCCATTGCCCGTCCACGTCCACCACCCCCTGATACAGATCTGATGGAAGCGCAAAAGACCGGCCGTCACCCCGTAGCTGTCGTGTATGAAGCTATCCAAAATAATACCCCCGTAGACCCCCAACAGCTTGAGCTCGGCAGCAATGAATTGCGCCAATTGGAGAAGAGGAGACATTCCATGCAAATCCGCCCGGATGGTGTACTGGAGATACACCATGCCGGCCAAACCCGGTCTCACTGGTGCGCCGTGTGCCCCCCCAGTCTGCGTGGAAAAGTTGTGTGGGAGACCCACGTCATGGCCCACCAAGGTATTCAACGAACACTCAAGAGGTTGAATCTCACCTGGTACTGGCCCGGCATGACAGCCGATGTACGGCGAGTGGTCAATAGCTGCGAGACGTGCCAGCGTGCTAAACATGGGGGTACCAGACCCAACCCCGCACGACAACGCATGTATGCCGGCCGGCCTTGGCAAAAACTAGCAGTAGATCTAGTTGGTCCCCTTCCTGAGACCCAGCGTGGTAACAAGTGGATTTTGGTCTTAACGGATCATTTTACCCGCTGGCAGGACGCCCTCCCCCTCCCAGACGCTACAGCCCCAGTAGTGGCCACCGCCCTAGACGAGCATGTGTTTAGTTATTTCGGTTTACCCGAACAAATGCATACCGATCAGGGAGCCCAATTTGAGTCCAGCCTGATGCGGGAACTCTGTACCATTTGGAGGGTGGCCAAAACCCGCACTACCCCCTACCACCCTCAGGCCAATGGAGTTGTGGAGCGGAATAATAGAGTCCTCGGAGACGCCTTACGTTCTCTCCTCCTGAAGAGACGCCCTGAAGAATGGGACCTGGTCCTCCCCCAAATCATGAGAGCTTTTCGCGCTACCCCCCCACTCTACTACTGGTGAAACGCCCAACTTCCTTATGATGGGTAGAGAATTGCGCCTCCCTGACCAACTGACCTACCACCCCCCTTTGCTAGAGTGCGTACCAGTGCACGAATATGCCCGAGCCCTGCAAGAGAGACTAGAGGATGTCCATGAGGCACTGAGAATGGAACAAAAGCAGACTAGAGGAGACGACGGAGAGGAGCCATCGTTATTCCGACCAGGAGATGAAGTCTGGCTAGAGAACAAGAGGCGAAGGAAAGGAGAGAGCCCCAAACTCCAACCCAAGTTCGTTGGGCCCTATATCATCCAAGAGGCCTATAGCAACCACACCTACTTAATCGACCGACATGGACAACGTTCGGTACAAAATGGTAGCCGCCTCAAACCCTATAAAGCTTGCCTTGAGCCCTACGGCCAAGCTTCAGCAGCCATGGAGCCCGCTCGCCGTCCCAACATGCGTGGCGCAGCCCCCCGCAGGAGAAGAAGCCCCCCCCCTCCCCTTCAAGACATTCCCCTACCCCTCCTAGAGCTCCCGATCCCACCCCGCTTTCTCCCAGCATTGCCCTCCCCCCCACTTCCCCTACTAGAAGAACGTACACCCCCTCGCCTACAGCAACCCTTACCAGAGACCCCCCTCAACACCCCCAGCGAGTTTCGTCCAAATCAGCCAAGAACTGGCCGAAATAGGAGCCAGACCCCGAATGTGGGAGTTGCCCCAACACCAGTCACACCACCCCCTGTCATAGCCCCTGCACCTACTGGCTGCCCTAGGCGCAACGTGGGACCACCCCAACGCTATGGAGAACCCTGGTGTCATCAAGTGACTGGCGAAAATGAGCAATTGTTTGAACAACAATACCAGGAAAAAATGAGGTTGATAGCCGAATTAACTGCTTTTACGACAAAGACCGAGGTCCCAACACAATCATGCGTGGTCTTAAAAGAATTGCCAGAACCTCCTCTGCCCACCCCCGAAAAATCGGTATCCTCGCTTGAAACCCCGGAGCTGCAAGGTTGTTCAAATACACCCCCCCTTTTCCCCACTACCCTGAGTCAGACCCCCCAAGAAGTAGATCAAACCGCTAAGAAGCCAGACAGAGAAGAAAGTGCAATCCTTTTGCCAGCTGGATCTAGTACTGTGCAGTCCGCTCTCTCACTCCAGTTGTTAATAAATCAATTAAAAGAAATGGCAAAAATTAACGACCCGCTACCACTGCAGCTCGACGCTGGGAACGACCACCTGCTTCTTGAGGCCGACTTGGCAGAGTACCCACCCCCCTCCAGCATACAAGAAGATGAGTTACTAGGGCCCCCTATGACGGAGGTTCTACTACCAACCAACCCACCAGGTAGCATGGCAGTTAGTGACAGAGACAGTGAGTTAGAGATCTACAACAATTGGGTTGTAAAAGATGCTACTGCATGCGATCCCTTAGCCTTCACTACCAGAGAATTATCACCCCCCCTTCCTACCCTAGAAGAGTTCCCCCCCTCAACCCCTTCCCTAATCCAACTCTCCCCACCCCTACCACCCTAAAAACACAATCCCACTCCCGGCGCAGTTATAGCCAGTGTTTAAAAGACCCCCCAAAGTCACTCCACATTCCGAAAAGTGACCCCGAACCTATCCCGAACCACCCCGAACCTACCCCGACCCGGAATAGGTTTATACCCCTGAAGAAGACCACCCATAGTCCCCCTGCCTTGTCACCTAGGTCCCCACCCAAAAAGTTTCAGAAAAAAGGAACCGGCGGTCAACCCTCCCCCATTCCATGCAAGCTAGTACCATCCCCCACCCCTCCTCAGACCACCCCACCCTCTCCCCGTCCAAAAGACTCATGTGACCACTCACTGTCAAACATATAATTATTCTCCAATAAATACACTCTCTGGTCATGTACCACCACTTAGTATTCTTGTTTATATATATATTTTAATTAGAGACTTCGTCGCTAATGAAGCGGAGTATGTGGGAGATTTACGTGATAGGTAGTGTTAACCCCCCCCCCCCAGACCCCCCCCCCCCCTTACACCCCTGGTGACCTTAGTCATAAGTCGTTATCCCCCCAGAACTTTACCCCCCCCCCCCCCCCCCCCGGAGATTCTCCGAATCCCCTGAAAAATGGCTATCTATTGTCCCCAAACCCTATCCCCCTATATATAGTAAAATTAGCTACCCCGAACTGACCCCGAACCTACCCCGAACCTACCCCGACCCCGACTAGGGATCCAACCATGTTGATTCAGATAGCCTGAGGTCTCCTGAACGCGATGCAGCAATCAGAATCCAAATCGGAGCGTTCCTTCTCCCAGGATCACAGGATAGGATACGGTCTACCCTTATAAGGACTGGAAGGTTACCAGCTACCAAAAAGAGCGGCAATAAGTGCCCAGGGCAAAACACCATGTGCTTGCTACAGGATTGGACTGTTTATTGTTATGATTATGTCTTATATATTACTGTTGGCAATTGCCTTGTACTCTGTATTGTGATTCGTTGTGCCTAATAAGGTAATGAAGTTGTACCTTTTTCTCTATAAATAGAGCTGCTGTGCCTTGGGCAGGCAGTTGTTGTAGAGTGATTATTGTATAAGTACCCTTTTGCTTGTGAACCTAATAAAGTCTTTATTCTGATAAACACGTTTCTACTACGTTTGAGTCGAGGACTCGTGAGTTGTTAACGTCGTTGGAGCTAGAGAGAAAGGAGCGGAAGAGAGAGGTAGAGAATCCGTTGTGGAAGATAATAGAAGAGGCAAATCTATTACAATACTTCTCTCCACTTTTAGAATTACTGTATTGAATGTAAAACCTGTAAAACCAGTATTGTTAATGCAATAATGGTGGTAAAAGAGGCGGTAGTGGTACTGATGGTGGTAGTCATAGTAGTAGTGTTGGTAATAGTGGTGATAGTAGTGGCGGTGGTGGTAATAATAGTGATGGTGATGGCTGCAGTGCTGATGGGGATAGTGATGGTTTTAGTGGTAGTGATGGTAGTTGTAACCGTGGTAGTAATAGTGGTAGTGATGGTGGTGGTGGTATGCCAGTGGTGGGAGTAGTGAGCGCAGTAATGGTGGCAGTCACGACGGTGGTAATGGTGGTAGCAGCAGATTCATACTAGCAATAGTTTGGAAGCAGTGAGTGATTGTTAAGTGATACTACAATATTACAAAGCTACAGTACTTTAACTGTGGTTATGACATTAGCAACAGTAGTAGTTATTTCAGTGTTGTAGATATACAAATGATGGTGGCTCATCAAAATATTATTGTACTCTTACCTTCCTGTGCACACCCCCCTGTATACCCTTAAGGCTTCATTCACTTTTGTGGTATTTGTAACTTTTATTGACGATCAATCAATATCTTTTGGTTTATTTTAGACTGTCTGGAGGGAGGATTCTACGCTGTCACATTCAGTGTCCAGTATTGTTGGCATTTCATGGACACTTTGTTAGACTACGACACGGCTTTGGCTACCTGCCAGAATGAGACCAGGTGGACTGCAGTACTTGGTTATATCAGTGATTCCAGTTTACTAGCAGTGCTACTAAACATAGTAAACAGGTGAGTTGTATTGTTACCTGCAATGTTTGTTGAGTAAATTAGACTTAACTACAGCATTTTGTCATTCATGTAAAAGTTACTATTTCAAACTATCTAGTTCTTCTACCAAATAAACATGCTACTCATACATTTCTGTCGTAGCCCGACCTTCACCTCTACATACCCCACAGACAACGAGTACTATATTGGTCTACCTTTAACTAATGTAAATGGTAGCTCAATACGTCGATGGAATGAACAAAAACCACTTGGATGGACATACTGGGATGCACCAGGTCAGCCATCTACTGAGTCTTGTACAGTAGCAGATCCTAGTAGCTCTTGGAGATGGAGTACTACAGATTGTACAGATAACAAGTACGCCATCTGTCAGTACGACCTCGGTAAGTATGAAAACATTTGTTTTATTAGTAGCAAAGCTATTTCTCATAAGTTTTTAGGAAATGCTTTTTGTAACAAACGGCTTGGCAAAGGCCACCAGCCACCATGCAGTATATCTGCTGCAAGTGAATCAGGTAATAGAAGCTTTACCTGCGGGTAATTCAAGGCTTCGCACAAACCAAAAATTGCTGAGAATAGACTCAGTGTTAGAAATTGGATGAATTAAAGTTCTTAGTCTTGACCAGCACGTTGTATATGAAGCTTCAATATCAATTAACTTTTTCTCTGTTAAAAATAATTCTGATAAGTCACTATATTTTACAGAGGTAATACATGGAGGATGGGGTGACTGGGGACAGTGGAGTGAATGTCCAGCTGATTTCTGTTCCTACGCAAATATTACTAGAAACCGGATGTGCGACAACCCAACCCCGAAAAATGGTGGAAACTACTGCCCAGGTTCTTCAATTAACATATCCGGGTGCTATAATAGCAGCTGTCCCAGTAAGTTCATTTTTTGTGAGTTCGTTTAAGTAAAGTATGACTTGGGTATTATGTACATATAGCGATCGTGCTCGCGATTTTGCTTATCGATAGGGAAAGTCCCTCTCCAAAATTGCGCAACTTTTTACTACTACCAATTCTTTAGCGATTCCGTCAAACTAGGAGACACTATTGGAAACAAGGATATAGCATTTGTGCGTTGTGATTGGTTGATCAAGGAATTGGCTAGCAATTTTTTGATCTGTATCAAAACCTAGTGATTACCTCAAATAATATACTAACAATTGCTTAGCAATTTCTCCGGAAACAGAAGATGCAAAACCCGAGAACTGTTAAGCAAATCGCTCAATAATCGCTATATGTAAATGCGGTTTTAAGGTTGCAATGCATTTTACAAGGATACGCAAAGTGGAAGACAACTTCTATTATTTTAGCGAGAATCTTATTGTTTTTCTAACTAGTTTTACTCTGGTTGTAATAATTGGACTGGTGAGTAGCAAGCAATACGATAGTTTACCATAATTTTTGTTAATCTGGGGCTTTGTTTGAATTTTTGTTTTATTAGTGCATTACGCAATTACTTAGTATGGAAAATGAAATTTTTTTGGTAATTTACTATAACTGGAAGGTAAGTATTGTTTGTTGAAAAAAATCTATAATCCATTTTTTCGGTTTTCAAATTTTTTTATTTCATTTAATGAATTCTGACAAGTTTTGAAAAAGTGCTGCAGCTCTGGTGACAAAGTCAATTGCTAATGATGTCATATGTTACAGTCAATGGTAACTGGACAGAATGGACCAACTGGGGAAACTGTACTCTGTACTGTGTAAAGGAAAGGACCAGAGAATGCACCAACCCACCACCTCAGTATTTTGGTCTCTATTGTGAGGGAAGTCACAATGATACGTTAAGATGTACAGAGAAACCATGTAACAGTATGTATACAATTGGTGGAAGGCAGTTTGAACTGAATGCATTATTGATCTATTAACTTTGTTCTTGTGTACTTCCTTTCCTCCTCATCTCATCATCAACATATGTGGGGCTGATTGTTTTATGGATTGATTGATTGGTTTATTGATTGGTTGATTGATTGATTGATTGATTGATTGATTGATTGATTGATTGATTGATTGATTGAGTAATTGTTTTGTTGATTAATTGAATGAGGGTTTGATTGGTTAACTGGTTGATTGGTTAATTGGTTGATTGAATGATTGATTTGAATAAGGTGCGTGTGAAATGAAGCATGCAGCTACAATCAGATATCGACAGTACATAGGTATAAGTTCACAGGTAAGTAGGGATATGTAAGTATCTTCACATGGTACTGTTGGTACGAAATGCTGTAACACCAAAGGTCCTTATCAAGTGTTATTGAAACAAGATGCTTCAAAATGAAACTTGTTTTTCAAGTTCTTCTATAGCATAAATATTATTTGATTTGAACATAGTTTAATAGCGTGGTAAACCGTGCAACGTGTAGTCATAACTGATCCGGAGTAATTGTAGATGTATGGAGTATCTCAGCTGCAAGAGACCTCCCAGCAGCCAGTGCCAAGTGACACAAGAAAGATGCTGTAGTGCGACCGCAAACTCCTTTAGCTGATGAACTGAATAACATAGCGCAGTTTCACAAGCAGTGACATAACTAGGCTTAGTGCGTTGGTACTGTATATCTATTAGGATTTATACTATTGTGTGTGTTACTGTGTACTATTGTATGTGTTACTGTGTACTATAGTATGTGCTACTGTGTACTATAGTATGTGCTACTGTGTACTATTGTATGTGTTACTGTGTACTATAGTATGTGCTACTGTGTACTATCGTATGTGTTACTGTGTACTATTGTATGTGCTACTGTGTACTATTGTATGTGTTACTGTGTACTATCGTATGTGTTACTGTGTACTATAGTATGTGTTACTGTGTACTATTGTATGTGCTACTGTGTACTATAGTATGTGTTACTGTGTACTATAGTATGTGTTACTGTGTACTATTGTATGTGCTACTGTGTACTATTGCATGTGTTACTGTGTACTATTGTATGTGTTACTGTGTACTATTGTATGTGTTACTGTGTACTACTGTATGTGCTACTTTGTACTATTGCCGGCTATTTAAGCTAGGACTGTAGTGCTTCTTAGCTCAGAGTTGCTCCGAAAGAGCCTGGGAACAGTTTGTATGATTCTCTAAGGTTTTCCCAGGGTTCCCTCAGGCCCTACTCATTCTGAGTGTTGTCACAGGAAGAAGGAAAGGGAGTATGGGGTGAGGGGTGAGGGGTGACACAGATGGAGCTCACAAATCGGTAACAGACTTGCTCTGTGATAGGCTCAACTGTGGAGAAACTGAGTGGGCCGTAGTTTCTTTTTGTTCTTTCGTATCCACCCTGAGGTTTCCCCCACATTCACTATTCCTACATGTTGCTTATCATCACCCCCTTCCCCTCCCCCCACCCCATTCCCTGAGGGCGGTGGGTTTGAAGAAATCATTTCCTAATCTAATCTTCAGTTGACATGTGATGCTCGGTTATTCTAGTACCACAGTCTCAACACTTGGAAGCTTCGCATGTAAGTAGTACTTGATTAATTACTCAAATAACTCAGACTCTTATTCTGGCTCAAGCACTTTCTGCTGTAAGCAGAATTAAAAACTCTATATATACTAAAACTAAAAGCATTGTTGCCAAGAAGTGACATCCAATTATGCCAAGATAAAGTAAATATAAAAGGGATTGTTGCCAAAGTGTAAGGCATATAAAAGTAAAAACAAGTCAAAACCAGTTGTAAGTAATGTTAGTATTATTCTAGTTTCTATTATCGACACATTACACAGGATGATACAAATAAAGATGGAAAGATGTAACTGCAAGGTCCACCGGAAGCGTGTAAGCGGTGGAATGATAATTATGTTAGAAGGAGCCAGTTGACGTCAATCGCTGATGTTTGGAGATGGTTGCTGATGTTAGGAGACTTCAACTGTCTGTGTGCAATGATAAGGTTTGTTAGATGGAGGATGTCAGCTGCTAAATACTGAGTTGGACATTCGTAGAGAATGGACTATCGCACAGACACGACAGTCGCTGCAGAGTGTAATTAAAGTAAAACTGCTCGCATAGATACACTCCCTATTTTGCCCCCCCCCCCCAACTTCATCTTTCTCCAGCCCACCCACAAACTCTGTTGACCTGCTCCCCAGAAGTCTCTCTACCCTTCCGGTGAATTACTAACCTTTAAAGCGAGACAGCCGAGTCCTGACCCCTGCTAAGTTGGCGTACTCAGATAAGAAATACCGAGTGGGAGTTATGCTCTTTCTGGTAGTTTTAAAGAAAACCTTGACTTGCATTCAAATTAGATAATTGTGCTATTTTATTTAAATTCTCTAATTAGATCCCACCTCAGCTAGATTGAACCCAGATGTAACCAGAAACTGGGTTCATTATCCATTTCTGGAGATATTTTCTGATTATCAAAAACAGGAGACAACTCCAAGTATCAATGAATCGACATAAAGAGGTACCAAGAGATAAACAAATTGATGGAAAAGCGGATACTCCTGAAGTTATGAAATATTACTAACAGGAAGGATTAGATTGCTGCTAAAACAGGCGATTATGATTGGACAGTTTTTCAACAGCATACCTTTAGGACAAATTGAACCATATGTGATGTGTTAGCGTAGCGCTGTGTTAGAGTTCAAAACATCTCTTTGTATGTTTACCTTTGGCTGGTTGCTCATTGTCAAGTATTTTTTGACTATGTAGTGTTGGTGTCGGAATGAAGCCTTACATAGCGAAGAAGTCGAGGTGAGTCAGACCCAGATCTATATTGAGTTCGACTCAGTATAATTCTGAGTGTTCGGCTTTTATAGCATTTTTGTTTGTGTAATTATTGGATTTTTTGTTGTATCTTCACACTTATGAAGAGCTTAGCTTTACCTTTTTTCTTCCAAAAACAACTTTGTAATTAGAAACTGCATTGTTTTCTCAATTTCTAATTAGATCAATTATTAAAAAACTTTTGCAATAATCATCAGTCAAGAAGCGCAAAGTTTTTGTTTATTAAATAAATTTTAAAATGGGTTTGGTATTTATAACAGGTGAAACACAATAAAATGGAGATTGCCAAAACTTGTCTCCCAGCAGTTTAGCTGCTAAAAGTGTCGGTAAAAGATTAGCAATCATAACAATTGTGGAATTACCAAACAGTGCAGTAGATTTTGGGAATAAGACACCAAAAAAGCATGTGGATATCTATCATGTGACAAATTCATTAAACTACAAATCAACAAATATTTTTAATAAGAAAAGTCCAGAATCAACAAATATTTTTTAATAAAAAAAGTCCAGAATCAACAAATATTTTTAATAAAAAAGTCCAAAATCAACAAATATTTTTAATAAAAAAAGTCAAGTATCAAAGAATGCCATAAAACTCTTCAGATCTTCCATACATTATTAATATTTAGACAGGTTCTGTTGTAACAAAGTCTCTCCCTATCACTATATATAGATTTAAAGTTAAGAAGTAAGTTAGCTACATCATCAGAATGTGAAAGATGTTCACTTTTGAAATAATAGCTAAAACATGCAGCGGTGTGTCGTGGCTCTATTACATGTAACGTTTGTAGCTATCTGATATAGATTGTAAAGCTAAGCAGCCATAAAGCTACTTTTTTATTATTTACCTGATGTTTAAAATAACTTTAGAAACCGACTTTTATAGCAAGTTATTCTTAGTACACCTGCATCCACTTTACTAGCTTTTTTTTATTTTGATAGAGCTGGGCTGAATAATAAAACAGCAAACCACTTGAGCTCAGAAACATTTTTATGAACGAAAGCAATAAATGGGCGAAAACGATGCCCTTCACATTGGCAAGTACATACTTTAAACAGTTGTGTGGTGGATTTTGGTTGAGCTCTGTTGTAACCGGTGTGTCAAAAAGGTGATTCTGATGACTATCTGGTATTTGACAGACTCATAGTTAACACTGGCACAAGCCACAGAGCGTCACTCAATACAGAACATAAATGCCAGTACCAGCACAATACCGGCCCCGGGAGGGTATCGCCGGCAACAAGATGGCTGCCATAGCCAGAAGAGTGAATTATAGCCTACGGACCTCAGCAGCCCTTATCCATTTTTAAGCTAGCTCTAGTTACCAGGTACTTAAAGATCAAAGACTCTGTAAAGACCAAGGACCTACCTAAAGATAAAGAGACATATATTAATAATTTACATCAGCTAAGAACTTACTAGCTCCGCCCCTTACCTTTGAGCACCATCGACATTTATCCGTATGCGTGACAACTTATTTACCTGTATCAATAATCTGTCTGTTATTTGCGTACCTATATATGTATTATGCTTGATTGGTCTAAGCATAAAGTAAGCCAACTACTTCCTGTGAACATCCTGTGGCTTGGTCTATAAAAGGTCAAGCTCTAATGTGTTCAGTGCCACTTGCCAAAAACCATTTCCTTTGCGATTTGTTGCCACTGCTACCATTGCTCTTATACTGGGATTGTATTAGGCAATAAATAAATAAATAGACTTGAAAACACTTGAGTGATACGTCAGAGCTGAGAGCTCACCATTAGTTGTGGAGTGGAGTTACTCCTCCATAACAGTTTACTGGAGCCATTCCAACCCAATGTCCTCCGCTGTGCCGGCAGACAGGGTGTCTGCCTGTATGCAGCCATCAGTGGTTAGTTAGCGGTTACACTATGTGAACGACGGAAACCACTAGAGTTGGAATAGCTGTAAACTTATGTTATTTCACATTCCACCACCTACAAAATAAAGCAAAATATCTTCATTACATTTTTCATAACCAAATTAGCTGATCATGAACTTATTGCATATATCATATACATTGTACTGTGATATATGCTTTCTTGTATGGCCTGTAAGCAGGAATAGTTGTTCCTGCTACCAGATACCCAATCTTTCCATAGCTGCTCCATCCTGGAAGTCGTCTGATTTACACAACTAGTCTTGATCGATGAAACTACTAATTTACTGAGAGAATTGCTGTGTACTTTTATCATATTTCTAGTATTGATTATTTTATGTTTTTACCAACCAAAACCCAAACGGATAAAGACAGGCAACCTTCGTGTAGATCAACGAATCAGGGTTGCGAGTGTCTGGGTGACTTCATATCACTACATGCATGCATACTGGTTTAATAACAGCAAAAATATACACTAAGAAAAGTATTATATTAGTATGTAAAAGAAATTGTCACCAGTGCTTATGTATATGTACAGATACTTACAAATAGTTATGCCTGCTCTCAGAACATGCACTGTGTAAGTTTTACATTCAAGCTTTTTGGCTTCTGAACTAAGCTCTGTGATGTCATCAGTTTATGGGGAGAAATTTCTTGGCTGAACAACATGTAGTGTGATTGTGGTACAACTAAGAAAAAACAGTAGTAGTAGCCACTAAACAGTAGTACTAGTCGCTACAGAGGAGTATTAGCCATTACACAGTAATACCAGTTACTACAGAGCAGTACTGACCACTACACAGTAGTATTGATCACTACACAGTGGTACAAGTCACTACACAATAGTACTAATTACTACACAATAGTACTAGTTACTACACAATAGTACTAATTACTACACAATAGTACTAATTACTACACAATAGTACTAGTTACTACACAATAGTACTAATTACTACACAATAGTACTAACCACTACAGTCTGCTGGTTACTGCACAGACACTAGCACTGTCACAGACGCGGAAACAGTCCAGTCAAACTAGGAGTTTCAATCTTGTAGCTAGTAATACTTCTTGCTATACATGCACATAGTCGGTCATCTGGTAGGTATACTGGCTGGTAATAAGTCATCCATCAATAATTAGCATTCAGAAGTAACAGCAACGTTGGAGTTGTGTCTTGTTGGTGTTGCTACTTGGAAAATCCAAACCAGATAAGTTGAAGTTGTGTTCACTTGTAATTCAGATGAGATAAAAACCAACTCTGACTGGTGAGATATTTTTCAAACCTTAGTTGGGAAACTCTCTCAGTAGGATAGTGACTCAAAAATTACTATGAGGTTAGACAAGGGGAGAGTAAGGGGTAGACAAGGGGAGAGTAGGGGGTAGACAAGGGAAGAGTAGGGGGTAGACAAGGGAAGAGTAGGGGGAGGCAAGGGAGGAGTAGGAGAGAGTAGGGGGTAGACAAGGGGAGAGTAGGGAATAGACAAGGGGAGAGTAGGGGGTAGACAAGGGGAGAGTAGGGGGTAGACAAGGGGCGAGTAGGGGGTAGACAAGGGAAGAGTAGGGGGTAGACAAGGGAAGAGTAGGGGGAGGCAAGGGAGGAGTAGGAGAGAGTAGGGGGTAGACAAGGGAAGAGTAGGGGGAGGCAAGGGAGGAGTAGGAGAGAGTAGGGGGTAGATAAGGGGAGAGTAGGGGGTAGACAAGGGGAGAGTAGGGGGTAGACAAGGGGCGAGTAGGGGGTAGACAAGGGAAGAGTAGGGGGTAGACAAGGGAAGAGTAGGGGGTAGACAAGGGGAGAGTAGGGGGTAGACAAGGGGCGAGTAGGGGGTAGACAAGGGAAGAGTAGGGGGTAGACAAGGGGCGAGTAGGGGGGAGACAAGGGGAGAGTAGGGGGTAGACAAGGGGAGAGTAGGGGGTAGACAAGGGGAGAGTAGGGGGTAGACAAGGGGCGAGTAGGGGGTAGACAAGGGAAGAGTAGGGGGTAGACAAGGGGCGAGTAGGGGGGAGACAAGGGGAGAGTAGGGGGTAGACAAGGGGAGAGTAGGGGGTAGACAAGGGGAGAGTAGGGGGTAGACAAGGTGCGAGTAGGGGGGAGAGAAGATTGATTAGCATAGCAGCTATCTATGTAGTTGTAGTGTTTAATGAATGTTTAAGATTCTACAAACTACATAGCATAGTGAGATCTGTATCTGCTGGAAGGTCTGAAAAATCCGCTACAGTGACACAAGTACTAACCACTGGTAGTACTCTACTATTTCCATTAAACAATCGTGGTTCTCTCATCATTCGTTGACTTGTCAGGATGTCATCAATATTCTTAGAATTCAAATGTTTAGATATCATTACCTCTACAAGCATTGCATACAAAATATTATATTTGATTTCTTACATGTTTACCTGCCTTTATGTTTCATTCCAATGCTTGAATGAATTCATATGGATGCCAATAAACTGTGTACATCAAACAATGGATAACCTTGAACTGTCTAATATGCATTATTGGGAGTGATAATATATATTGATTTGCCTTCGAGTGGTTTGCTTACTGAAATCTTGTCAATTGGAACAAAATGATGCTATAAAATGTGCTTCAGAATTTTTGATTCAGTGGCAGCAGATCTCATTGTGTAGTCACTCAAACAGTGGAAAGTTTAATTCTTTCATTCTATGTTCTGGAATTTCATTAGTTCAACCCTCAATTGTGAAAGGAGTAATATTGCTGAGCCACATGAGCTCTGGCAACCTTTGTTTCTTCTTTAAGAAAACAGAGCAAATAAATTCCGAGTCATTTTCTTTGTTTCTTGCCCAGCTGCTAAAAATACTTTAAAAATATAAAAAATATTTAAAATTTCAATTGCAGACATGTCTACATAGTGAGGACAATGAGGTTTTCTGCAGTGACTGCCTAGTATGCCAATTTAAATGGGTAGCTCAGGGTTTGTTATTATTTTTTGCAGCAGTTTTGACAGTAATAAAAAAAACTCCCAAAGTTCTCCATATTTTTTTGCAGCTCTCTTGATGTACTCAGTTTGATTTTCAATATGAAAAGTAATAATTGAAACTATAACGTATGTACACATAGCAGCTGACTAGCTATGACATTGCAGACTAAAATGTTTAATAAACCTTGCAGCCTTGTATTTGGTCTCGAAACTCGCTCCACACAATTTCTTTGGACCATCATAAATTTATTCTTCCAAGGTCATCAATGATTTCTACCATTCTTGTGCTCTTGTAAAATTGCTAATTGATCATCGGATAATTTCTTTCTCCAGTCAAATTTTCTCTGGGTAATAGACATATTTATCTAAAAATTTGGAGAACAAAGATTGTAATAGAGTTACACAACGTGAGATGTAATGTGTCCAATAATTACTAATTGTTTGATATGAACTTTTACATTGATTAGCCAAGTTTTTATCTAAACAAAAAGCCCAGGCGCCTGTGTGTTTGTTTACTTGCGTTAGTGGGTGTTGTGTTTGTTTAATTCCAAAAACATTGATCGTCTATACTCTATTGTCCTTCAAGCAATCACGTATGCATCATTGATAATTAACTGTATCAGCTATCCGAGTATTTTTGTCAACTGCTAACAACAGTATGTCTAGTCACAGAGATAACATGGCGTTGTTAGCCGAGGTTTTCTCAGTCACAACGGTTTTAGTACAATTTAATATTGTTTGTTTTTACATCGATAATCATTATTGTGTCCAAAAACCACCCACCAACAGAACTGTCTCAACGTATCAATTAACTCCAGGTCACAATAGTTTTATCTACTACTCAACTTTCCCTAACTCCACAACATTGTTGAAAAGCGAGTATTTATGAAAAATTATTAATTGTGTCTGCAATTAGATTAACTTGCAGTAGACTTTGGGCATTTTCAACAAAACTCAGCTTCCGATTGAATCGAACTATTATTACATAACACACAAACCTGCGATGGGCCATAAACTCATCATATACTTTCTCACTCTCTATCTTCACTAGCGTAGACGAGGCACCAAAGTTGTCATAACAGAATTGTCTAGATTGTCAGAATGTTTTTGTTGTAGAAGTTTCTACATAAATACAACCTAACACTTCTCCTTCATCAGATAACCATATTGTGCTGTCTCCAATACATGCTGCCAGAAATAATTGCCATCTATTACATGTATGCTATATTAATCAAATTAATTTGGTTATCCGTCTGCTATGAACATAACAATTATTGTTGAAATGTTGTTCTGTGTTTTCCCTCGTGCCTTAGGCTTATATGTATAAGCTTTCTGGTGTTAAGTTGTAGCTTTTTTGCTAGAACCATTTTTCCCTCTTTGCATCGTGCTTCTGTTTTTTCCCATCTGCTTTTGTGCGTAAACTGGGCTGCAGTGTGAATGTTCCTTTCTACTGCCTAATAAAGTATACTTGCTACAACGTCAAACATAATGATTGTCTAAACAAAATTGCTTACCGGTTTGACTTGATGTCCTTGAGTAGTTCGTGGTGGTCTCTTTGGTCATCTATAAATAGATAATCCACCCAGTGACAGGCTTTCAAGGTTACTTGAGTAACAGAGCTTTAAGAAATTATTGGGTTTTGGTTCGGATTGTGATAAATCGATGTTGCATTGTCACATGTCTTTGTTTAAAAGGTCAACAACTGAAATGATACCTTTTTACATAATCAAAATATGTTCTATGGTGTATTACATTCACAGGTGAGCTATGCATCTTATAACACATATTCTTAGGGTAAAATTGTGGTTTAGTTTCCCTTTGTTGCATAAGCTATGGACACAACTTAGGTGATGTTTGCATAGACATAGAGAGGGGTGATGCGGTCAATATTGAGGCTATTTCTAAGGTACATGTTACTCCAATTAGCATTTTTATTGATTTATTTATCTATTGTTACTATTTATAATAACTGTAACATAGCCAGACCATTCACACAGAAGGTGACACGGCATGCGTATGGAGATATATTTGTAGAAAAGTCAGCCACAGGTAACAGTAAAATATTTATAATCGGTTGTCATACAATTCTATTTAATATCATATACACCATATATAATGCGGTACATGTAGTATTGTGGGAGATTTGCCTGTATGTTCAGACAAGCCAGGCCCCCTTGCCCATCCCCTCCCACCCTAAAACACCCCTACACCCCTTACTCTGTCAACCACAGAAGTTTAAGTGGCTCCGGAACCTTCTCCCTTCAGCATATACCCATATTTTTCTGAATTTCTAGTATCGTTATTATATTGTCAAATAGATTTGTGTAATATATTATGATAGTTTAAACTCTGGTGTAGTGAGTCTGGGTGGTGGACCCCGAGGAGGTTGTTACAGTCTGTTTGGTGTGGATGTCGTTGCGTAGGTAGTAGAAGGAGGAAAACCACTACAGTATTTTATGGTTATGATTATTCTAATATTATGTAACATACAATACCAGATGTTGCTAAGCAGTGTTTAATAAAAATTATATTTTGCTTCAACCTAGAGAGGTTAAACTTTGGTAACTCTTACGTGTAATACCAGAACAGATTTGCGATGGCTCAAATGTTTCTGTTTTCATGTCACTAGTTTTGAGTTGTAAACTGCCAAAACAATATTTTTGGATGCCGCTTATTCTAGGCACACGATATCAGAAATTTCCACATTTTTTTTGCAATGTTTTAACAGAAATAGGATGTTTGTGAAAAAAACTGGTCAGTTTCAAATACATTTTATTTTTTGAAACGCCAATGAGACTATTTCACCAAGTTTATCAAAATGTGATCTTCGTGCAAAGAGCCTTCAGTACATGTCTACTCTTAGTTTTGTTGTGTGAACTTGTTGGACAGTTTTATATATTTCAGTGTTCTATTAGATTGATCATCTTGTATTTTATACGAGGCAATTATTCGCTTCATAATCAGAAACTTTACATGATTGCGTTTCTTGTTCAAGAGGGTTCAAGGTCACTATAAACTTTATCTCTTGCTTTTTTTTATTTTTTAATCCAGTGGAAAATATAATATCTGTTTAATAAAGACTTAACTAGAAGGGTTTGATTTATTATAAAAAAAAGATTATAATGAAGTATAGCACCTTCGTGCTATTAAAGTCGGTGCGTATAAATATTGATTGTTATTACATCATCAACGGATCTAAGAGTAAAGATTTTACATGCGAAACTTTGTTTTTCTAAGGCCAGCCATTATTAACATACAGTCGTTCAAACATGTCTTCAATACATTGTGTGTCAAGTCATAGCTGGTACATCACAGACATGTCATTTTGACATCACTTCAATAGCATTCAATGAAAAGAGCGCAGTAAATAATTTCTAATTTGCTGGCAAAACTAGTTAGTGAGTATTGCCATACCTCAAATTGTGGCTCTCTGCTACCTCTTAAAAAAACCACAAATTGAGCAACAACAATAAAGTTACTGTTAAAAACTCAGGTTTCAGATGTTGACAGCGCGCATGCTTTGGGTACTGACTGTATACTTACCGAATCAAATGTAATGACATTTCAAAAGATCGATCAAAATCAATGCTTTGCGAGTACAATGCATAGACACAGTCCATGTAGTAGGAGGCAACTTCACACATCGTGCCATTCACTCATAAATAAAGCAATTTTTCAGCTAGTTAAATAAATTGATTGAGCTGAAACTATCAGGTTATGTTCTGACAGCAAAATTCTTCCATCCTACCAAAAACCATTGAAATACGTGATTATCAAATTATCTACGCTTAATGACTTCAAGTGAAAACAAGCTGTATGTATGAATTCACGGCAAGCAAGTTTGTTCTGAAAGACAAAATGGCAATATACTTTCTTTGGCAGGCCTTGATAGATTCATTGACAGAGATTGTTTTGATGTTTAGTGTGAACTCTATTTTGCAGGTTACTCAGTAACGATGTTGTTGGTTATCATATTTATCGTTACCAGTTACCTCAGTAGTGCTGAAGCAGCTACTTCTACAAGTAAGTGAAAGTAACTTTAAGTTATTTCAAGGAGCTAATTCTTTGATTGCTCTGAAATGTTAGACTGACCCTGCTAACAGGTTGTTTTCACACCATACAGCAGTAATGTAAACATTCACCATACAAGTAGATTTAAATCAATCAAAACTTTTTAAAAAATTTAAAGTTTTTGAAGTTAAGTAGATCTGGTCCATCGGCCACCAAGAAATGTCTTATTCAATCAAGTGAAAGTGTGCTGCTACTACATTGCAAACTATGTTACCTTTCAGAGAGCGAATCAAAGTTATGTAAGGTCGTACTTCGCGACTATTTAATAAGTACACGTAAAAGAAATTAGCAGAAATGACAGGTCCATTAAGATGGATTCTAAGTAAATGGGAACAAAACTTGCAGTTTTTATTAGAATGGACTTTACTTGCAGGTTGTGGGGATTCATTCCAGTTTACAACATACAGCAATGACAGAGCAGCTGTAGCCAACTCCGTTCTCTCATTTACTAAGACAAAGTATTTTACTGTAACTTTGTGGGTTAAGATAGCTTCAGGTGATCTTACTTCTTCAGTAGGACAGTTGACTTTATTACAGTACACAACTAGTGACAAGAAGTCCATGCTCAGGTACCTTATACATTTATTCAACCATTAAAGCTTTTCTGATCTGATACTTTCACTCCCCAAAATGAGTTATGCTGTTTAACACGTTTTATGCTGATTTTTTTAAACTCGACAACAAACAGAAAATAGTATTAAACATAATATTAGACTCAACAAGCTGTGTTATATCATATTGTAAGGGATCCCATCATTGTCAACAATTATTTCCATGACAACATTATAAATTTTTATCATCACAAACATTTATTATCTTTATTACCTTTATTCAAAACCTGAGCACATTTTATTATTTATTATAATTATTAATTACGAAAAGCTTTGCCATGAAAATATGTAAATAATATTTTGGTAACTTTAAGGCGTGGTTTACACATTTTCTTTGTTCTCTTTTTTCTCTTCATGTATTTAACTTCTTGTCTCACGATAATAAAACCAGAGTTAACCTGACTCTCAGAAGAATTCTCACTCTACACTGATTACGAAGAATAGGCTGAAACAGAAGATAAAAGAAACAACAACTTGGTCTAGCCAACGATCGGTGCAGGCGAAGCTCAGTGGAAAGTGAAATGGTCAACTTGACCGTCTCTGGTTATGACCATAAAGTATACGCCACCGAGTCCTTCGTTCTCCATTGATAGTTCGGCCTCAGTCAGTTCGCCCGAAAAGGCGAAGCTCAGTGGAAAGTAAACCGGTCATCTTGACCATCGCCACGTATAACCATAAGGTGTACGCCACCGAGTCCTTCGTTCTCCATTGGTAGTTCGGCCTCAGTCAGTTCGCCCAAAAAGGCGAAGCTCAGTGGAAAGTAAACCGGTCATCTTGACCATAAGGTCTACGGCACTGAGTCTTTCTTTCTTAGTTCGGCTCTTACTGTCGACGCTGTTGTGCGGGAAATAAAAACATAAAAACCAATGCACTGCCTAGCAAGTAATTACTAGAATTGTGGGAGGTTGTACAGATGTCAGCAGGTGTCAGCTACCACTCGTACTCAAATCCTCTACAATATTATTACCTGGTTAGTAAATAAAAATGAAAAACTGGTTTAGACTCTAAACCTAACTGAGATTAATAGATCTGCATCTACAACAGTTAAATGAACAACGGGCTATATGCAACTAGGAGTAGAGTTGTCTTCCCACAACATTAAGATCCATCTTGTTGAAAGGTTTGTCGAATAAAATGCAATGAAAATAATTGGATGGGCATTTAAATTGTTCCTAGAGCGATGAGTATATTTGGAACTTGAGGGTCTACAAAAAGCAGCTCACTGAAAAAAATGAGCGTAGTAAGCAATTATTGATATCGTTTGTTGATAGAAATGAAAAATACACCAATTATAAAGTGATAGGGGCAAATGAGCATTATTTTAATTATTATTATGAGCTGGTCTCAGATTACCACAAGTATTTCTCATGACAGCCAATGATGAGGTAATTAGCATCTGATGAAGTATGATTGTACAGTTTATACTGGTTTATTTATCTCGAAGTCTTTTTTATTTATTTTTAATTTATCTCGCAGCTAACAGCTATCTTCTCTAAGGTGTACTTCCGCGCTTTGATAAATTTTTGTTATATTATATTGACACTAGCAATATTATCCATTATATTAAAATATGACAGGTTGCTCTTTTTTGTCCAGCTTTTCCCATCCCTTCCACTGCTCCTTTCGCATGCTCTTGTCTACTTCACACTCTCTACCTCGCTCTACCCTCGCCCTGTTCCACCCTTGCCCCACTCTTCCATCTCTATCTCCCCCCCCCCCCCCCCTCCACGCATTGCAAAATTGCAAAAACAGTACTACGCAAAATATTGCTGTTGCAACCTATGCATCCTGGAAAAAAAATATTGTTAGTCATAAGACATAATGTAATGGCTTATTTGGCACCGAGATCATCTGATATTAGTGAAATGTGACTTTTTGTGATTTGTCTCCACCTACATTATTAAACAAATATTAAATCTATAAATATATCTGGTTTGGGAACAAATGGCAAGTCGAACCGCACCATACCTCAAATTGGTCTATTATAATGTTTTACAGTTTTCATCTTTTCCTGCGTAACAGTTAAGCCATATATCAAAGTGGAATTACGGGCACACAGAGATTTGTATTGTCATTGTGAGTATACTATTGCAAAATTCTTGCCTCCCGGTATCTCCAGGAAGTGGTTCCATCCTATGCACAGTAAAAAAGTGATGTAATGCAGCTCGGGGGTAGTTGGGGGTAGTTGGGGGTGGTTGGGGGTGGTTGGGGGTGGTTGGGGGTGGTTGGGGGTGGTTGGGGGTGGTTGGGGGTGGTTGGGGGTGGTTGGGGGTGGTTGGGGGTGGTTGGGGGTAGTTGGGGGTAGTTGGGGGTAGTTGGGGTTAGTTGGGGTTAGTTGGGGGTAGTTGGGGGTAGTTGGGGTTAGTTGGGGTTAGTTGGGGTTAGTTGGGGTTAGTTGGGGTTAGTTGGGGTTAGTTGGGGATAGTTGGGGATAGTTGGGGATAGTTCGGGGTAGCTGTTTGAAAGAAAGGGTTTTTGTCGTGTCTGAAATGCGTGACTTTTGATGGAAAAGTGGTTGTCCATCACCCCAGGTCTGCGGTTATTCCAATTAACCAACTTCCATCCATAGACAATTCGTGGCCACTCTGAGTAGATTGCCACTGTGCAGGCAGTGGGGTTTGCTCCTGTAGTAGGGAAAAGACACATTGGGGGTTGCCAGAAAAGGGTGTATATATACAGAGTGGGGACAAGGGGTGTAGTTCAAGGGGTGGGGGTGGGCCTGGGTGTGAGTAGTGGGGGTGGGTGTGGGTTTGAGTCCAAGGGGTGGGGGTGTCATAGTAGATGCGCACCAAATTTCTCCACAATGTTATCGAAGTTCATCCTGCTCACTGAATATCATTAGAAATTCTTGTTTTTGGTGGGAACATGGCAGCTTTGTGCAAAATTATTCGATGGTTACATATAATTACATGATCTTTTTCAAGAAAAAAATATATGAAGATCAATTGATTTTTCCTGATAGTTACACATAAGTAGGTCAACCTTGATTCCATAATCTAAACGATACATAAAATCTATTGTGTTTATTGACTTTGTTGCTTTGTATAGTCACCTGACTTGTTTATTGAGAGTTAGTATGAATAAAATTGTCACAACTTTGTAGCGATTTAGCTGCTTGATCAAAAAAATAATGAATTTTAGATCTTTCCTGCTTCCTTTTTTTAAAGTTTTGACATAATTATTATCAGATATGTAATAGTGACAACCTTTTCTTCATGCGTGAAACAAACTCTCCTACAATATGGCTACCATTGCTCATTAGTACTCATTGTCGGCTGTTTTATCCCTTAGTAAAGCAGACAGCATCAATATAATGCATGAGCTGCTAATCCTGTGATATCAATGAGCGGATAACTCCAAAGTTCTTCTGAAACCTTGATTTCATAATGTGTGCTTAAATTGGCACTGGCAGTACTCGAGTATTTAAGTATTGCGTAACCCAGCAGTACTCTAGTATTTAAGTATTGCTTAACCCAGCAGTACTCTAGTATTTAAGTATTGCGTAACCCAGCAGTACTCTAGTATTTAAGTATTGCCTAACCCAGCAATACCCGAGCATTTAAGTATTGCAGGTGACTGGAAAGAGCAACCCAACGAATGGGGAGCTATTTAAAAATGACTCGGAAATTTCTGTACCAAATTGACATCGATCGATAATCTATAATCAGCACACTACTGCCTCCAAATAGCCTTATTGCCTCCAATTGTACTTTTTATTGATTTCCGCTACTCTCTGAACATTCAACACAAATGATCTACCAATGTCTTCTTCTCTTTGTCAAATCACTTGTACTCAGGCTTCTAGAAAATTTTGTTATATTTGTGCAGTAATATTATTTTAAGAAGTTATTGATTTTATTCAGAATGGGCATAACAAATGGAGGTGATTTTGTGCTGATCGTCGACGATGGAGATTACACAATATGGGCAGGAGGAGGTGTTTCCTATAGAGATATCTTAGATGATACATGGCATCATATCGCTGTCGCAGGTAGGCCACCTAAATATTCTAAACATTCATGTTAGTAAAACTTTGTATAGTCAGTAAAAGTTCATAAAATAGCCACTTCCTGTTGAGTATTAGGGGATTTTAAGTTTTTGATTTATTTAAATGGACAAAAAATTTGTTTTTTGTTTTGGTGCTTGTCTCATACAGATAATTAACAATTGTGGGCTTTAGTTATTACACTCAGCAATAGATAATTCGATCTGGTTTTAGAAAGTTATGAAAGTTCTAAGCTGCCACAGCGATTAATCGGCTCCCATTTGAGCAATTTTCTCAGGTTGGCTACTTGTAATCTAAAATAAAATGAGACCTCATGAATCGCATCCATGTTGATTGCATGTTATCGTCAACTCTGAATTGTGAAACTAATAGCAAAATATTTCAGCATTTTTGGTTGGCTAAATAATATCATGTGACCCCGTGATAAAAATTATCACATTGCAACTTGCGCGGATGAAAATATGGTTGCCATTGTAAAAATTCAAGATTTGCTTTACCTAACACAGTTACAAAGAGTTTTTTCTAAATAATGTGCCTTCAAACTGTCAGCTGTGCACAGTAAAAACTGTTACAACTTTGGTTCTTTCTCCAGCTTTCAGGTTATCTATCCTTTGCTTCTGTTTTCAGTTTCTTTTATTGATTTTAAAATTAGAAATGATTTTTAGTTTTTCAATCAAGCAGGTAAGCAGGTAAAACCTTTTGTGATTTTATGAATCAAACCTAAAACTGAACATTCCACATATTATGTGTACAAGTCAGGTAATTTTTTTATAAAAAAATATCACTTATTTTGTACGAAATACTTTAACATATCCTTGTTTGATTTAAACATTTACAGTTGGTGAGCAAATACCATATAAGTTGTACTATGATGGAGTACTAAAGGGTACATACAATACAAACGTGGATAAAGAACTGGATCCTGATGGAATGCTGCAGACTGGAGTCTATTTGAGTAACAAGAATCAAAAACTCACAGACAGTTGTAAGTACCAACCATTACTGAAATAGGATTCATGTTATACAAGCTACATGAGTATGTTTCATCTGATAATTATATCTACTCAACATAGTAATATATACGTACAATATATGTATCTGTATAAAACATGCAGATCATGAAATTATGAAATTTAGTTGGTTAGGTCCTCGCCAGTCTGTACTTTAACAACATATTATTTTCAAAGAAGCAAAAATTGTGGTGCCACAGCTATTCCGCTTTTAGTGGTCAATTTCAAAAGTGCTTTTGTGGAGTAACTCAATCATTAGTCATAAGAACTACAAAACTCTTATATGATGGTAAAAGGTTTAGAGGAAATACACAAATATCAAAACTTGTCACTAAAGTAGTTTAAAGTTTTTCAAGTATTACCAGTTTTTAGTGATTTTTAGATTTTCAAAACTCAGAGAAAAAATTTGCAAACTGAAAGAAATTTTAGCTTTAGTTGTTGTAGTTTAATGTAAAGCTGGTGGGTTTTCTCAAAGGTAGAACATATTGTGACACAGCGTCTGGACTCAACGTAGTTGACTAGGCTGCAGTTTGATCAAATATATTGAGACCTGAGTCACTTCAAGATAGAAAGTCATAGTCCATAGTCCATAGTCCATAGTCCATAGCCCATAGTCCATAGTCCATAGTCCACAGTTCATTCAAATGAGTGGAAGTATTAGCATTAAGCAACCTGCTTGGAAAGCTGTCAAGATTATTTGTACCGAAAGATATTAGTCATGGAGTTGCCTTTTCAATCAGCTACTGAGAAGAAAATTCCTCACAACCGAAATTTTACTCCATAAATTTTGAAATTGATAAAAAAAGATTTGTCAAGCTGCCTACTTGTACAGCTCAATTTCTGTTCAAAAGAACAAGGACTTTGTTGGTGTATTTTCGTAATAATGTCACATTGGTTGGAAATCATTCTTAGGTTGCGCTGTTTCTAAATAAAATGGTAACGTTTGCAGATATTTTTTCAGGAAAAAGAAAGCTTCTAAAAAAACTTGGATTTTCCAATCCAATCTGTTCCAATTTGGTTGCAAACTTTGTCAAATGTTTTGCCATTTTTAGATATCGTTATAAAAAAAGGAACTCTTCATTGTTAGTTTTTAAAGAATCTAATATATAGGTATTTCACAACTAAACAATTGCTTTCATTAAAACTCCAAACAATACCAGTCTTCACTTTTTTTTGGTGTTTTCTGTCACCAGTCTCAGAAAATATTTGAGTCAGTCACATTCACCGACATTTCACAAAAACACTATATTATTTCGGTAGCAGTAATCTAGAAGCACCATTTTGTTATTTTTGTGTGTTGGATTTAAGCACTTTATAGTGAGGACAACTCCTAATTATTACATCTGTTTCACCAAATTGCACAGTTTTTCCTATCTTATTGTCATAACAATCCAGATAGCGATTCATTATCTTTTTCCTTGTCTATACTTTTGTTGAAGTTTAAAAGCAGTTACTTTGTATTTTTGAAAAGACGATTTCAAACACTATTTTTTATTGATAAAATTTTGTACTGCATCCTATAGAATCTATTGGCTGGTAGCTTCGTTGAACGCATTCAACTATCCATAGATTAAAAAAA
Organism: Cryptosula pallasiana; assembly: GCA_945261195.1. Lineage (NCBI taxonomy): Eukaryota > Metazoa > Bryozoa > Gymnolaemata > Cheilostomatida > Cryptosulidae > Cryptosula > Cryptosula pallasiana. The sequence continues at coordinate 21,992,930 of OX183140.1, read as the reverse complement.
AAGGACATAACGTATACTTTGAGCGAAAATTTGAAAAGTTTTTTTATCCTTGTAGATTAAACGACAGGTTGTTAGTGAAAATTCCATGTACAAATTATAGCCACTGGTTGGTGTGTATGTTTTTGTTCTGTATGTCAATAAAATTTACAATCATTCCATTAAAATGATATTTCTGTGGTAATATTGGAGTTGAAATGTCATGTTCAAGTGTTTCAGCTTCGAAACTTTAATTGAGAGGGCAACTCTTACAGCAAGTTAGTTTTTTTCATGAATAGAATCATTTTGTTTCATCGGAACGTCATATTACACCCATTCTCACTTGAGTGTTAAGCCGATAGCGTGAACAGCTGCATTTACTGTCACTCTTAGAACTCACTCAAAGAATTCCCTTTTCAATTAGTTACTGGGAGGACAACTCCTTATAAATACATTCAGCTCAATAGTCCTCGAACCGCTTGTCCACATACATGTTTGGCTTAATTTTTTTCAACAGACAAATAGTTCTGTCTAGCTTAGAATTGTTTTTGTCTACTCTATATGCTTTTTTGCTGCATTTTCCTTCCCAGTTTGGGTTGAAGTAGACAAAGTGAGTTAATGGGTTACCAGACACAGCAGCTGAGCTTTTGGCTCTAGAAAGTCTTAAAGCTTCAGGAAGCTTCTTCTACTCACTGGGTAGACTGATCCCTACTAGAGTTAGTAGCGTTGTCATATGATTAGTATGTACTTTGAAACCAGACCAAAACCGACCACATAGTATATGAGCATGCACACAAACTTGAATGAATGAAGTTTTCCGGCATTCGTTGGCTTTTTAAGCAGTTTTAAAAAGTGAATTAAAATAAAACAGACTATCTATAAGTATTTGTTTTAGCTGATCAATCACCTATTCCAAATTTCTCCAGTCTACCGAGCTACTGGATGGTAAAAGGAGAGATAGCTGGTATTAACATCTTTGACTACACATTCACAGCTGATGAGGTAGCCTCAGCACACACAGCTTGCCCTCATGTAAGTCAACTTGGGGATAGAAGAATCACTATTTGGCTAGCTAGGGGTTGGTTTAATGTAATCTTTCGGTAAAACACATTTTGTTGAAAAGTAATGCATTGTAATCAATCAATGCTTTACAAAAATCGTATCTCAACTTCAGGGTTAGACTTGATCAACATCTGATGGTTTTTGTATTTTAGGGTAACATTTTCTCATCGACATCAGCCAACATGAACCTCAAGTCATCAGGTGGTACTGTCACAGTCGGAAGTACTGGCATTGCTTCAACTGGTGCTTTCTATGGTGAACAACAGTTCTGGTCTCTATGTACTGGTTCTGTACCAGAATGTTCTACTGGTGACATCGCGTATCGAGATAGCTCATGCTATGGGTCTGGCTGCACAGGTTCTGTTGAGACAACCACTGGACACGTTGGTAAGGGAGCTGCACATGTTATGTTATTTTATTTAATATTAAAATCTGAGTCTTTCCAAATCAAAATGGAATACTCTCACCAGTGTCATGTATCCAAACTTGGTTTCACTTAATAGGCTGATACAAAAGACTCTATTTGCGATGGCATTTAAATACAAAAGTGTCTTAATTTACATACAGAACCTTCCTATTAATATGGCCCAGTAGATCGAAGTACTGTGTAAATAAAACATTGGTTTACCCCCCCCCCCCTCCCGACTAATTTATTGAGTACAAGTGTGTTTATTGAGTACAGGTGTGTTTATTGAGTACAAGTGTGTTTATTGAGTACAGGTGTATTTATTGAGTACAAATGTGTTTATTGAGTACAGGTGTGTTTATTGAGTACAGGTGTGTTTATTGAGTACAGGTGTATTTATTGAGTACAGGTGTGTTTATTGGGTACAAGTGTGTTTATTGAGTACAAATGTGTTTATTGAGTACAGGTGTGTTTATTGAGTACAGGTGTATTTATTGAGTACAGGTGTGTTTATTGGGTACAAGTGTGTTTATTGAGTACAAGTGTGTTTATTGAGTACAGGTGTGTTTATTGAGTACAAGTGTGTTTATTGAGTACAGGTGTGTTTATTGAGTACAGGTGTGTTTATTGGGTACAGATTTGTTTATTGAGATTTGCTACTGGAGCACATCAAGGTCGAATACTATAGTTATTTATTATTTATTTACAGCTTGCTCTGACACCTACACTTTCACAACTTCCTCCAATGACAGGGCTGTTGTAGCTAGTCAATTACTCACCTATGCAAATACTGATACATTCACCGCTTGTGTTTGGGAAAAAGTAACTTCTACAGACATCAATGCTATATCAGAGATGACCTTGTTCCAAATCGCTATACACAACAAGGCTGATGTTTTAAGGTAAAACCATTTTTATTAGCAATCAACTTCTAGCAACTACCAGTATAAATACATGGCCGGTATTAATACATGGCCGGTATTAATACATGGCCGGTATTAATGCATGGCCGGTATTAATACATGGTCGGGATTAATACATGGCCGGTATTAATACATGGCCGGTCTTAATACATGGCCGGTATTAATACATGGCCGGTATTAATACATGGCCGGTATTAATACATGGCCGGTATTAATACATGGCCGGTATTAATACATGGCCGGTATTAATACATGGCCGGTCTTGATACATGGCCGGTATTAATACATGGCCGGTCTTAATACATGGCCGGTATTAATACATGGCCGGTATTAATACATGGCCGGTATTAATACATGGCCGGTATTAATACATGGCCGGTATTAATACATGGTCGAGAGTAATACAGAGTTGGTAGTGTTATTCATTTTACATTGCGTAGTTTGTCTTGGTTGAGTACTCTACTATTTGCTATTGATTTTTGAAAAGATCCCGTTGAGATTAATGTGGTGGATTTTACCAGACACCTTAAGTGACCACTACTCTACAAGGTCCCCCTGATAGCCTCAGGCATCAGGCATGCCTCCTGAAAGCAATTGACCAGACCCGCATTTCTAGCACTTGATCGATTTGTTAATATATAAACAATAGAATCATTATTTAACTACGCCGGCCCTACTTTATTACTATACCGGCCCAGAGAAGCTAGCCCGGGCCGGCATCAAGATTGTTGCCATAGCCTGTGAGATAAAATTTAGCCTAATGACCTCTAAAACCCATATGCTGGTTATTACATTCTCAGAAGTCTCGATACCAAGATCCAAGGCCACCGAATACTAGGAACTCTTTGAGATAGGAACCCAACGCTACCATTGGCTGAGATGCCAATAGAGTCCGCCCCTTACTTCTAGGCCCCAGTTCCTTTTCTTCTTTTTTTATGTATCACTGGTTAGTATTTTTATTTATTGTATCATTGGTGAACTACATCATTCTTATGTTTGATTGGAGTGTTTACAAAACTAGGTCAAACACTTCCTGTCATTTCTTGTGACTCTGCTTATAAAATTCAGAGCTTTCTCTCATTTCTTTGCATTACTTTACAGCATTGCATTACACGTCATTGTTGTGTAGTCACTTTGTGTTCTGGATAAGAATAAAAGCTTATACTACTCAAAAGCTGTGAGTGTATGTTTGAGCCGAGGGCTTGCCACAGTTGTTAAAGTCGAGGGTAGTCCTTTGCAACTAGTTGTAAGTACCATTAGTAGTAATATATGAGCAGATCTCCCTACCAAGTGTTTTTTTGTGGATTAGATCTTGGAGTTTAGGCAATGGGTTACGGCGTTGGATGAATTCGCCGAGTTTATATTGTATTTTACTTGAGGGGTACTTGAGTGGCATTTGAATGGCATTTAAGTGGCATTCGAGTTTTGATTATTTTTTTACTTGATTTGAACTCATATGGCATATAGATTTTGCATGTATGGCATTTGATTTTTTTGATAGTTTTAACATTGTATATAAATGAAAACGTGATAAGATTGTATGGTTATTGGAAGTTAAGATGTCGACAGAGGATGATGTTGAGATGAGACCGATGAATGAAGTTGATACTATTGATGGTACTGAACGTGATATGATAGATGTTTTACCGAGTATGAAGCGTAAAGCGTTGATAATTATGATAATTTTGGTATTTGTCGTAGGGCTTTCCACTTTTGGAGGTGTTACTGAGTTTAGTATGTATGAAGAAGCTATGGAAAAAATACAAAAAGCGAGAAACTCTCCTGTTGGAACCATAAATGAAACTACTGTTGATTGATGAACATCTTTTTATGATGAATGGGAAACCTGAAGATTATGACCCGAGGATGCGATCTCCTTTTACAGCAATGATTGCAGGACCAACAGGATCGGGAAAGACGCAAGCGATTTTTCGAATGATTGAAGCTAGTCAGACTATAGCACACCCTCCACCAACAGAGATTCACTACTGTTATGGAGCCTACCAAAAAGCCTTTGATGATGTATCAGGAGTGATTTTTCATGAAGGCATGATAGATATAACAGTGAGTTTTCCCAGAGATGGTAAAAATCGATGGCTGATAATTGATGATCTCATGGATGAAGTTTCTGGTAAAGCTGATGCTAATGCTTTGTATACAAAACATAGTCATCATTTGAACATAAGTGTGTTTTTTATTGTTCAGAATCTGTTTTTAAAAGGAAATCGTACAATTTCCTTGAATAGTCATTATTTTTTTCTTTTTAAAAACCCTAGAGATGCTTCTTCTATTTCCTATTTGGCTCGACAATGTTTTCCATCAAAAATAAAATATGTACAAGAGGCTTTTGAAGACGCGACAAAGAAACCATACTCTTATTTACGAATAGATACGACTCAACAAACGAATGATCAACATAGACTATTGGGAAATTTTACATCAGTTCTCCCTATGATATTATATGTACCCAAGTAAAAGGATATAAATACAATTACTATTCACTTCACCTCAATCATATTTTGTTATTCAACGACGCAACACGAAAGCATTATAATGTCTAAAGCTTTGGAGAAAAAATTAACAAAAAATGCAGCTGTGTTGTTATCGCTCAACAATACAACCTTTGCTATTCAAAAGTCTGTTATAGCCAAAGCCAAAAAGGAGTTTATTATGACTCTAATGGAATGTGCTAAAGCTATTATAAATGGAACGATACCATTGACATCATCTCAGTATAATGAGTTGCAGCGAAACGTGAAGGATATTAGCGCTTTAGTAAGAAAATCAACGTTAGATGATAAGAAAGCTGTATTGCAAAAAGGAGGATTTTTAGGCGCTCTACTAGGACCTATCATCAGCAATATAGTTCCAGGGTTACTTAAAAGTGTGCTAGGCGGAGGGAGAAGATAAAGATGAAACTCTCAACACGAATGATGCGAAATAGAATGGCGATTTTAGCTCTGGATGATCTGAGTAAGAAAGGGAAAATCGCTATAGTCGAAAAGGCTAACTCAGATTTGTTTCAATCATTGATAGAAAGTGTTAAAAATATTATATTAGGTAATGTTCCTCTTGATTCTGAGCAGTTTATTGAGTTGCAGCGTTACAAGAAGGAGCTACATAAACTTAGTGGTAGAGGGAGAGTTGATGATAAGCGTAAAATTTTGATTCAGAGTGGTAGAGGGAATCTTTTGGATGCTATTATAACACCTATTGTATCTGTTTTATCATCAATAAAAAGATGAATCGACAGCCTTTAACATTCTCCAGACGTAATTTTATACTCACTGAAGATGAATACTATAGATTAACAGAAAGAAAGGATGATAAAACAGTAGTAAAGGAAGAGAAAGCCAGACCTCCATTGTATTATAATCCTATGGAAGCTATAACAGTGAGAAATATGAAGCGAAAGCGAAATGATCTACTGGAAACGGCTTATGATTCTGACTTATCCTCATACGAAAAGTTAGATGAAAATGTTGAAAACCTACGTAGGTATTTGTCTGATGTCAAAAAGATTAAAAATAACCAAAACCAGACACAAAAGGATAGTTGGAATCTCATTAAGAAAAAAAAGACAGAGTCTACTTTTCCTTTGGCCAATAGCACAATTATTGATAATAAACCTAATGTCTTTTCACCAAATGTTGATAAAGACAATGAGTTAGAATCAGTGAAAATGGTTGATGATGATGATGATATTGGGACGGAATTAATAAAAGGAAGGTTGTTTGATACTGAAGACACAACCTTACTAGGAAGTACATTTCTTACTGATGGAGAAGATGAGCACGATAGTGAAAGCGAAAATTTAAAAGATTTTGAAAAAAAAGCAGCTGATTTAACAAAAAAAAAGAGTGATCAAACGATCGCTGTCAAAATGTTGAATAATCTGAGTAAAATTGGTAGATTCGACTCGGAGAAGGACAGACTGAAAATTGGAGAACGTTGGTTGAATCCTAGGACTTCCAAAACTTTACTACGAGACGTTCTAACCGAAGGAGGTAAAATACAATCGGGAAATACCAATTACAGTAGATTTAAAAGCCTGCTAACTGATGAAGGAATCACAACTGTCAGAAAATCCCCGCATCGAACACGTACTCAGAAGAAAAAGTTGGTCGTTCCCGGTACTAATTTATGGACATCGACACGCTAAAAGAGTTGTATTACAATCCTGCATTACATACATCTCTACGAGGAGCTAGAGCTTTACTGAAAGCTCGTAGAAAACGAGAGGGAGAAAAAAGAATCCGTGAATGGTTGAGTGGTGAGGATGCCTACACGTTACATAAAAAAGTTGTAACCAAGTTTAAGCGTCGTCCTACAATTGTAGCTGGAATAGGGGAGCAGCTACAGGTAGATTTGATGGATGTTCGATCTCGAAGAGATGAAAATAATAATACAGCATTTTTACTAACTGCTATTGATTCTTTATCTAGAAAAGGTTGGGCTGTGCCGCTCATCAACAAATCAGGACCGGTAGTAGCAAGAGGATTGAGAAGAATACTAGAAGGGGAAAATTATAAAGCTTTACAATCTGATAAAGGTAAAGAGTTTGACAACGTCAATGTCAAGACTCTGCTAGCGGAAAAAAAGATCAAGCGCTTTACAACCGAAAATGAAACGATAAAGGCATCAATGGTGGAGCGTTTTAACAGAACTTTAAAAGAGAAGATATATAGATATTTGACATATAAAGATGATGATAGATACATTGATGCTTTACCAGAAATGGTTAATGCATACAACAACACAATTCATGGTGCTATAGGTATGAGACCAAATGATGTGAATTTTCAAAATCAAGAACTCGTATGGAATCGTGTGTATGAAGGAGGTGAACATAGTTTAACTCAAGAAGCAAAACTAAAGGTTGGGGATTATGTGAGAATAAGTAAGGCAAGAGGAGCGTTTGAAAGAGGATACACTCCGAATTGGACGATTGAGATTTTTATAATCACTGATGTACTTATTGATGAAAAACCTGTTGTATATAGGGTAAAAGATTTAGCTGAGGAGATGATTGATGGCACCTTTTACGAAAAAGAGTTGCAAAAAGTAAAAAAACCCACGATTTTCAGAATTGAAAAGATATTGGGAAGAAGAATGAAAAGAGGTAAAAGACAGATTCTGGTTAAGTGGTTAGGATACGGAGAAAAGTTCAACGAGTGGGTAGATGAATAGTTTATAAGGAAAGAACGCTTGATATAATCATCATACGTTGGGAAAATGTCGATGCTGATAACTTTACCCTCAAACTCTAGTGGTGAAGAGTTTCCTGATAATAACAATTCCGAATTTACAGTGAGACTGTATAAATATTTGGTTATCAATGGTGGTAAATGGGAGGTAGCTCTGCTAGATATGACTTATTCTAATAATTGGAAAAATGTTACCGAAGGGAAAATATATCTAGAAAAGACTAATGTCTCCGGTAAAAGCGAAAAGTCCTTCATCCTAATCGGTAATGGAAGATATGATAGTATAGAGGAGTTGGAGGAGATTATACGAAAGAGAATGAATGAAATGGATTTAGACAAGAAATTCGCCATCTCCTACAACAAGATCACCAACACTGCTTTACTAACTAACAGTGATCCTGATACTGCCATAAGCTTTTCCAAAGATATAGCATATATTTTTGGATTTGAATCACAAACTACATACCCTCGTGGTAGATACAATAATATCACACCTCCTGATATAAATTCCGGTTTAACATCCCTGTATGTTTATTCCAACATTGTTGATAATAGAATGGTAGGAGATACGAATGTACCTTTATTGAGAGTAGTTCCAGTTCAAGGAAAGAAGTATAGTGTTGTGTATCAAGAATTTAAAAATCCTCACTATGTTGACGCTTCATCACTAAATAGTGATATGATTAAAGTACTTATAACGAGTGACGACGGTCAACGAATACCATTTGATGGTGGAAAGGTTGTGTTGACGGTTCACTATAGAGAGAAAGAATTATAATGAGTTTGGTACGATACACCCCTGAGGATTCAAAAGATTTTTTTGATGAGTACTACAAGATGCAAGCTGGAAATGGAATTGGAGTGTATAGCGGACGACGAGTGATGCCTAATATGAGAGGAAATGGACTTGGTAGTATTTTTTCAAGTTTACTTAAATCTGCAGCACCAATGCTGAAAAGAGGAGCAATTAGTTTGGGGAAAAGAGCATTGTCTGTAGGTGGAAATGTAGCGCGTGATGTCATCGATGGTCAAAGTTTTGCAGCGTCAGCAAAGAAGAGGGGATTGGCAGAGTTGAATGATCTGGGGGGAGATGTGCTCAATGCAGTCCGTCCAGATAGAATGAAAAGGAGAAAAACAAGAGGTGGAAAGAAGAGGAGAGGTGTTGGTAATCGTGGTATATTTTAATAGCAGTAGAATCCGGTATAAAGACAGCTGAGCTTGATATCTATATTCATTAAGCGGTAACGCTTCAAGCATTCATCACTCGCAAAAGATGGCTAGCCTAAATGGAACAACAGGTAATAAGTTGGAAGGTTCTTCCTACAACATAAATCCAACGTTGGATGTATTTGCTACGGAACCAACAAACATATCGGTAGAAAGATCGGAATATGTTGTCATCAGACCTGATAGGTTAGATCCTTATGGTAGTATTGAGTTAACCTTGTCAGGGAGCACTGAACATTACACAGATCTTTACAACTCGTTTCTGCAAGTTGAAGCCACGGTTGTTCAAGATGATGGAACCAATATTTCAGGTAATGATGATGATGCAGTTGTGTGGATGGGGGATTCAATGCATGCATTATTCAGTGAGTTGAAAATGTCGATAGAAGGAACCACCGTTGAATACGCTAACAACTACGGTTTACGCTCCTACTTTTCACAACTACTCGAAAACAGTGCAGAAAGAAAGAAATATCAAGGTAAGATGGAAGGATGGTTGTATGATGATTCAACTAGCAAAGACGCTACTGATCACAAAACCGCTGATAAGAAAAAGAGGAGAGCTCTAATCATAGGTGGAAAGACAATAGAATTAACTGGAAAACCTCATCTCGCATTATTTCAGCAGAAAAAACTAATAATACCAGGTCCTACTATGCAGCTGGAGTTTGAGCGTGCCTCTGGCAAACTAGCTTTGTTTGCTGCGAATGAGACGCCTGCAGGAGGGGCAAAGATTAGAATTGATAAATTTGAACTTCATCTTTGTAAAGTTAAGGTGAATCCTACAATACAAAACTCCCAACTCAGCTTGGCATTGGAAGGTCACAACTACATTTATCCTGTTGATCGAAAACGGATAAAACTATATGGAATTCGTGCTGGTGTTGCGCAGATCGACATCACTTTGGAAGAAAACAAACAAAAACCTAAACAAATTTATTTAGGTTTAGTTAATCACAACGCAATGAACGGACGTTTCGCCTTGAATCCATATAGAATGCAGCATGCTAGTGTTGATAGTATTGTATTGAGAGTTGGTGATTGTCCAATTGGAAGGAGATTTGAACCAAATTATGCTAGAGGAGTTTTTGGAAGAGAATATCATCAGTTTCTACACGCTACCGGAACTTTGCTTGAAGGTGATAGTCTCGGTATTACGAAAGAACAATACCTTGATGGTACTACACTTTATGGATTTGATTTGACTGGTGATTTTCTTAAAGAAGGTTTTCACTCTATGAAAAATGTCACAACAAGTGTGGAAATTCGTTTTAGCGCTAACACGACGGATGGATTATCCCTGGTAGCATACTTTGTAAAAGACGGTGTGTTGGAGATGGATAGCATTCTTCAATTAACTATCGGAGGTGACGCAGTGCTTTAAACAGAAAGTTACAGATGAATACCATACAAATTCGTTCGATCTTATCTTCAGACGTTTTATGTCAAAGCGTAGGGTTTCATGTTGGAGCTAGAGAACAGTTTTGGAAGCAAATTTGCAATTTTCCAACAGGATGTTTCGTATTCAACACCCATTATTCTCATCAACCCGGAGAGCATTGGTTGGCTGTGTACGCTAATGATTCAGAGGTGGATTTTTTTGACTCGTTTGGACGTTCTGTTTCCTTTTATCCGGATGTAAATGAAATACTAAGTATTCATGGAGGATATGAAACAATACGAAGTAATGAAACACAACTACAAAATTTTTTGTCAACTGTATGTGGCGACTATTGTGTATACTTTTGTTTACTGAGAAGTAGAGGATGGAGTATGGATGAAATTGTTAGAAGTTTACGAGACATAGGAGATAGTGAGATGAGAGATCACTCAATACGGAGATTTATCATACAGACCTATCCTAACTTCGAGTTCATAGAAGATAATACAGTAGAAGGAATAGATGGTGTACATATACAAGGAACTAATTTACTAAGTAAATTGTTAAAATAAATTATTATAATTGATTTTTATTTGATATAACAAATATAATGAATAAAATACAACTTATCTCATTATTTGTGCTAAACACTACAGAACCTATAAAAACTATTATTTTGTAATGTTTCAAGCAAGAAGTAAATAAGATCTTCTCATTTTCTTCCTCAGGAACGCTCTTTAGTTATATCTAAAAGACATAGTAACTAATGACTCTATCATACATAGTTATATGAATTAATTTTACAAAAATACTTCAGATCTTTCTTTAAATAGATATGAAACTTACCATCATAGAAGACGAGTCACATCCTTTGTGTTATCGATTAAGACTCTGATATGCTGTTCTGGACAATTCTCTTTTTCATTTTCATCAAAGTAGGAGAGACAGGTGTGCTGCAGCGAAGTATCAAACAGTTCTGAGACTTGAATGAAAGCTTGAAGAGCTGAGAGTAGAATGATGTCGTAGGAAATCATGTTGTTCGTATTTTGTTTCAGTCCTCTGAATACGATTACACCACTTTTTTCCGCCACCACAGATGAAGCTATTTGAGCAGGGATGCTAAGATCTCCAATCAATAGCTCTCCTTTCACCATACATCTGTAATTAGCCACTATAACATCAGCAGTCTTGTTCCAACGAGTATCACATTTTCTTAGCATTCCAGGATTCTCATAAGCTATAACACTTCCTGTCGGAAAATCGTGTAGGTGAGCAACACTGAAATAAGCCTGTATTTGTCTCAAACTCTTGCCATACAATGAGTTGAATGGATCGTTGATCTTTCGATTACATCCATGAGATTCAGCAGTACGAAAAATCGCATCTCCTGTCTTTCCTTCTCCCATATAAATTAAAACAATTGGACGTGTTTGCTTAGCTTTATTAACAAGCAGTCCTATTTCGGTTGAAACATCACTCTTCACCCGAGTTATCTTCTTATTCTTTCGGTAGTTGTAAATCATGGTGCACTTTGATTCATCACGAAATTCAACAGACAACACCTCCATAACTGTTGGTACTGGTAGTTCTCGGATTTCCATGGATTCTTCAAGTTTTTCTAGACTATCTGGAGAGAGAGAGTTTATTAACCCAGCGCTCTTGTAGGTGAGAGTGGTTAGTTCATTACTTCCAGCATCTTGAAAGGGTATTCTGGTGTGACGAAAAAGCGTTTCATCTCCAACATCCGTCAAAACTATTTTTTTGCACTTCGAGCCAGTTTCATTCTCATCTTTTGTCAAATCAATAAAAGATCGTTTCCTCATCGATGTTCTTTTTGAAGACAGCTTGTTAGTAGGAGATGTGAATGAAGTAAAATCTTGTTGGGATTCTGGTTCATCAACCACCAATTGACTTTCTGCCATATCAAAGATAGGAGAAGGTGATGGGGAAAGGGTTTGCTGGGATCCTGCTTCTTCATTCATCGGTTGACTTCCTTCGTCTTGAGTATTCATTCTAAAAAAAACAAAACATTTTGTTTAATTTTTCGTAATTAATTTTAAAAGATCATAAAGGTCATAAACCTAGTAGCGTTAGCTAACAAAAAATAAATATTTTTACTCTTACCTTTATAAAGAAGATGAGCTCCTAGTTGTTGCAATGAAAGATTTAGTAGATGTTGCTTCTCCGCTAGTCGTTGTAGAACTGGATGCTTTCTGTGTGAAAACAGTGGCTCTTAAATAGGTAAAGTTGCACTGATTAAATCCTATGAATCAACATTTTTTCACGCGAATACAACCCAATGCTTTCGCGGGAATAAATATTTTATTTTCACGCGAATACAAACCAATGCTTTCGCGGGAATAAACATTTAATTTTCACGCGAATGGAAACTGTTGCTTTCGCGGGAATGAATACTTTATTTTCACGCGAATACAAACCGTTGCTTTCGCGGGAATAAATATTTTATTTTCACGCGAATACAAACCAATGCTTTCGCGGGAATAAACATTTAATTTTCACACGAATGGAAACTGTTGCTTTCGCGGGAATGAATACTTTATTTTCACGCGAATACAAACCGTTGCTTTCGCGGGAATAAATATTTTATTTTCACGCGAATACAAACCAATGTTTTCGCGGGAATAAATAATTTATTTTCACGCGAATGGAAACCGTTGCTTTCGCGGGAATAAACATTTTATTTTCACGCGAATAGAAACCAATGTTTTCGCGGGAATAAATAATTTATTTTCACGCGAATGGAAACCGTTGCTTTCGCGGGAATAAACATTTTATTTTCACACGAATAGAAACCAATGTTTTCGCGGGAATAAACATTTTATTTTCACGCGAATACAAACCAATGTTTTCGCGGGAATAAATAAATTATTTTCACACCAATGGAAACCGTTGCTTTCGCGGGAACAAACATTTTATTTTCACGCGAGTATAAACCAATGTTTTCGCGGGAATAAATAATTTATTTTCACGCGAATACAAACCAATGTTTTCGCGGGAATAAATAATTTATTTTCACGCGAATACAAACCAATGCTTTCGCGGGAATAAACATTTCATTTTCACGCGAATACAAACCAATGTTTTCGCGGGAATAAATAATTTATTTTCACGCGAATACAAACCAATGCTTTCGCGGGAATAAACATTTTATTTTCACGCGAATACAAACCAATGTTTTCGCGGGAATAAATAATTTTATTTTCACGCGAATGGAAACCATTGCTTTCGCGGGAATAAAAATTTTATTTTCACGCGAATACAAACCAATGCTTTCGCGGGAATATATACTTCATTTTCACGCGAATGGAAACCGTTGCTTTCGCGGGAATGAAATTTTTTATTTTCACGCGAATAAAACAGGGATATTTCACGCGAATAACACTATTCTGATAGAGTTTTCGCGTGAGTGTTTTTAATGGCTATAAGCTAAATGAGTAGGAGTGGCTTATACTATATAAGAACAGCTCTCTCTGCATAGAAATCATTCTCTCCAGCAATAAAACATCGACTACTACAGCTGATTTCATCAACTACTACAACTGATTCATCAACTGCTACAACTGATTTCATCAACTACTACAGCTGATTTCTTGGTGATAAGGTAAGAATTAATAGAAAAATTACTTAATAAAAGTTAAAATGTAATTATTTTACAACACTGTTTAATCATCATATACTAATACTTAACATTTTATTTTAGTTCATTATGAGTTCAAAAAGATACACAATCAAAGACTACCTTCCAAAGATATATCATAGCTATATTAAAGAAAATGTTGAAGTACAGGAAAAGATTGGATATCGCTTGACATTACAAGCTATATTATTATGTATGACACAGCATTTGCTAACTGTAGCTTCTTTACATGGAGAACTTTCACCGATACAATACCGACCATACACTACACATAAATACGTTGACAATTCAGTAGAAATATTTAAGCTTATGACTAAAAACAATTTTCAAACAGTTGTAAAAATGTCAAAAACTGTCAGTATTAATGATTACTTAAAGAAAATTCAAAGAAAAGTGTGGAATAAAGAGCTCACTCAAAAATTGATTTCAATACAATGGACTACTGAATTATTATATCATTTTCAATCAGATATATGTAGATACATACAAACGGATGAAAATCTCTCATCATCCATTTTTTCATTTGAAATGATATTGGAACTATTTCAAGCTTACAATATTTAATATGTTCTCTTTATGTATCCCTACTTATTATACAATAAATGTATATATTCACATATTGTTTCATTTTTAATCAATGTATTTATTCAATGTAGATGTATCTCCTCTCTCCTCTTTTCCTCTCTCCTTTCTCTCAAGATGCCATATGAGTTCGAGTTATCAAAACTTAAATGCCATACATTCAAAATCTAGTTGCCATATGAGTTCAAATCAAGTAAAAAAATAATCAAAACTCGAATGCCACTTAAATGCCATTCAAATGCCACTCAAGTACCCCTCAAGTAAAATACAATATAAACTCGGCGAATTCATCCAACGCCGTAACCCATTGCCTAAACTCCAAGATCTAATCCACAAAAAAACACTTGGTAGGGAGATCTGCTCATATATTACTACTACCATTCCGGCACAGGGTCACCTCTGGGGAGCGGTTGGCTGCTCACTGTCAGGTTTTGAGAGGCTGACTGTGTAGTTGTGTCAGCAGACAGCAGTTTGCCTGGTGACAACCCTAGTGATGATGTAGTGGACCGCTAAAATCCGCTGCAGTAATACAGGGTCAGTATTACACCTTACGAGATTTTCTCTGAACTCAATAGCAAATAGGAGAATCCTTGACTCAGACAAATTTTGGAATATTATATAAATGATTCAACTTTTCCGTCCAAAATCTACTTAGCAGTAAATCATTAGTAAAAGTACAATCCAAGAGCATACTCACTTGGGACTGTAAACAGCGAGAACTGCTCCTTCCACAGGAGGCCATCAGAAATTCCCATCTTCTGATAAGGAATGGGCTATTCATATACCAATGGGCTATATATATATCCAATGAAGGCTGAAGATGTGGCACTGTTTCTCACGTCTGTCTGTCTGTCTGTCTGTCTGTCTGTCTGTCTGTCTGTCTGTCTGTCTGTCTGTCTGTCCCATGTCTATATATAGTGGTGGAGGTTATTTATTTTGTCAGTGAACATGTGCCAGAGCATAGGGTGTGCCGAGCGTTTGAGTGCCAGAGCAATCAGAACAGTCAGGTGCTGATTATCCACCGGGCGCAGGTAAACGGTAGATGGGAGAGACTACTTCATCTGACCTTCTTGTCGGCTAATTGATGTATTGTTTCCCGGTACCAAAATGGTTTGGGAGAAAACTTATCCTGATTCGGTATAGCCACTTAGCAGTTATATTTATTGGCACCATGAGCTTATACCGAGTCGGGGTTACTCCGATCCAGAGTTATTCTGATCCAGCAAGGTTATTTCCATATATTCTATGTACACATTTCCAAAATAGATACGAAGTTAAGGGCTTTGGCATGTTTTAAGGAAAGTTATTCATACAATTTTTGATAGATTCCGTTAACTGCTATCGTGATGGGGAGGGTTTACTAAGAAGGGGGCCTTAGGGGCTAAGGGCATAGCCAACAGGAGTTCCACACCTTATTTATATCAATACCTCCCCCAACATTCTTTCCTATACATGTCATTGGTTATGAAGTTCGTATTTCAACTGCTTCCTGTAAGCCAGCTTATACATGTATCAGGTTCATCCTGTTTTGTGTTCAGTGCTCTTGTCTACTACTGCTGCTGCTGCTGCTGCTGCTGTACATATCTCTAGGCAATTGTTCCCAATACAATGTTTGAATAAAAACAACGTTCTTACTTTTGAACTTTGACTGGTTGGTCAATACATCATACAATGCAGAATGGTGAGAGAATGTAATCTCTTTTATTGTCTTCTTCCTCCCTTCTATTTATAAATGACTGGTGTGGTTAGTCTCTCTAGTAGGAAGATTTACTTGGGAATTTAGCATTTATAGTTAAGTCTCACTCGTCAAGTCAAAAACTCTTCCCTGGAGGGAAGGTCACCAGGCATTCTTTGCTCGTTTTCTTTGGTACTATGTTGTCATGTTCAAGCTGACATGGATTTGGAAGTGGGTAAATAAGGTGTTGGAGGGTGGTAGAGTTTAGTAGAAGGTGGGTTGAGTAATCGTATCCGCTGGCTTTGGTAGCGGCACAGCTCAAGCTTTCTGCTTTGGTTGGGAATTTGATGTTGAATGACTGCAAGTAGAGGAGAGAGCAGAGTTTGAAAGCGGCCAGAAAACCAGAGGTTCTTTTAGGCATTTCCTGACGAGTGTAGTTATCAGAGTTAAATTGTATTACATACTTATTAATGAATAAACAAGACACGATCAAAATACAAAGAAATATAAACGTGTTGTATTGAGCAGTTGGTTTTAAAGAGAAAAGTTCTCGGATAACTTATATTTTATTTTATGTAAAACAATGAGCAAGCAGGCAAACAAGCAGAATACTGAAATGAAGCATAATAAGCTTCAAGCTGTAAGGAAACTGTATGCTTGAAGTCGTTTTTTTTCTGCTAGGGTTGGCATAAACAAAGATGATGAATTCATACTAGTCGTTGATACTGCAGAGTACAAGCTCCCTACCTCAAAGAACTTGGCAGATGGAAACTTTCACCAACTGTGTGTGGCCTGTAAGTGAAGCCTATTAATCTATCAGTGATGTCATGTCCGCAGTAACAATATCATGTACATATTCATGCCACAACAGCTTTGACATGGATAGAAAGTGTGAGATGCTACATTCAAAAACTCAACTTCTATAGTGACTTTTGCAAGTTGGTGACAATCTTTATTGATTTGTGCAGATGAGAGGTATTCAAAGTACACATTCTACTACGATGGTGTAGCTAGTGGAGAGTATACCGGTGTAGACAAAGCGCTCCACTCTGATTCATCTCTGTTTATTGGTGTCACCGCTACAAATGGAAACCAGATCAAAGAGGACAGTGAGTAGAAGTGCTGGCGTGCAGAATCTATTGTCTAAACCGTCTCAATTCAGGAACTGATAACTCTCATGTATTAATATTTCAGCACATTTGACACATAATCTAGCATTTTATTCGAAAAAAATGAGAATGTTCAGTCAGGTGCAAAGTTGATGAAAGCAGTATTTCATGATTGTGTTAAAAATACAAGTTTTTTTAATTCTTCTTGTTTACTGATCACAATTTTTAAATGATGAGGAAACAACTCCGAAGTTTGTGACTAGCACTGCATGCATTTACGAGTTACTCTTCAATAATGGAAAGGGAGATGATAACTCTAATGTTAGTTGGTCAAGCTTATGCGCAAAGGCAAAATTTTACATTTCCGTAATTTTTATCTTTCTGTGGCATCTCTTGTGCTTCAACTATATTCAAGTTAAATTTATACTCACAGCTACATATTGCTTGCCCTCCATCCATTGTTATGGTGTAGAGGAGTACTGTTCTTTTCTATTCTCCTTTAATAGCATGTGGTCCAGTTTTTAGATTAGAACCTATAAGTACACAGAGAGTAGTATCCTATATGTAGGGGCTAGAGGGGGAATAAAAGTAGAGCTGGGATGACATAAATTGATCATAAAGTTGTGAGAAATCCATAAGTTTTCCTAATTATCTTTAAGCAGCTCTCATGTAAACTTAATTTAATTTAACTGTTTAATAATAACAAAAAAATTTAATTAATAACTAAATAAAAATAAAATTTTATTTTTTTTAAAAGTGTGAAATGAATATGGTAAGTAATCACCCAAGTTCTAATTAGAGAAAACCTCAAAATCTCTTCGGGTTTTCACAGAAAATTTCAAGATTGTTAGATGTCTTTCCAACATTATTGTTCATTGTAAGGAAGACTGGGGCCACCTTGATCAGGACATAAAAGTGTCAAAAAACATTAAACATTACTGCCGCTCAGGTATTTTTTCCATCAAATTCTTAGATCTGATGTTGGGGTGGCATCTATCGGTCCTAAAATTCTTGCGAGTTTTTAAAGAAGTCCTGAGGGTTTCCCATTTAGACTTTGTGTTATTAATTACCCTATTCATTTCTAAATTTAAAAAAGATAAAGTTTCAAGTTATTTTTTACAAGTAGCTAACATTTTTTATTATGAATAAATAGCATTTCTCCAAACTTCAGGATCAATAAATGTCATCCCAGCACCGAAATTGTTTGTTATATTCGTCTGTGCTTGAAACATCATTCTTTGCAACTGCAACTTTTATTCATATAAAAATTAGACTTACCAAAATATATTTAGGAAGTTTAGTTACGTGAACATGGGTTTTATTGATTTTTAATATTTCCTGTGGAAAAATGTTGTGGTATAGCTAGGTAAATGTTTTTTGGTTAAAGTAGATTCTTTATAGGCTTCTGAATATAATTGAAATAGCATTAACAAGGTTTTGTCCGAAGGGCAAGTTCAAGAGTTTTGGCGTGTTTTTAAAGTTTCAAACAGTTATAAGCAAAACTAGTTTGAGGTTCTATGAATCAATGAGCTGTTTGTGTTGTTAAGTTACTCTATATTGGTACTAGGTAACATAGGGTGACAGAGACCTCGTCTGACTGTTGGATCTCTGTAACTAACTAACTATTTACTAAAAGTAATATTTGGTTATATACAGCTGATGGAACTAGATCCATAGATTTCTCCAAGATATCAAGTGTTGCAATGACAAAGGGAGAAATAAAAGGTGTACATATCTGGGATTGGACCATGAGTGCTGCTGAAATAGATGTAGTGTATAACGTCTGCCCTGAGGTAAACCTTTTAGCTCTTGTACTACCTCTCGCTTTAGTCTCTGATACATATCCACAAATGCGGTGCAGTTATAGCTTGTAATCTGTGGAAATTTGGGATTCAGTCATTTCTGTCAGTGTATTCAGACAGTTGATAATGCTACGCAATCATTTATTAAGGACAAAAGTATTACCAATTTTTCAAGCTAGCCTGTAGACGAGACAACTCAGTTTCGTTCGTAAAACTAACTACAAAAATCTCAACAAATAGAACAAATGTTGTAAATATTTTTTTTCCATACACGTTGGGGTGGATTTTCATGACCACTACATGTGCGCAAAGTCTCCCTTGACAACTGCTGAGTGTCAGGTGCACCTAAACTGAGTATGGCACAGCCAGAACACAAGTAAGAGAGTCAGTAGAAGCACTACCGGCCCAGCAGCAATCACTGCTGGCCCTGCAGCAGTCACTACTGGCCCTACAACTATCACTACTGGCCCTGCAGCATGCACTACCGGCCCTGCAGCATGCACTACCAGGCCTGCAGTGTCACTACCGACCCTATACCGGGTCAGGGAGGAAAGAAGGGCTATAGCCTGTGAACCCAAAATAGTACCAGAAGATTCAGAAGCCCAACTTTGCTGCCTAGCTACCACAGGAAAGACGAAAGATGGGGAACACAAGTCATAACAGCTAGGAACCTTTACTACCTATTGCACCATCCTGACTCAGCACTATTGACTGAGAAGCTCCGCCCCTTACTTCTTGGCGGTTTATATGTTTAACCTATCCTAGCCAATACTGCATTGTGTTATTTATATCTCATCTTTTTATTCATACAATCACTTCCTGCTACTGCTGATTTGTTGCCTCCTTATTTGGGCATATGTTTTCTCCTACTCTGCCTATGAAAGGCAGAGCCTGTTCACTATTCACTATTCATTGTACTTGTATTGGGATTCTGCTTGTGATTGCACCAAGCAGCATAATACATTGCCGATTTTATACTACACTGGGTTGTTGTTGTTGTATAATACTGTAGTGTTTTTTTATCGTTAGTTACACCACCGACACAACGGCTTCCATGTATTCCTTGATTATGCTAATAATGTCCAGACAAACGACAAGAGTGTTCCTTGTTAATAATGATACTTTATTATTAACATTCTATTTAGCAAGATACAATGATTACTGCAAGTCATACATAACGACTCTACAATAACCCACAATAACTTCTGCCCTCCTGATCTCCAACAATTCCTTTTATAGGAGAGACCAGGAAGGCACACTCCCTTATTAGGGTAAACCAATACAATAGTTTCTTACAAGTTACTAACAAATAATAATAATTAAGACATAAATGCATGCACTATTTCAGTTGATTGTCTTAGTAGTTCCTAGGCTCCTCCTCTGTAAGCTTGGTTCCTACTTTGATACTCCTCTTCTTGTATAGCTCCATTAGGCTGTTTAGATTCCTTGTTCACTCAGGCTTATCCTTTGGCGGCCATATGTGCCCGGCTAATCTCCGAATGGCGGCCATATATGACCGAGTGAATCTCCGAATGACTCATCAGTGTAGTGGGTGGCTGGGCATGCATTATAAGTTATAGTAGTGCACAGCTTGATCTAGAAGCATCCATAAAAACACCTAAGCTGTGCAAGGGGAATGGGTTCTATTACACTCTTCTGGGGTGGCAAGGGTGCAGGGTAGGGGGGGGGGGGGGGGTTGGGGGGGAAGGAAAGGGCTGGGGTCACTGATGTTACACAAATCTCCCACAATACATTATGGTTTACTCGTTGAAACACTGAGTTGTGCGTTTGAGCCGTGGGCTCTGATACGGTTGTGGAGTTGGCATACTCCTCCGTTTGGAAGTAGGTTGGAAGTTGACCTCTGGAGTGAGGTGTTGTTGGTGGATCTTTGATCGGCCCCCCAAAATCCACTACAATATTTCCATTAACTCCTGTAATATACTTGGGGTTTTATTGTTTTATAGTACAAGAAAATCCAAGTTTAATTCTGAAACTGAATTTTAACTGAAATGTAATTAAAATAAAAGGTACGTTGTTATCAAGAGTTAGAAAAGCACAATTGACCTAAAATGTCACTTCCTGCTTGTAGGGAAACCTCTTCGATGGATCTTCATCTAACATGAATGTGAAACCAGCTGGCACAGCAGAAATCACTGTAGTGAGTGCAGGTTAGTGTATTTATTGTATTATTAAATCTTTCATCGCTCTCTAAAGATAGCTGAATTACAAGTAAATCACCAAAAAAATTCAAACTTGAAGGGTATAGAATAAGGCCACCTATGTCATAGAAACAGATTTGGCAGAAAACGCTCAACATGCGCTTTCTTATAATCGATATACGAAGTAGTGAGGCACACTCTGAAGGATAGGCAATGTATTATCTTTGGTGAAGCCATAGACACCGCACTATGTTTATTTATTGAGTAAAGTAACACTAGTTGCACAATATTACAGTTTGAAAATTTGACATAAAGGAAAATTTAGTTATTAAATATCCGGTATTTTGACTATTGTGGGAAACCTGTTTGTGAGTGGGTATAACTCTACCTTGTTATATTTTGCATCATATTGCTAATTGTTTCATGTAGCTGTCATATCAAAGCTCAGTTTTGGTAGAGTTTACCAGAGTTTACACCATCAATAGTTTATTACACAAAACTATTTAGCAGTATAATAAAGATACTAGCACAAAAATCTACTAACTTCTGCTCTCCTCATGTGCAGAAACTCCTTATATAAGAGAAGGCATGAAAACTCACCCCCTTATTAGGGATGAGCCAATAACACATAACGATACAAATCATACATGAATCAAAAAGAGCAACCCAAATTATCATAACAAAGCAAGCCAATGAGAGAGGAGGGTGCACATGGCAAAATGGTTCTGGGCTTTCTTCCCGCTCTTTTGATGGTCCTGGAAGTATTCCACTCCTTATTAGGCATCTCTACTTCCTAACCTCTGTTCCTGGTATTTGTATGGCTCTGGTCTCCATAAAGTGAAGATATTCTAGCTCCTAGGGTCCCAGGATTTTTTTATCAGCCATCTTTCTTGACAGGCCGGGGTACTGACCCGAGGTAGATTTTCTATGTGTATATATATAGGATAGAGGGTCTAAACAGGGTCTAGACAGGGTCGGGGTAGCCGGTTTCCGAAATTCAGGCAAATATGTGTATATACTAAAGAGGGAAGGCTCTGGGGTCACTTAAACTTCTGTAGTTGACAGGGTTAGGGGTGTAAGAGAGTTTTAGGGTAAGAGGGGTGAGGAAGAGGGCCTCGCTTGTCTAAGTATAACGCAAATCCCCACGCTATCTACTTTTAAGCCGTAGATATTAGCAAATTTAAGTTTTTTCTTTTCCATAACGTGTAAGGAGATAAAATACAGAAAAATCCTAGTTTGCTAGTATCTGTGGAGTGTTGAATGAACAATTCCGTATTGGTTTATGACTTGCAAGCTATGCATATTGGAAGCAAATATTACCTCATTTTACTCAGGTTTTGTTTTTGCCAACCATAGATGTGTCT
Source organism: Cryptosula pallasiana (assembly GCA_945261195.1). Classification (NCBI taxonomy): domain Eukaryota; kingdom Metazoa; phylum Bryozoa; class Gymnolaemata; order Cheilostomatida; family Cryptosulidae; genus Cryptosula; species Cryptosula pallasiana. Next base: position 21,970,399 of record OX183140.1, on the reverse strand, counting down.
GTGTTAGACGACTGCGGCAGCTAAATTGATACAATTGCGATTGACTATTAAACTTCAACATGGAGATCAATGTAACGAGGCTATCTCACCATCTTTCTTAAAACGGAAGGAGTGGGAAAGGTGGTTATGAGTAGAACAAGAAAGTAAAACATAAGAGTGAGAGGTAGAGCGGAGAATGGAAAGGTCAAGGTGGGGTAGGGTGGTGGCTGGGGGCAGAGTAACAGAGGGGCTAGAGCAAGGGTAGAGTGGGATAGGAGTAGAGTGGAGCAAGAGTGATAAATGGTGCTTGGGCAGGATGCAGCATGGCAGAAGTAGGACAGGAACAGGGCGGGGCCGGATATGAGTAGGGCCAAAGTAGGGTAGGGCTGAGCAGGAGTGGGAGCGGAGTACGTGGGCATATTTAAATATGATTGGTCTTACTGCCAGTATTATAAATATTCAGATACAGTTGCAAAAGTCTGATCACAACTCAGCATTTGAGCTTTATTTTATTATACCGAAAACAGTTTTGGAAGCTGATAATTGTACTCTTTAAACAGATGCTTTGGTGTGACAAACTAATGCCCTCTTGTTGTGTAGTGAGATTGTTTCATTGTCAACAATAGGGTCACGGCAGCGGGACTACTGGATATTGAAGGCCTTGCTTAAACTAATCCTTCGATATGACCTTTTGAAGCAATGTCAAGTTGATGATAATTCATTAAAAAAAAGATAAAAGCGTTTTACGAATAGATATTATGCATTTACCTAAACATGTTTTGATTATTGTATTACATAATTTTAGTGGCCGCTGTCAATGGAGGCTGGACTGATTGGAGTACCTGGGCCAAGTGTGCTGGAGGATGTGATGCAGCTAATTCTGTTATATTTAGAGAAAGGAGTTGTACCAATCCTGAACCAAGTGCAGCTGGTGCAGGTTGTGTGGGGGATACTAGAGAAGAACAATATTATGGTAAAGTGGCGATATTTTACTGACATCACAAACTGACTCATTAGACAGCCCTGCTTCTGGGTAGTCTAGTTTGTGGTTTTGTCTCCATTTAGCTTCATTTAAAAGTTTTCAGCTCATGCGTGAGTTTGAATGAAGGCCATTGATGAAAAAATCACACCTTTATTTTCATTTCACTTTTTATATTCTCTCAGCAACATTTCCTTCTTTAAACAAGAAATTGGAACCATTTGAGAGTGACCAAATCTGGAATTGGTATATTTAAAATACAGCATTGTGCGAAAAGTTGTGTTTCATAAACAAGATACACCGTGAAACCTCTTCGGTATAGCCGTATTTAACAGTTTAACTGTGTTTTATTTTAGCTTCAATTTCTCGCTGATTCAGAATAAACAATTTGACACTGCGATTAGTTTGGAATTTGTGAAAACTAGTTCAAGAGCTGTAAATTGATGCACTACTTGGGAGTTCAAAGCCATCATATCAAATGGTTTCACTCTTTGTTGACAACTTTAATTTTTTACGTTATTTTTTATGTTTCCAAATTCAGTCATTTTCTAAGTTTTAATTTCAGAGGAAAAAAACAATAAGTTGGAAAATAACCAGCCATGTGTTTGTGTTTGTTTTTGCTTTCTTGATTTGTCATAATTTTTTAAAAAGAACATTTAATTTTATAATGCCTAAAAGCTACCATTACCAATTTTTGTTGCAATCGTTGAGTTGCAAAATGCCAAAAAAATTCTCAAGTTGCCTTTTGTGTGAGCTGATTATTAATTTAACAGATTTCGGTGGTCTGACTTCATTTCCAGCAGTGCAGTCTTTTTCTCAGTTACGTGTATTTTTTTGCCAATACGTACTTTGAGCTGACCATATGAGAGGAAATTCTTTTGATGTTAGTTTTGTGGTAGATTTTGGTGGAGGTTACTAGTAAACAGGCAGTTAACTATCCACCCTTGCGAGACAATGCGCTAGACTTCTTACTGTGCCGGTGGCATAGTGTGCAGGTCCGGTATTGACCTCTTACTAACCCGGTATACCTATACTGGGCCAGCACAAGATGGCCGACATAGCAGAGGAACTGCAAAACCATCTAGGAACTCAGTCAAGGCCAGGAACTACCCTCTCTCGGATTACCGAGGGAGGGTAGGACCATATTTTAACTATAGCCTGGGAGCCCTGTAGGACCTCTGATTGGACAATAGAAGACAAGACTCCGCCCTTAGCCACTTGGCGCCTTTACCATTTAACTTGTTTGCATTGTATGATTGGATCACTATTTATATAATTGATTGTATTGGCTAGATTGCTTCCTGTGCTCTTACTGTCATATAATTTATGTTATTTAGTTCCTGTGAACTCTCCTATAAAAGGAGAGACTTTTGCCATAATCTTTGCATTCATTCTCATGTCATGCCACAAACACCCTAGAGGAATAATTACGCTTTAGGACTTTGTCTTGAGAATATAGCCACTTACACAAGCACTACGCTGTATTGTTTGTGTGAGCCATGGGTTCTTGCTATACCGAGTAATTCGGTTGCCTGATACGCAGTTGTCGCTGTCGAGCAGCACAGTGTCCCTCTGGAGAGAGGTGCAATACTTGAGCATAGTGGATGTCCGTGGTAACCAGACCAAAATCCATTACAGTTTTATAACAGCTCAAACAAACAATGAGATTATTTCAATATTGGGTGTCAGATCTGCAAGCTTTTAGTTTAGAATTCAACATTTAGTTGACTGTCATGTTTCACTAATTCTCCCTTTTCCAAAATATTCTTGTGTCTTTTTTTATCGTTCTGCACTTTCTCACCGGGTTTAATTTCACATGTTACTATACTTCAAAGTCCCAATGCATTGTCTAAAATTCTTTGCAAAGCATGCAGAGCAGACTCTGGGGCATAGAAGCAGTTTATTGTCAGATGTCCCTCATAACACCATCAGTGACTCTTTTTCTAATTAGAACCCATCAACTGCCTATCACAATCCAAGTGTTGTGACCATTAGGCCATGGCTTCAGCTTCTTTGCATTATAATGGCCACTAGTTCTAAAGTACGGTAACATTTGTAGGATGCGATCCAGATATAGTTCCATCCCAAAGTCACCACATCCACTTGGGACAGTTCTGTATAGTATTCTATGAAGATTTGTCAGGAGCAGACTGTGCAGACATCAGAGTAAATTGTAGAAATCGGTTGAGGCCGGCTACAGGAGTTATATTTGATGACTCCGCTTGGGCTGCAGACGTGAGAGCTGAGGTCTGGGCTGTCTATGCATCGTAAGTTTTTTGTTGCAATTGGCTGCATCGTTGCTGTGAAACAGATTGCAGGTATTAGTTTATTTTCTTTTCATAGCCGTGTCACAAAGTTATTAGTAGTTTGATAGGAGCAAATCTCCCACGTCACAAAGTTATTAATTGATAAATTATAAACAATTATACAGGGAGTAAGTTTATGTTACAGCTTTGTCAGAGAACTGATTACCAACAAACCATAAATAGCTCATTATAGCAATTTATTTTATTTCATGGCGGCGTCTCAAAATCAATAAACGATTAATAATGGCTAAGTTTATTCGTAGGGAGTTATCTGCTCGTGGTATATCTACCACCACAAGACTTATGGTTGGTGCAAGTTCAGCTATACAATGTACCAACACTGGATGTACAGAACCTGTAGTACATAATGGTTGTAGTGATGCAGATGCTGTCAATTACTATGGCTGTTACTACAAGAATAGTAAGTTTAAGTCTTGAAGCTCATTCAACTACGTAATACCAAGAATAAAATAATGTCTGATGGTTTGAGTTCTCACGTATATGGCTGTTACTTCAAGAATAGTAAGTGTACTGCATGAAAGTAGATTACTCCCTAAGTAGCATTTCTTCATTACCCTGTCACACTGTCACCCTTTCATATCCTGACTCGAGTGAGAGTTGATTTAGTTGCTTGAATAAGGCGATAAAAACTTAATATATGTTCATGAAATTGAATTTTTTAACAAGTGTTCATGTCTTTTGTTTTTGCTGCTTCAAAACATAGTTACATTTAGATCTGTGGTTTGTGCAGTGAAATTTGTTATTTTAAACTCAAATAATCATAATTTGATCGTAAAAAATTATTTTATAAAATATTTTAAAACTTGCGGTTGTAAATGCACACAAAATGTTGATAATACATATATTGCTACAAAACAGCAATAAAACTGCTTACAGTTGATGGAGGTTGGAGTGCCTGGGGAAGTTGGGATCTATGTACGAATGGACATACTTGTGGTACATCATCCATCTACATCAGAAAACGTAGTTGTACTAATCCTGTACCATTTGCTGGTACAAACTGTGTTGGCGATGATGATGGTGATGGTGAAGGTTCTGAGGAACTACAGCTGGGTATGTTTAGTGGTTATTGAAGTTTCTATTAAAAGAAAGAAATTGCGTAGGATACAATAAGAGTATTCGCGACCTTATTGTCGAACAAAATACAGAAAATTATAGGTGTCCGTAATTCAATACATTGCGTATGCAATGGAACATTAGTTTAGAACAACATAAATATTCAATGGAATGTTATAGCTTACCAAACAAATCATAAAGAAGATGACTCCAAATTTTCAAAATAATCAAGAAAATAATAAAAATTAAGCTGCTATAAACTGTGATAGTTTGTAAAGCTGCCCTTCAATTTAGTAAATTTTAAACCCTTGCAATTATCTTGAATTATTTTTCAAGGATATAAAACCGGTCTAAGAAAATGAAAAAGTCAACTCGCTCGTTATTATTCATTTACTGTTCAGTTTCATTCGCGACCTACGGACAACATACATGTAAATAAGTACTCGTTGATTATTTTTTTTATTCAGTGAGCTACTTTTTGTTGACCCACGAGTTCCGAACCAAATGATAATTTATTGATTAAATTTATTGCCGGTCTGATTATTTTTATTGCAATGTGTTCGGCGAACATAGGTCGCAAATACTCTTAATATGTTTGTTACGGGGTAAAAACAGTACTGCATTTATTGCAAAACTCGAAAAACATCCCAAAACTTGAAAACTGGTGAATATCGAAATAAACGTTAATTGAGAATTGCATTCTGTAAGACTTTATGTCAATATCAAGTTAACTTTTGCAAAAATGTTCAAGGGGATCAGCAACTTAAATATGAAGAAAAACACAAGAGACTTTAGTTTTCTAAAACCTTTAGTCTGTAAAGAAATATTTTAATTTTTCAACGACTTGCTAGTTATTGTCTCCAGAAGTTGATGAAGATGATAAAGAAGATGATGAACACTAGCACAAGTACAAAATTTAGGTTTATTTTCCTTCTTGAACAAAAGTTTTAGAAAATTGAATCACCTTGTAGCTTTCCTTATAATCATTTTAATTTTGTTTTTTTCCAACTGAATTATCTTTGATATTTCTCTGGCAACTTCAGACCTTTATTATTTCTACCAATCCGTTTATTTTTGCTCCTTTAGCTTGCTCTTGGGAGACTTGCAAGTATTTAAAAAGAAATCACCTGGAATTTTATAAGTTTCAAGAGTAGTTTGCAGTACTGGATCATATAACTACAAGAAAATTGAGCTGCTTATTAAAAATGTTATGTGGATTTAGCTATCAAAATGAAACATGAGTTCTAACCAAATAATAATTGAAAGTTTAAAATTGTTCTTTCGAACCAAAATTATTTTTGAATTTTTCTAGCTTTAAACTTGTTCAGCAATAAGCTATTTCAGTTATAAGCCCTTTGAGTTTTAAACTCTTTAAGTCGAAAAACCAGCCATTAATTTTTAGTTTGCTCAAAACTTTAAGAGAGACTTTTGCTAGATGGCAAACTAAAAAGTCTTGCAAATTGAAAACATTTTATATATGATAATACATGTGACAAAAACAGTTAATATTTTTAACAGCAACAAAAGTATGAGCGATTAATTTTAGGAAGTTCGCTTTCAGGTTTTCACCTCAAAAAGTGCCAAATACCAGAAGCAAAAGGCTGCGTATCCATCACAAGTGTATAGATATTCCCTTATTTTGAACTTGTTGGAGAGATTATGTAACGTCTCCTATTTTCTGGCTAGCACGCAATAATGTACATTTACAGACTGTCCGAGTCAAGGAGCAGTCCTCTCGTACTATGGAGACGTAGCCAATTGTATATACTACGGCACAAGTACAGTCGGTATTTCATGGACACATGAATCTGTTACTTATTGTACAGATAACTTTGGTAATTCATCTACACCTATATCTATACCATCAGACGATTCCTTGTGGACAGCGGTTACAGCTGTTGCTAAACAAAACATGTGAGTGAATCCCTGGCTATATTCAACCTACTACTGCCTGAGTGCTTTCTAGCTTTGGTAAGAAGCTTTCCATTAGAATCTTTTAACTATTTCATCTCTTGCCTGTTGTAGAAACTCTAAATACTGGCTGGGACTCTATTCCAAACAAAACAAGGATTTGTCTTACTCCTGGGTGTCTGGTGATGCACTCAGTGGATCTGACTCTAGATTGAATAGCTCTAGGTAACACTCATTAAGATATATTTTTATATTTAGTCTGTTTTGTTATTGACGATAACCAGCAGTACAACAATATGTCGACTTATCCTTAAAAACAAATTAATGGTTTGGTACTTGGAGATTGAAAGGCTCGAGTAATATTCTCTTACACACGCATGAATATCTACCATTACAGCTCATTTGATCCAGTGGACCCTACAGAAGGTTACACATATCTGATCTGTACATCTGGTACTTCCTGTGAGATAAGAACTACAGGCTCTGCCTCTGCATTTCCTGTTTGTGTGTTTGATAAAAGTAAGTAGTTATACAATATTATGTAGAACAATATGGTGGTGTTGACAGTTGTGGTGGATTCTATTAGCCTTTCCCATTGCACACTCTATGCTAGAGGTCCCCCTGATATTCCTTTGACCTTAGAAGTGCTTTCTAACGATTCAGGGTCCCCCTAACCTTACATCTGATTACCTGCAATTACTATCCGTTGTACTGATTTCATTGTGTTTGTTTTACTTGTGTATGATTGGACATTACCCTAACGAGGAAAAATTGTTCCTGTGAGCTTCCTTATAAAAGGCAGTTTTTTTCATCATCCTTTGGTATTGTGGTGCACTGCGTTCTGTGTACTTTCCTCAAGTAGTGCTTACATGAGGGTTGTAAGCTAAATATATTTATTAAGTTGAAAGCTCGAAGTTATGTGTTTGAGCTCATGGCTCATTCTATAGTTGTGTGCCATAACGGCACAGATTGCTGGCCGTGTCTGCAGATGAAATAAGTGTGATTGCTGTATGGCTCCTCGATTAATTAGGGCCTGACGAACTTGGGTTGAAGTTTGGGGTTCTCGCCCTCCCTTCATCTCTTATTTTCTAACCACACCTCATCTCCTATCTGGAGTGATGGCTCTTCTTCATCATCTCCTCTTACTTTTTCTGCTCCATTCTCAAGGATTCATGGACATCCTCTAGTTTTTCCTTTAGGGCCTGGGCGTATTTGTGCACTGGCACACACTCGTCTAAGGGGGAAGGGGTGGTAGGTTTGCTGGTTGGGGAGGCGCAGTTCTGTACCCATCATAAGAAAGCAGGTTGTCTCACCCGTAGTAGAGTGGGGGGGGGGTGGTGCGGAAGGCTCTCATTATTTGGGGAAGAATCAGGTCATATTCTTCCGGCCGTCTTTGAAGGAGGAGGGAACATAGTGCATCTCCAAGCACTTGGTTATTCAGTTCCACAACTCCGTTGGCCTAGGGGTGATAGGGAGTAGTCTTGGTCTTCTCCAACCACCAGAGGGTGCATAGCTTTCTCATGAGACTTTTTTCAAACCTTGCACCTTGATTCATGTGCATCTGTTTGGGCAATCCGAAATAACTAAATATACGTTCATCTATGGCGGTGACAACTACTGGGGCTGTAGCATAGGGCAGGGGAAGAGCGTCTTGCCAACAGGTAAAGTGGTCTGTTAAGACGAAGATCCATTTATTTTCTCTGCTGGTGTCAGAGAGGGGGGCCAACCAGATCTACAGCTAGCTTTTGCCACTGCCGACCGGCATACAATTGTTGTCAGGCCGGGTTAAGTTTTGTTCCCCAGTGTTTGGCTCGTTGGCAAGTCTCACAGCTGTTGATAGCTTTTCGCACATCAGCGTTCATGCTCGGCCAATACCAAGGGAGCTTTAACCTCTTGAGGGTCCATTGGATGCCTTGGAGGGCCATAACGTACTTTGCCTCGCAGACTGAGGCTACACAGCACACCAGTGAGACCTGTTCTGGCCGACATGGTGTATCTTTAACACACCATCCAGTCAAAGTTGCATGGACTGTCATCTTCTCTCTAATTGGCACAACTTGTTGCTTCCAAGTTCCAGTTGTAGGAAGTCTACAGGAGAGTTGCTCTTGATGGCCTCGTATGTGACCACCACAGAGTGACGGCCAGTCTTCTATGCCCCTATCAAATCTGTATCAGAGAGTAAGGGGCGCGGACGGGTGATAGCAACCACCTGGGGTCCGGTGGGATGAGGTGAGCTGGCAGGAATTGGGGGTTGAGGGTAGAGGGTGACTGGGCTAGGGTCCAGGCTACCTCTTCTTTTGTGGGCCCACCATCTCTGGTTTCGAATTTGGTTGCACTGTTTGCAGTTGGAGGGGCAACGCCTGCTGAGCCAGTCTGCATTCCCATGTAGGTGTTCACTGCGATGCTCAATGGTAAATTGAAATTTGGACAGGGCTTCTAACCACCATAGTCACAAGAGAAAAGCAAGGTCAGTCCGAACTTGGAATGGTTGCCTGTAGAGGTAGGGCTTGAAGTGTTTGACCGCTTTAACCACGGCCAGGAACTCCTTCAAAGTGACGCAATAGTTGCGCTCCGGGGGGCTCAGTGTTTCACTGTAGTATGCTATCACTCGCTCTTTATCATTGAATATGAATATGTATATACAATGACGAAAAAGGCTCCGGGTCCACTTCAAGCTATTACTACAGGTAGGGGAGGGGTACAGGGGGTATCTAGGGTATAGGGAGGATGGGGGATGGGAGGGGTACAAATCTCTCAGTATTATTACTATAAGTAGTATCGCTAGCATTTGTATCAGAAACAAAAATAGTAACAGTAGTAGTGACTGAGATGAGGTTTTTTTTTGTAATAGTTGATGCTTGGAGCACAGACTGGACACAATGGGCTGACTGTGCTAGTAGCTGTACTTCTGGTACAGCTAAAAGGAAAAGAACCAGAGAATGCACTCAACCAGAGGAATCATTTGGAGGGACAGATACAGATTGTGAAGCACAAGTTCTGGTTCAAGAAACTGATCTTGGTAATTTTGTTGGTATCATTAAATGATTACTGGGTCTCGAATATATCCTATTGGTAGGTTTTATCCTTTGGTGAAAGACAATGGTTGCAACATTTTAGTTGAAACACAACAATTACAATAGAATTATAGTTGAACTATTGAACTAATGGTGATCTGGTGTTTATCATCTGAAACAGGTTGCCTAGTTGACTAGTTGACTACTTACAGCTTGTACAGATATAACTAACTAGTTGACTACTTACAGTTTGTATAGATATAACTAACTAGTTGACTACTTACAGTTTGTACAGATATAACTAACTAGTTGACTACTTACAGTTTGTACAGATATAACTAACTAGTTGACTACTTACAGTTTGTACAGATATAACTAACTAGTTGACTACTTACAGTTTGTATAGATATAACTAACTAGTTGACTACTTACAGTTTGTACAGATATAACTAACTAGTTGACTACTTACATTTTGTATAGGTATAACTAACTAGTTGACTACTTGCAGTTTGTACAGATATAACTAACTAGTTGACTACTTGCAGTTTGTACAGATATAACTAACTAGTTGACTACTTACAGTTTGTACAGATATAACTAACTAGTTGACTACTTGCAGTTTGTACAGATATAACTAACTAGTTGACTACTTACAGTTTGTATAGATATAACTAACTAGTTGACTATTTACAGTTTGTACAGATATAACTAACTAGTTGACTACTTACAGTTTGTATAGATATAACTAACTAGTTGACTACTTACAGTTTGTATAGATATAACTAACTAGTTGACTACTTGCAGTTTGTACAGATATAACTAACTAGTTGACTACTTACAGTTTGTACAGGTATAACTAACTAGTTGACTACTTGCAGTTTGTACAGGTATAACTAACTAGTTGACTACTTACAGTTTGTATAGATATAACTAACTAGTTGACTACTTACAGTTTGTACAGATATAACTAACTAGTTGACTACTTACAGTTTGTACAGATATAACTAACTAGTTGACTACTTACAGTTTGTATAGATATAACTAACTAGTTGACTACTTACAGTTTGTACAGATATAACTAACTAGTTGACTACTTACATTTTGTATAGGTATAACTAACTAGTTGACTACTTGCAGTTTGTACAGATATAACTAACTAGTTGACTACTTGCAGTTTGTACAGATATAACTAACTAGTTGACTACTTACAGTTTGTACAGATATACCTAACTAGTTGACTACTTGCAGTTTGTACAGATATAACTAACTAGTTGACTACTTACAGTTTGTATAGATATAACTAACTAGTTGACTATTTAAAGTTTGTACAGATATAACTAACTAGTTGACTACTTACAGTTTGTATAGATATAACTAACTAGTTGACTACTTACAGTTTGTATAGATATAACTAACTAGTTGACTACTTGCAGTTTGTACAGATATAACTAACTAGTTGACTACTTACAGTTTGTACAGGTATAACTAACTAGTTGACTACTTGCAGTTTGTACAGATATAACTAACTAGTTGACTACTTACAGTTTGTATAGATATAACTAACTAGTTGACTACTTACAGTTTGTACAGATATAACTAACTAGTTGACTACTTACAGTTTGTATAGATATAACTAACTAGTTGACTACTTACAGTTTGTATAGATATAACTAACTAGTTGACTACTTACAGTTTGTACAGATATAACTAATTAGTTGACTATTTACAGTTTGCCCTACCGATGCACACTATTTCCATCCAATGAATGACTGCTACCATGTGGTACAGACTCCACTTCCATTAGCTGATATTGATGCTGCTTGTAAGACTGCACACGGACCTAGAGCTGAGCTACTTGGAGTTACCAGAGATAGTTCTCTAGAAGATCGTATGGAACTCCTCTCTCATATGGATCGGCTCATTACCAATGGGTGAGCTGTACATTTTACTTTGTAAGTTACCAGATGTGTAGTAAGTCTTAGTTCTGACCATTGGAGCTTTCCAGTAGCAACATTAATTTTTTGTACGATGTACAAAAGATCACGGAAATGGCAGATTAAACTTTCGCGTTTTTAATTGGAAAATTTTCAATGTTCCCAAGAATTTATTTATTTGGTTTTTTTCAAAACTTTGTATTTTGGTGAAGCTCTTTAAAACTTGCACAACAGTTTCATTTCTTGTGGAAAGCTCACCTTATACCCAGCCATGTTTAAACTGAACTCTGCTAGGTGCTGTGATATTCTTCATTGTCAGCAATATTTATAAGGTTCACAAGTTCATTGCATTGCAGCCTATACTGTGTAAACTTAATGAAAACTTTAACAAGTCAAGTTTTATAATTTATTCAGAGAAGTCACTGCTGATGAGTTCTACATCAGCTCAACTGCCAGACTCAAAGATGATGTAGGACTTCTCGCCATATCAGATTCTTCTCTACCTTTATCTTACCTGTGCAAGCTCAATGATGGTATGCATTCAAACAGTCAGTTAGTGTATTGTTGTTTATTTCTGTCCTGTTCTGTTTTGTTGTTTTCTTCCACATAGTAACCTAAAGTACTGCCCATAGTTTCACTCAAGTATGATGCTTGTATCTACCATTTTTCCCCTGGGCCTACTTCCCCTCCTTTCTCTCTCTGTCTCCAATCTACTCCACTCTATGAGCTACCATGACTTTGCCATTTCTTCTTTCTTTTTATACAACACATTCCACAAATTTCTCTCTTCTGCAAAAAACAATTTCACATCACAATGAGTTCCTATATCGCTAGCTGTATAATTATCTCTCTAGTGCCTTGCATTATGATACAGATGGAAAAAATGCTCCAAGCTCTGTTTTGGCTAATTTTTACGCACCATGTTGGTTGAATAACTCTCTAAATTTCAGAACTCATGGAGCCAACCAATTCAGCATTGGCCAATTATACTGGTAATGCGTTTTGAATTCTAAGCTCGCTACTAACTTAATCATACAAAAAATAATTCTATTAAAAGTCATTTCATGAAAAAAACCTGGTTTTCCAGAAATCACATTAGCACAAAAGTTATGCATTAATTGTATTTGATAATAGACTACAGTTTTGACAAGTCCAAAATGGCCATAAGGCATATAGAGAGAAACCTGTAGATGTAGACTTGTGTAGTAAAACAATTTTATTATTCTTGTTGCTAATAAATGTAAGTAGTCATACAGTTTAATAGACTATTGAGCCTGCTTGTATGAAAAGACAATCCCAGCTACCACAGCAGTTATATTATTAGCTTTTGCCAACATTTTGAGAGAAATTAATTTGCCTATGCGCCGGTTGCTGTACGTCTAGATTAAGAATATATGAAATGCATTTTAACCCCTTTTGATGAGACGCACCCAATACAAACCTGGTTTTCTGGATAAAACTCGGCGTTAGCAACAAAGCGAATGATCACATCAAGTGAACGTCTACTTTGACTATCGGGGATTGTAATGAATAATTCGATGGTCAATGTCAACTTCAATTTTTTATGGAAATTTGAGCGGTGCAATCATCTCCAAAGCGGACAGTTTATAGACTACTTGCTTTGCACACTCTTTTTTGATATTACCAATTAACTGATTTATTAAATCAGTTGCTAAAATGAACTAGTAGTAACTTGTTATAAATGGACAAAACTAGTAATTATGTCGAGTGCTTTGTATACTCTTGATCAAACACTTGTAGGACTTAACAACAGACATTTAGAACTGGCACATAGGACTATCCTAAAACATAAACCTTATTAATACAGAAATTATTTAGTGTTTTTGTGTTGCATGATTACAGTTGATGGAAGCTGGAGCATTTGGGCAAGTTGGGAACAGTGTGGTGGCAATGTCAGCTGTGCTAGTGGGTCTCTTTACCGGAGGGAACGTACCTGTACCAATCCTGCTCCTTTTAAAAATGGTTTGGATTGTGTGGGAGACGACTTTGAAGAGTCAAATACTGGTGAGAATAGTTTTACTGTCGCATCAAAGTTTGCATTTATCTACAAATATATTTTTCTTCGTCATCGGCACAAAATTTATATAATAGCTACAAACAGCACATTAACATACAGAAAGTGTAAAACGCTTCAAACTAAGATTATCAACTAGTTTTTAATTTAACGTATTACTAGCCAGGATGAGCTTCTGTTGTGTTAAATACATTTTTTGTTTGCTAGAGCCATGCGGAGGAGGTTTCTATGGATACAGTGGACAAGTTAACTCTCCCAACTATCCATCTAATTATGACGACGACTTGTATTGTGAATGGTTTATTACTGTGCCAGAGGGCGACATTCTTCTAAATTTCGCAGACATCGATATTGAAGGAGGTTGCTATGATTGGTTAATGGTGAGAATTTCTTTAAAATTTGATGTTGAAATCAGATTTTTTGCAAACTTTACTCAATTGCATCCAGGGTTTTATTTTTTTGTTTTTCATTCTTTCGGTCTGGTTACCACGAATATCCACTAATCTCGAGTATTCTACCTCTCTCCAGAGGGGAAACTCTGCCAGTATGACAGTGACAACTATGATCAGTTACTGCCAGATCAGTTGGCAAGCACAGAGCCATGGCTCAGACAAACTACACATAGTTTGGTTTGAATAGTGACTTTATTCATCAATACCAAAGTCCTAGGGTGGCTATCCACTAGGGTGATTGGCAAGACATGAGTGAATGAATATGCAAAGAAACACAAGATCTCCAGCCATTATATACAGGCTGGCAGGAAGTAATTCACATATTATATATAAGAATGCATGCACAGGAAGTGAATAGACCAATAGTAATAGATATATAAATAACTAACAAATCATATAGTAGAACAAGGTTAAAGGTAAATGGTACCAAGCGAGTGGCTCCATCGTCCAATCGTAGACCTCACAGGGTTCCGAGGCTATACCTAGCTTGTGGTTGGTATATCCGATGATCCAAGGAAGGGCACTTCCGGCTCCAGGGTTACATTAAGCTCCTAGGTGGTTTTAGAGACCCTCGTCTAAGGCGGCCATTTTGTACCGGCCCAGTATCACCATATCGGGTTGGTCAGGGGTCACTAACGGCCCCGCAGGAGTCAATGCTGGCCCTGAAAGCTGTACTATCGGCACAGCAAGTCATTCCATTGGCACAGCACTTTTACAACGATTGGGTGTGGAATTCTAGCCACTGATGTTAGTGTTTTCATAGCAAACAAGTAGTTTACTACTGACACACACCAAAATCTACCACAGTATTAATATGCCCAATGTGAATTGCAAACTCAAAAGATTAAAAAAAGCTTTTTAGTAGGTTTGAACTGTCTTCTTTGTTTATATCTCACTATCAAATTTGCCCTCCTTTTTCTCTTGTATAATCTCTTACCCCATCTTCTTCCAACTGTACAACAACAACGCAATCAATTATTCAGTAGATGTGAAGTTGTTTTACCACAACAACTTTGTGCTCAATATCGTATATCCAGCCTTACTCTTTGAAGGTACCTCCATGTAACATTTTTGTACCAAACTTGCAAAATTTCTGCAAAAAAGTGTACAAGGTGATATGAGGTAAAAGTTACATGAGAAATTGAATAGTAGGAGGAGAGTCGTTTTTCTAGGAGCTGTATTGTTTTAGAGTAGCATATTATCTCTCACACCAGCCCACCAAAACTGTTGTAAAGTGACATTTAAGATTATAGTCTAAATTCTAGAAGCTTCAGTCTTTTGGGTCAAGGTTTTTCAGCCCCTTTACCCAAACCTTATCATACCCTTTGGCACCTTCAGTTTGGGTTTACTCTGGAATATACATGTGGAAATGGTTTTTTTGAGGTTTAACAAAAAATTCAAGCTTATGGGCCAAAATTACTACGGAGTGAAATGTACAGGGCAATGTACTGCAAAACAAACAAGTTGAAGGAGAAGAGAGCCTTTGTTCTCATTGGATGATAAAACACACAAAAAATACTTCACTTTACAAACTGGTTCAAATTTTCTATGTTGATTAGCTAACGGTGAACTGTCATGGTTTTCTTATACAAACTGGTTTTCAGAGTTGTCTTCTTTTAGCGTCAAAGGGTGTTATATAGTCAACTCCAAATTACTAAATGTATCCATAAATTAGGTTGTACTGATCAATTATTGATATCAGAAATTATTTTTTATTTTTGTTGTATGTTGCTTTAAATTTTTTCAGTCACATCACTTGCAATTAGGATTTGAGAACTGTTATCGTTATTTGATTACAGTAACTATGTCAGAAACGTTAGTCTGGCGTCCTCGTTTTCTGCACATCTCATGTTCTATATTCCTTTATCCCTCCCCCTTTTCAGCCAACCTCAACCCCAAAAGAATGGCCCAGTAAGTTCCCCAACTCCTTGCTCGCTTTCTCTGACAACCAATATTCCTAGTAAACTAGTATATTACCCCCTCTTTTTCCCCAGCTCTCCCAAACCCAGGCCCTTAAAGCATCCCAGCATTGAACAACTTGTTGTTAATTTTGCGAACATTCAAGTCTTAAACAGCAGATTGATGTATGGAACAACCCTCTCGGCCAACTCAGTGCTGATCTACAAGCCTACAAAATACCCTCTTCAAGAAATGCTCGCCAATTTTTACACTGCTTAAAATTGGCGTCATCTTCGGATACTTGCTTCTTTGCTGCGCAGTATTTATTTGACCAATCAGATCCCGCTATTTATTTTGATTATTATTTTATTTATTATTATTCTACCTACATACTACTGTCCATTTTTGTATGAATACCATTTATTGTTCCCTTACTCATCAAATAAAACACAATTTTTTGGATCCTGTTGATGTAAAGAGTATAAGATGAGATGATCCTTGTGATTGTGATCACATTGGACCACCTGAAAAATCCAGCGATTGTCTCTTTTTTGCCGTTTCACATATGACAATTGCGTAATAAACAAGCGTTGATTTTGTTTACTACGCCTGTGCACTAATTGCGTCCATATTGATAGAAACCACTAATTCCGATTTTATGCGTGCAGCGTTCAAATTCAAGCCAGGTGAGAAATGGCGAATAACAGTAAATACCAACATTAAATCTTAGAATCAATTTTTGATGAAGTATCTTTGCAAGGATTCTTTATTCCTGTTGCAATGGCCTTCAGTAGACCTAAGACTAAATGAATCGCCCAATCAGGTTTCATTTTAAACGCAGACGATTTAACTTCATTTATAAAAATTTGCTATTATTATTAAAATTGACCACGCCCACAACCCGAAGATGACGTACACGGTAATCAATGGAGGTTATAGCAAGCTAAATTTCAGCTGATGCGACGAGCATTTGAGGCCAATGGCTTTTTGGCAAGCTTGTAAATCAGGACTGAGTAGGCCTAGAGGATTATTTAATACATCAATCTGCTGCTTAAGACTTGAATATTCAGAAACTCAACCAAAAATTGATCTGTGCTGGCATGCTTTAACACCCCACTGTCTAAACTTCATACCCCTCTTTGAAATTTTCAAGTTTCAATTCTCTAGCATAATTAGGAGCCCCCTTTCTCCTGTTGAATATTATCAGCTGTTTTACCTGAGTTGTCTCTCTTCGGGGGCACAACTTCTCTAATTCACCTTAATAAAACACGCCGGAACTGAGATAATGAGGACAGTTGTACTGAAAAGGCCTGGAGGAATATCTGCACAAGCAACCCATTACAAGAAAATTATAAAGATTATTTCAATGGGCCTGCTTACCTAAGAGCGTATCAACCAGTAGTTTTCAACCATACCATGACTCTATATATTAGCAGAGCAAAACTTATGCCAGTCAGCAGGTTGTCAGCTTCATTACATGATGTTATAGACTTTATTTGTGTATCTTTAGAACTTTGCTAAGTTTGGTATACTTTTATCATTTACTAGCCTGTCCAGCTGGTTCCCTTGGTTACATCTCGTAGTCGGTTGCTAGAAGTATTAGTGGTTGGTTGAGGTCGAGCCAAAGTCGAGTCTAGGTCAAGTCAAGTTTGAGCTTAGGTTGAGTCCAAGTCGAGTTTTCTAAACTCACTAGAATTCATACTAGGAATCATAATTTGGCATCTCTATCATAATCAATTGATTCTCTGCTAGACAGAGCAGCCCACTGCCTGTATATAGCCAACAATAGCTAGAGAAAAAAGAGAGAATTCTCTAAAATACATGGACTCACTGAAGACTAACAGCCTTTTACTACCATTTGCAGATATACGACGTTGCCTCAAACACTCGCCTTGCCACAATCTGTGGGAGAATTGGTCCTCAAAACTACATTGTCCGGCTAACATCAATCAGACTTCTGTTTGAAAGTGATTACATGCTATCATACAGGGGCTGGAATTTGACATGGTCAGGTACGTGACATTTAGTAAGCTTGTTACTCGGACTATTTGCACTGCAACCATATATCTGTGTTTACTACGAGCTCAGCTAGTCTGAAGAAGGATAATTGACTTTTTTTCTTTTCTTTTCTTTGGTCTGCAGTGGGTGTTGATTAACGTTGACCCAAACTTGACTGCACTTCCCAATTAGATTATGGCCTAATTAGAGATTAATTATGGCCTAATTAGAGATTAATTATGGCCTAATTAGAGATTAATTATGGCCTAATTAGAGATTAATTATGGCCTAATTAGAGATTAATTATGGCCTAATTAGAGATTAATTATGGCCTAATTAGAGATTAATTATGGCCTAATTAGAGATTAATTATAGATTAGTTATAGATTAATTACAGGTTAATGTTTGCGTGAAACTACCATCCGCGATTTTGAATGAAGATGCAACTAGAAATCAATGTTTATATATTTCTTTGCGGTTCCAAGATCACTTCAGAAATGTTCAATCGGGATTTTAGCATTTGAAACATGAGTGCAACAAAGTAAACTTAGTGCAAAAACATAGATTTATTGTTATTAGCCTGTTGAGATGATACTTGAAGTCAACAATAAGGTTTGTGTCTTGTAGCCACAGGGTACTCTACAACGACAGCACCAACTACTACTACAATAAGTAAGTCAGCCATTCATGTGATCAACAACACATTTTAATGCGCGAAACTAAAATACATCTGAAACTCCATGTATATGATCTACCTTGAAAGCTAGCGTAACCTGATGACAAATGACAAGTTTGTTAACGTCATGCACAAACCAGTATCGTGCAGTGTCTGTAAACTTACAAAATTTAACAGCTAAACTTTCAGTTGAAACTTTCATTGAACCTAAGAAATTACAAAAAAAACCTGCACATTTTTGATAAATTTGTTTCATTTTTATTTAATTCTCATCAAGTTTCCGTTTCAAAAAATTGTACTTATTTCTCAAGCTCCATTAGTGAAATGTGTAAGCTTCCACACAATTATATCGGTATACAGTTTAAAATTACCAAAATTATTTGTAACCTGAAGAAATGTCATTAGTCGTTACTCATGATATACTCAGTTGACGGAGGCTGGACATTGTGGAGTAGCTGGGCTTCCTGTGGGGGAGACGTAGAATGTGCTGGCGGTTTCCTGTTTAACAGAACTCGTAATTGCACAAATCCGTCACCCAATGCCGGAGGTCAACAATGTGAGGGGGATGACTCCCAAGCTGCTTCACTCAGTGAGTCGATTTCACATATCGTTGTATAGGTTGGACAGATATAACAAACATTTTGGGTTCTTATGTTTTACCTGTTCGTGTCTATTCAGACTGTCCCAGTGTTGGTGCAGAGCTGGACGTATTCCGTGGAGAGGAGAGATGTATTGCAGTAAACAATGCTTTGACTAGAGTAAATCCAGATACTTTGGAGATAACAGCTTGTATTGAATTATTTGGTGCCAGTGCTAAACTTATTTCTCTTCCTGAGAATGAAACGGAACTGTGGGATTATCTCCTCACACACCTCACTGCGTATGTTGATGTCTCAAGTGTTTATAGTTGGCAAATGATTAATTTAAAACTGAATGTAATAAGGATGTCTTAACTTATTAAGTAAAAATAAAGATAGAAGTTAGTGCTTTTAATCTTTAGCTCCACAAATTACTGGGTCGGAATGGACAGTCTAACTCATGGAACTCACTTTACATGGAACACAGGAGAGGATCTAACAAATACAGATACAAGATGGGGAACGTAAGTAGTCCCATGATGCATTGCTAGAATACAAGTAAAGTACAGTTGTAGGTATATAAACTAACAACTAGTCTACGAACTGTTTGTATACAATTACAGAAATGATCCAACTCTACCATATGGAGGTCTGACATGTGATGGAAGTACAAACTGTGTATTGGACTCTTATACTGCCTACAACCGAGATGGATCTTGGGATGAAATGCCTACATATGCCAAACCTATCTGTACATTCACTAAAGGTTGGTTCTTGCGCTACTGAGGAATAGTATGCATTTAATGTAACAGTTTCATGTACCAAGTTGTACAAGCTGACCGAGTTGTATATGATACAGTTGATGGAGGTTATGGTGAATGGACAGAATGGCAGTCATGTAATGGTGGATGTGATACTTTGGGTTCTCTTATGAAAAGAAACAGAACTTGTGATTCACCAGTTGTTAGTCTTGGAGGTGTTGACTGTACTACACCTGTGCAGAAACAAGAAACCTCTCTAGGTAAAGTTTATACAAAACTGTTCATTACATTGTACAGTTGATTGTATGGTTAGTTCTGGTGCACCATTGCTAATATATTTGTTATAGATTGTCCAACAGGAACTCACTTGGCATACAACAATGGTAACAGTTGGTGTATTGAATTGATGTCTTCTGCTGACTGTGTAGACATGCTGACTAACTGTAAGAGTCAGCGTGGACCAATGGCAGAACTTCTTACAGTAATCAACGCTAACATGTTCAAGGATGTGGCAGCAGTAATTGCCAGGTACGGCTGCTGTGCAGCTCGTTGTCTGTGGAGTATTTCACTTATAAAGTGGTTGAAATAAGTTTTGGGAAATGATCTAATAACAAAACCAAACAGCTAGAGTTACCTTTGTTAGTTGGTAGTTGTTATAGCATTTGCCCAGCATGTGTCTGTAATGTGTCTGTAATGTGTCTGTAATGTGTCAGAGGACCAAGTTACTACAATAGGTTTACTTAGCGGCATGGAATAATTCATTTTGTCTCGGGATAGTAGTATGATGAACAGTAAGTATGCAGTTAATAATGTAATACCATAACTATATTTGCTTTCCTAAAAGCCCGAGTTGGCAGGTTACTACACATAGCATAAATAATTCATGACTTTATGTTTGTTACAGTGAAAACACACAGTACATACTTCCTGCTCTGGTACTCAACTCTGGTGATGGAAAGTTTTATTGGCCAGATGGAACAGAACTGTACACTGCAGGGAGATGGATGGGGTAGGTAGACCAACCATACTTTGGTCCTGGAAATCATTTGAAAACTAAAAAACAGAATCAAACTCTGAAGTGATGAATATAACTTTTAACCTACAAATGAATTGATATTCACAAACTTATGTTACTCTTTAGAGACGATCCAGACACAGGCGAAGAAGTAGGAATGATTGGTTGTACAACTTCATTTAGTGGACTTTGTGGGCTTAGAACAGAAGATAATGATTGTACTAGTGAACCATACATATGTCAAGTGAAGGAAAGTAAGTATATATTATATATTATATCTCTTGTTAGTTGATTAACTATATACTACTTGTACTTGTACATTATATATAATACATATCTGTACACTTCATCAACCTAAACTACATTATATTATTGTTACATCAGTTGATGGAGCTTGGACTCTGTGGACTAGCTGGGCTACATGTGGAGGTTCTGTTGTCTGTTCTGGTGGATCTCTTTACCAAAGAACACGTACTTGTACCAATCCTAAACCTCTTGGAGTTGGTTTACCTTGTCCTGGAAATTCTACTCAGGAGGCTTCTCTTAGTGAGTTGTGTTTCATATGCAGCTTGTTTGCAGGATACCAACTTTGTTTATTCCTGCTGTTTTACATTTGTTATTTCTAAAACATCACCAGCTTTTTCTGGTTGTTAGCCTTTCTTTTCCTGAACATCTTCCAACAAATCGTTACTCAAGTAGACCAATGGACAGAGCATGCTCAAAGTTTTATATCACTTTTCTATCCTGTTACAGATTGCACCAGTGTTGGTGCAGAGCTGGATGTATTCCGTGGAGAGGAGAGATGTATTGCAGTAAACAATCCATTGACTAGAGTAAATCCAGATACTTTAGAGATAACAGCTTGTACTGAATTATTTGGTGCAAGTGCTAAACTTATTTCTCTTCCTGAGAATGAAACAGAACTGTGGGATTATCTCCTCACACACCTCACTGCGTATGTTTTATATATTAATGTTAATTCTCATTTGTTTTCTTATGTCCGGAAACTATCCTATTCTTCCGTATCACTCCAGTTTTGAGAGAAAATCCATACTAAAGTGGGTATGTAAATTTTAGTTCTACAAATTACTGGGTCGGAATGGACAGTCTAACTCATGGAACTCACTTTACATGGCACACAGGGGAGGATCTAACAAATACAGATACAAGATGGGGAACGTAAGTATTCCCATGATGCATTGCTAGAATACAAGTAAAGTACAGTTGTAGGTATATAAACTAACAACTAGTCTATGAACTGTTTGTATACAATTACAGAAATGATCCAACTCTACCATATGGAGGTCTGACATGTGATGGAAGTACAAACTGTTTATTGGACTCTTATACTGCCTACAACCGAGATGGATCTGGGACTGAAATGCCTACATATGCCAAACCTATCTGTACATTCACTAAAGGTTGGTTCTTGCGTTACTGAGGAATAATTTACATTTAATGTAACAGTTTCTTGTACCAAGTTGTACAAGCTAACCAAGTTGTATATGATACAGTTGATGGAGGTTATGGTGGATGGACAGAATGGCAGCCATGTAATGGTGGATGTGATACTTTGGGTTCCCTTATGAAAAGAAACAGAACTTGTGATTCACCAGTTGTTAGTCTTGGAGGTGTTGACTGTACTACACCTGTGCAGAAACAAGAAACCTCTCTAGGTAAAGTTTATACAAAACTGTTCATTACATTGTACAGGTGGTTGTATGGTTAGTTCTGGTGTACCATTGCTAATATATTTGTTATAGATTGTCCTACAGGAACTCACTTGGCATACAACAATGGCAGCAGTTGGTGTATTGAATTGATGTCTTCTGCTGACTGTGTAGACATGCTGACTAACTGTAAGAGTCAGCGTGGACCAACGGCAGAACTGCTTACAGTGACCAATGCTGACATGTTCAAGGATATAGCAGCGGTGATTGCCAGGTAAGATGGTTGTCCATGACATTGGAGATTGAATTTTTAATTTTTCAAGCTCATCATTGTTGTAACGCACTCCGTGAGGTTATTCATGTTGGGTTTGTGGCACAAAGGTCTGATAGACACAACCCGGTGCTTTTTCATCCATTTATTCTCTTTCTGTTTGTTCACCTGTCAATCCATCTGTCTTTGCCTAGACCAGATAGCTTACCTACCAACTGATAGTTCCCTCAAAACTCCACTAGGTCGGTTGTTGTTTGTACTCTTCCTATGGTTGCTAACTACTTTAATAATTAATGCCTTTTTTGGTACCACTTTTATGTTCTAAACATTAAGTACTTTCGCCAGGCAGCGAGTCGCTCAGTTTCGATATTATTTGCTTATTTATTGGAATTGTTTGCTTTTTTTATAGCCAAGGCGACCAAAAAAGAGCTGGACAGCTGCGTAGGTGTTTGGATTTATTTTGAGTGCTTAGTAATAAATCAAAGTTGGGCGTCTTGCTACAGCGAACACGCATGCACTCGATATTATCGTTTTTCCATTCCTGTCCCGCGGCTAATAATGCAATGTCAAGGTCATCAAAAGAAAAGCGTGAGAAACGGTTTTACTCGACTTGCTACTGCAGATTTATTGGCCCTAGAAGCATGCTTGTGGTTGCCTGACTTGTTGAAAGTGTGTGCTTCTGTTCGCCGGTATTTTGGGCGTCTGCCAATTATGAGTGCTTCATTTTTTGCTTTCTTATTGAAACTGAGCGACTCGCTGTACGGCGAAAGTACCTATTATCAGATAGAAAAATTTCCATCAACAAAAAAGGCGGGGATAGAGCAAAAGCTGATCATCGCAGGCAAACATACATCTTTTTATGTTACCCACAAAGTAAAACTGCTTTCATTTTTCATTGAGGTGTCGATCAACTATATGTCAAGGCAAATAATTATGGAGCTAAGCATTTTGATCTTTCAGTAAGGAAAGGACATAAAGCGAGTCACTGTCCATAAGCATTCATTTAAAATTGATGCATCCATTCATCTCCATAGCCATAGTTTCTGTCGCTTTTTTCAAGTTCTCTTAAACTTCTGTTAGTTCAAACAAGTCTTCAGGTGAACCCAAGATAAATACTGTTGGGGACGCCATTGACAGCAATCTCGATCGCCATGGCAACACACATAGTACACAACGATCACGAACACTAACTAGAATATTTCATCACATTTATTATACACCTTCTAACATTTCTAGATTTATTTAAATATTAATTATTATACAGTTTTCCATGAAGTGTAAATAATAATTTGGTTGTCAACAGTAAGGCGTGGCTTACACTTTTCTTTGTTCCTTCTTTGTATTTAAATGGATGTAATGTATGAATAAAATCAGAGTTAACCTGACTCCCAGAAGCTTCAGATGATTCTTACCCTACACAGACAAAGAAGACTAAACACAAGTGAAAATAGCATACAATAACAACAACTTGGTCCAGTCGACTATCGGTGCGAGCAACGAACTAGTAGAAAGTGAGCAGCCGAACTGGCCCTCACTGCGTACCACCAATTCGGCGTACGATACTAAACCCTCGTTCTCCATTGACATTCCAACTGCGCACAGTTTGCCCTTCGGCCGGAAAATCATTGGAAAGTGTGGCAGTCAACTCGACTCCTCACTGTGTATCGCCATGAGCATACAACACTGCAAATTTCGATCGATTGGATTAAAGTGTCGACCCTGTTACCTACAGAATAAATAAAGCACCAAACAATAACTGCACTAAGTAATCACTATATCATGGGAGGTTGTACATGTGGCAGCTACCACAGTCACACCATAGAGTCCTGTACAATACTTCCTGCCTTAGTAGTGGGTATTGGTAATAATACCTTAATAGTAGGTAGTGGTAGTAGTACCCTAATAGTAGGTAGTGGTAGTAGTACCTTAATAGTAGGTAGTGGTAGTAGTACCTTAATAGTAGGTAGTGGTAGTAGTACCTTAATAGTAGGTAGTGGTAGTAGTACCTTAATAGTAGGTAGTGGTAGTAGTACCTTAATAGTAGGTAGTGAGAGTAGTACCTTAATAGTAGGTAGTGGTAGTAATACCTTAATAGTAGGTAGTGATAGTAGTACCTTAATAGTAGGTAGTGGTAGTAATACCTTAATAGTAGGTACTGGTAGTAGTACCCTAATAGTAGGTAGTGAGAGTAGTACCCTAATAGTAGGTAGTGAGAGTAATACCTTAATAGTAGGTAGTGGTAGTAGTACCTTAGTAGTAGGTAGTGGTAGTAATACCTTAATAGTAGGTAGTGGTAGTAATACCTTAATAGTAGGTAGTGGTAGTAGTACCTTAATAGTAGGTAGTGGTAGTAATACCTTAATAGTAGGTAGTGGTAGTAGTACCCTAATAGTAGGTAGTGAGAGTAGTAACTTAATAGTAGGTAGTGAGAGTAGTACCTTAATAGTAGGTAGTGGTAGTAGTGCCTTAATAGTAGGTAGTGAGAGTAGTACCTTAATAGTAGGTAGTGGTAGTAATACCTTAATAGTAGGTAGTGGTAGTAGTACCTTAGTAGTAGGTAGTGGTAGTAATGCCTTAATAGTAGGTAGTGGTAGTAGTACCTTAATAGTAGGTAGTGGTAGTAATACCTTAATAGTAGGTAGTGGTAGTAGTACCTTAATAGTAGGTAGTGGTAGTAATACCTTAATAGTAGGTAGTGGTAGTAGTACCCTAATAGTAGGTAGTGAGAGTAGTAACTTAATAGTAGGTAGTGGTAGTAGTACCTTAATAGTAGGTAGTGAGAGTAGTACCCTAATAGTAAGTAGTGGTAGCAGTACCTTAATAGTAGGTAATGGAAGTAGTACCCTAATAGTAAGTAGTGGTAGTAGTACCCTAATAGTAGGTAGTGAGAGTAGTACCTTAATAGTAGGTAGTGAGAGTAAAACCTTAATAGTAGGTAGTAAACGGTGAAAGATGGTAATAAATACTCTGATGATGGGGGATGCTTCTTTGTCAGAAAATGTTTTTTAGGGAAAATTTTTCTTTGTCAAGAGTAAAGCCTTTTTGGAGAAGCAAAAGTTTACTTTGTCAGGATGAAGTGGTTTTTTGCAGGGAAACAATTTTTTCCTTGCACTGCTATTTGAGAGATTCATAGTTGTAACCCCATGATTTTACACACATTTGTAATATATAGAGCGAAAATGGACTGTATATTGCAGCGACTCGCTATTCGCACGAGTAAAAGAGACAATATCCACAAAAGAACTGCAGAATTCTTGATATAGTAGTTTTCTGTGAGACTATTTATTATCACAAACAGATGGACCCACCAAACAAGATTGCATTAGGGAAACGGATGCAGGAAAGCAATTTTTTCGTGTGTATTTTGATTGCATGTCTAGTGGATTGTATGTCTATTGGATTGTATGTCTAGTGGATTGTATGTCTAGTGGATTGCATGTCTAGTGGATTGCATGTCTAGTGGATTGTATGTCTAGTGGATTGTATGTCTAGTGGATTGTATGTCTAGTGGATTGTATGTCTAGTGGATTGCATGTCTATTGGATTGTATGTCTAGTGGATTGCATGTCTAGTGGATTGTATGTCTAGTGGATTGTATGTCTAGTGGATTGTATGTCTAGTGGATTGTATGTCTAGTGGATTGTATGTCTAGTGGATTGCATGTCTAGTGGATTGCATGTCTAGTGGATTGTATGTCTAGTGGATTGTATGTCTAGTGGATTGTATGTCTAGTGGATTGTATGTCTAGTGGATTGTATGTCTAGTGGATTGCATGTCTAGTGGATTGTATGTCTAGTGGATTGTATGTCTAGTGGATTGTATGTCTAGTGGATTGCATGTCTAGTGGATTGCATGTCTAGTGGATTGTATGTCTAGTGGATTGCATGTCTAGTGGATTGATTGTATGTCTAGTGGATTGTATGTCTAGTGGATTGCATGTCTAGTGGATTGTATGTCTAGTGGATTGTATGTCTAGTGGATTGCATGTCTAGTGGATTGATTGTATGTCTAGTGGATTGCATGTCTAGTGGATTGCATGTCTAGTGGATTGCATGTCTAGTGAATTGTATGTCTAGTGGATTGTATGTCTAGTGGATTGTATGTCTAGTGGATTGTATGTCTAGTGGATTGTATGTCTAGTGGATTGTATGTCTAGTGGATTGTATGTCTAGTGGATTGTATGTCTAGTGGATTGTATGTCTAGTGGATTGTATGTCTAGTGGATTGTATGTCTAGTGGATTGTATGTCTAGTGGATTGTATGTCTAGTGGATTGTATGTCTAGTTGATTGCATGTCTAGTGGATTGCATGTCTAGTGGATTGCATGTCTAGTGGATTGTATGTCTAGTGGATTGTATGTCTAGTGGATTGTATGTCTAGTGGATTGTATGTCTAGTGGATTGTATGTCTAGTGGATTGCATGTCTAGTGGATTGTATGTCTAGTGGATTGTATGTCTAGTGGATTGTATGTCTAGTGGATTGCATGTCTAGTGGATTCTGTTGTCCACACTATTCACACACCAGTCATATGTAACCAGACGAACACTCAGTCTGCCAGCACATCAACACAGTCAGTTTTTAGAGGCTTGAATACCATTTACCTCCTCTTACCAGAGAGGGTATTACGCCTGTACGGCACCAGGAAGCACTGTGAAGGAGTTAGCTCAACTACATAACCAAAGTGAGCTCTCAGCTCAGATGTTTAACTCGGTGCTTTCATGTTAGCACATTTACTTGTCTTACAAGAACCAGTAAACGAGCGAAATGAAAGTGGCACACACAACAGTAATTGAGAGTAAATGGCAATGAGCATGGCAAAGGCTCGGCCTTTTATTGGCCTGTTATTGGCCAAGTCACAGGAAACTATTGGTCGACTTAACAAGTAGACCAATCATACATCACATAAATGCAGGTAAGCAAATGCATAAACAGATAATACATATCGACAAGTAAGACAACATGCGCTGGTGACCAGAAATGTATCAGGCACCCAAAAGGTAAAGGGTGGAGTTACTGAGATGAATCCTCAATACAAAATCACTCCAGAGGCCTCTGGTTCATCTGGTTGGTTTTCGATAATTTCTACAAATTGCTTTAATCTTGAAATGGTAATATGATGGATGTAGGCTCCCAAAGTCCTTAAACTAGCTTCTTGTCCTCTGGCTATGGCGGCCATCTTGGTGCAGGCCCGGGATGCCTTTCCAGGGCCAGTACACTCGGCAGGTACTGTGCGGTGTTGCTATTTATCTCTTTTTTTGAGCTATGGTACTCTTTAGCATTACCGGTTCATGAAATGTCCTGTACCAGTGATAGTGTAAGTATGTCTCATGCCTAATGGCTATCAGAGAAAACTTCCTAACAGACTGGATAAATAGGAATCCATTACAATCCACCACACCTGCTCAATGGGTTTTCTACAGAATTCCAGAACATTCCCTTATTTTAAAGACAAGTTCACGCAGTTAATTTGTTTGAGCATTTCGATTATTCATTGAATGGGTAATAGAAAAAAGTGAAATCTTAGCCCACATGTTCTCTGTTTTGTTACAGTGAAAACACAGAGTACATACTTCCTGCTCTGGTACTCAACTCCGGTGATGGAAAGTTTTATTGGCCAGATGGAACTGAACTGTACACTGCAGGGAGATGGATGGGGTAGGTGAACCAACCATACTTTGGCCCGGGAAATCATTTGAAAAAGCCGAAAAGCAGAATAAAACTCTCAAGGAATGAATATAACTTTTACTCTACAAATGAATCAATATTCACAAACTTGTGTTCCTCTTTAGAGATGATCCCGACACAGGAGAAGAAGTAGGAAAGATTGGTTGTTTAACTTCATTTAGTGGACTTTGTGGGTTTAGAACAGAAGATGATGATTGTACTAATAAACCATACATCTGTCAAGTGAAGGAAAGTAAGTATATATTATATATTCTATCTCTTGTTAGTTGATTAACTATATACTACTTGTATTTGTACATTATATATAATACATACCTGTACACTTCATCAACCTAAACTACATTATATTATTGTTACTTCAGTTGATGGAGCTTGGACTCTGTGGACTAGCTGGGCTACATGTGGAGGTTCTGTTGTCTGTTCTGGAGGATCTCTTTACCAAAGGACACGTACTTGTACCAATCCTAAACCTCTGGGAGTTGGTTTACCTTGTCCTGGAAACTCTACGCAGGAGTCTTCTTTAAGTAAGTTAGAATATACGAATAATTTGTGTTCTACTTGTCAATAATGTTGTTGCCATTTTATTGTCACCAATAGTGTTTTTTTTGTTGATTTTGAATCTTTGAGTGTTTTCTGTAATTTAATAGATTATTTACATATATGAATTCTTGTTAAAGCCTAGACACACTCTGAGACAACAACAAGTACATGTAGTTTGTATGATTAGCCTGCAAAGTTTTTAGTTTCATCATTTTGTTCTAAAAATAGATAGATATATATTCAATGGAAAACTCACTTTTAGCAGCTTTTTCCTAAACTTCATGTTGCAGATTGCCCCAGTGTTGGTGCAGAACTGGATGTATTTCAAGGAGAGGAGAGATGTATAGCTGCAAACAATCAATGGAAAACTGTAAATCCAGATACTCTGGAGATAACAGCTTGTACTGAATTATTTGGTGCAAGTGCTAAACTTATTTCTCTTCCTGAGAATGAAACTGAGCTATGGGATTATCTCCTCACACACCTCACTGTGTATGTAAAATATTCATAAAACACATTCATATTTTGCTAAGACAAGTTTCTCAAATAGCCGGGGGCTGATGGGTTCTACTGTCCACAAGGGAAGCACTGAGCTCACTTTCAATGGCAAACACTATGTTAGTCAATGTTGAGCTTAATTATTTGCCAGCCGATTTCTACAACCTAACTACTTCTTTTCTTCTTTCTCTAAAAGCAATCCCAGGATGTGAGAGTAACCAACAATTCAATCAGACAAACTAGACGGAGTGTCAGCTAGTTTATTCATATTACCAAGTTCTAGGGAGGCTATCTTCTAGAGCGGTGGCAAATGCATGAATGAATGCAATGAGTGTAAGCTCAGCAAGCTTTTGTATAGGATGGATGACAGGAAGTCATTTGTATAATTATATAACAAAACATTCACAGGAAGTAGCACTATACAAACGGATATATAGATAGTTGACCTATAGCAATACAGTAAAGGATTAAAAGCACAAGGCGCTAAAGAATTAAGAAGTGGAGTCCTGACTCCATTGTCCAGTGGTAGATTCCTAACGATACCTAGAGATATACCTAGCCTTGGGTTGATGATAACTTTCTGCTAGGAAGGGTGCATCTGATATCCGGGGGAGATGAATTTTTTCAGGCTGTGGTCGAGTGCCACCGCTAAAGCGACCTTATTGTGCAAGCCTGGTAGGGTGCCAGCCTGGTAGGGTGCCAGCCTGGTAGGGTGCCAGCCTGGTAGGGTGCCAGACCGGTAGATTGCCAGCCCGGTAGGGTGCCTGCCGACACAACAGGGGACATTACGGATCATGCTGGGATCCATGCCAGCCCTGGAGACTTCATACCGGCCCTGCACTACTTTTTAGTGCTGATTTGGTGTGTGAACCTTCTTATTCACATGCCTCTGGCGACTGTAAGGGTAAATAAAGGTTTATACGAACACCTTCCACCAAAATCTACCACATTATAGAAAACCTGAACACAGGAAACGGTCTAAATAATACCCAGGCAAATCATATAGAATATTTTACCGAGACGACCAACGATTCCAATACTTAAATACAACAATAAATACTCTATGGCACACAATGTTATATAATAAGGCGCCTAGTGGTAGTGGTTGCAATCTCTTCCAGGTCATCCATACAGCTGGCTCAAGAGTGTGGCTCGGCTTCTCTAACAGTATTTCCAGCCTTTCTTAGGCTTTGTAATCGAACCACTTACTGCTTGTTGATGTTTAGGCTCGGGGGCAATGGGTTAGCAATCTCTTAAGCTATCTCTATCGCTATAGTTACTGGTGCCATCTTGTTGTCAACTAAAGATACAATTCATGGCTGAGGTACAGCCGTTTACTGGATACCCTGTGATATCGGTATTAATACATCTGTTAACATTTTTTGTGATCTGTTCGTCGGAGGCTGTGTCACAGTATTTCTAAGGTCTGCCTTACCTATGTAAAGAGCCAGAGGCATCTATGTAGGTTACTATAGAACCGTGCTTAGACCAGGAGTCGGTACAAACTGGTAAACAGTAATGTTTACACAGTACTCATAAGTTAATATAAACTTGCATCTGATGCAAAAAAATTTATCGCTAGTAGTAGCATTCTCATTGGTATTTTTTCTATTTGTTCTTCTAAGAATTACAAGAGTAACTTTTTTTATTCAGCAGAGCTTCTTATCTGTCTATTTATCTATTATATTATAATAATAATAGTTTGATTTGGTTCTCCGTTACCTTGTTTATACCTGCCCATAATATTTCAGCTCCACAAACTACTGGGTTGGTTTTGACAGTTTCACATATAATGGTGAAGTATTTACCTGGCTCAATGGCCAGAATCTATCAGCTACAGATTATCGAAGAAAGAAGTAAGTAAAAAGAACACAGTTACAGCTACAGATTTGATTCCATGTTTGTTATTGAGTGACTGTTTGTTCTATAGGTGATGTAGTCTGAAATTTCGAATCAATGGCTGGTCTAATCACAATTTGTTTACGCCATTTTTAAACCGTATTACTCACACATATTGTAGTAGTAACCCTATCCGTCCTTATGGAGTCATAATATGTGATGGCCAGAATTTGTGTCAGTTTGGATCCTTCTATGCCTACAATAGAAATAATGGTCCGTCACAGCTGCCTCAAAGTGCTAGACCAATATGCGTCTTTTCTCAAGGTAGGATGCATTAGACCTATTTGTGATGTAGGTTAATTGCTAGGTCATCGAAAAGAATCATCGAAGGGTTTAACTAACCTAATTGATAGAATATTTAAACAGATGATACTCAAAAGGTTACCATTGATACTATGAGTGTATTGTATTAATACCTTTAAACTACTGCTCTGGTTTGTGAAAATTTGTCTTCTTTTCTACCTTAAAATGTTTTATGAACTCACAAAAGACTTGCTTCTGGAAAAAAAATGGAAAGAAGGTATCTTTAAATATAAGTGAAGCTAAGAAATACAAAAAGTGCTCTGACAGGATATTCAATAGAGATAATTATGGTTTGTGACAATAAAGCCACTAAAATATTCTAAAGATATGTTGGTTTATAAAATTGACCTTTTTAAAAATAAGTAACATTCAATGTGGTGTCAAGTACTTGTTTTTGTCTATGTTATTTATTTATAAGTATGTACACATTTTTTGAGTACATTCGAAGTGTTTTTCGTTGGTTACAGTATCATGTTGTATTAGCTGACCAAGTTGTATATGATACAGTTGATGGAGGTTATGGTGAATGGACAGAATGGCAGTCATGTGATGGTGGATGTGATACTTTGGGTTCTCTTATGAAAAGAAACAGAACCTGTGATTCACCAGTTGTTAGTCTTGGAGGTGTTGACTGTACTACACCTATGCAGAAACAGGAAACCTCTTTAGGTAAGACTTCTTGACATTTCACAAAATTAAATAAAAAGTGGAACATGTCCAGAGCCATATGATTTTTCTTGAATAATTTACTAGGGGTAAACGTAAGTTCTTGTTTCATATTGTAAATGATTTCGCCATGCCATTACCAGACAACTGCTAGAGAAAGATATACCCGTGTGATCTGCATGACAGCTGAGCA
This sequence comes from Cryptosula pallasiana, assembly GCA_945261195.1. Taxonomy (NCBI): domain Eukaryota; kingdom Metazoa; phylum Bryozoa; class Gymnolaemata; order Cheilostomatida; family Cryptosulidae; genus Cryptosula; species Cryptosula pallasiana. The sequence continues at coordinate 21,938,059 of OX183140.1, read as the reverse complement.
AGCTTGTCATGTTAATCACACACTGTGACACACGGTAGCAACTGAATCAAGTTGTACCGGGTCAGGAGCGCTACCGAAGGTGAAAGTGACGGCTCCGATTCCTGACTGTCCGCGTATAAAGATATACACCAGGTTCTACCGTATTCGGAAGAACCAACATGTAAGCCGGCAACCTGCCAAACTTAATACGAGATGGTTAAATTACAAATACTTTATTGCTAGTATGATACAAAAGCTCGCAGGAGCAGTATCCTTCACAAGCGCACTACCAGGTCTAAGCGCTGGGCTAAATGTCTCTCTATTTATAGGGAATCATGCAGTTGAAATTTCGGTTGAAATACGGCATATAACTGGTTAAAAACAAGTTGGCACAAAAAAATAATAAAAAATGACAGCACATGCTGGCACAATATAAACTGGCTAACAGCCAACATTTGAACAGACACATGACGTCATGAAAATTTACAGTAAGCCATTAACAACAAGAGTCCATGAAGAGTACAGTTGACCTTTAATCAGCTACTACTACTAGTAGTACAGGGAGTCCTGATTCATCTGTTTCCAGCCTGCTGCAACTCAAGTGCTATCAACTAAACAAGCTTGGGAATGCTCAGCTAGCGCATTCCCAGGATTCACTGCTTGTGAACAACATGCCGCTTGCTTGTATGTAAGCAGATGCAGCTAATCAATGCAATGGCCACACTAGCTGGAATCTATTACAAAATCATCACTAAAAAACATTTTACCTTAAGTTTATGAAAGGGGGTGCCAACCCAATTAAATTTTTTCTGTTGATACATTTGTTATTTTCTCCTGCAGATTGTCCACTTGGGACCCACTGGGCATACAATGACTCTGACAGTTACTGCTTTGAGATAATGCCTTCTGCTGACTGTGCAGACATGTTGACCAGCTGTAAGAGTCAGCGTGGTCCAATGGCAGCACCCTTGACCATACCTAATGGTGATGTGTTTAAGGATGTATCATCAACACTAACGTAAGACAATAACTCTGCATTGTCCACATATAATTTGTTTTGGTTTGAAAACTATTGGCAGATGTGGCGCAATGCAAAAAGTTCTGTTTACAACATAAATTGTGTTAACTTGAGAAAGCTTGTAAACTAAGTCAATAAGTGATAGAAATTCGTTTAAAAAATTTTGTAGTAATTGTTGATTTTTGTTTAACTTTATTTGCATAAATGCTTGCTATGGAAGATGCAGGAGATTTTGTTATATTTTCTACACAAATCTTATGACACATGACACTAAAGCTAATAAGAGAATTCGCGACTCTCATATTCCTGAGTAAAACTGCGCTACTTTTTGTTGATACTAGAGTTATGAACAAAATGATAATCCATTGATTAAATTTATTGCCGATCTGAGTATTCTTATTGCATTTTGTTGGTCGAAGAAATTTCACCAGCACTTTTTGTATAAAAACAGTAATTATTGACTAAGATAAACACATTAGAAGCTTTTGCTTTGTAGTGTGGATACAAAGTACTATCTACCAAGCCTAAAACTTGACTCTGCTGATGGAAACTTTTATTGGCCAGATGGAACTCAACTTTATACTGAAGGAAGATGGATCGGGTGTGTAGTACATTCAATAGACCTTGACCTTTCCCGATTTCATTTTAAGTCGCAAAATCTTTCTTATCTCTTTGGTAACAGAGAAAGTAACAGCTCTTACGCCCTGGTCACACGAGGACGATAATGAAACTATAAAGAAACTTTATTAGGTGGTCGCTGAAACACGGCAAATAAAGTTTCATTAGGCTGGTCCCACGACAACCATAGTTGATTCGTCACGCCCAGCGATCACCAGTTTCATCCCATGACAGCGCATTGCGCTTTGTGTGCGTGATGCTAAAGCATCAAAATTAATTGAAGCAAGGTTTGGATTAGATTATTTTAATAAGTAGCTAAGTTATTTTAATCGTTTGATTATAATTTATTACTAGTATCTTTCATTTATTTAAAACTCATTATGAATATAATAGAATAAATAATTATTTTTTCAAAAACAAATGTGCTACTATGGAAACCATGAGTTCGTTGTGAATGACCCTGACATTAGAGACCAGCGGATAACGGCGCATTGAAAATAAACCAATTAATGAGCTTATGTGATCCAATAGTCCAATCATGTGCAAACATTGCAACCAACGTATTTCCCAAATCTAACATTGCTCGACCACCACGAAACCGAAATATTCGCTGGGTTTGCTCAGCAACAAATTTATTGTGCCTGAAAAAAATTGTTTCGTTTACAGTTTTGCCAAAGATTCGCTCTCTTGTGACCTGGGCTTTAAAGAGATTCTTTATGTTTTGACAACACTTGTGATGGGATAGAACAATTCCAATGTTTTGACAACATTTGTGGTGAGATAGGACAATTGCAATGTTTTGAAAACATTTGTGGTGGGATAGGACAATTGCAATGTTTTGAAAACATTTGTGGTGGGATAGGACAATTCCAATGCTTTGAAAACACTTGTGGTGAGATAGGACAATTGCAATGTTTTGAAAACATTTGTGGTGGGATAGGACAATTCCAATGCTTTGAAAACACTTGTGGTGAGATAGGACAATTGCAATGTTTTGAAAACATTTGTGGTGGGATAGGACAATTCCAATGCTTTGAAAACATTTGTGGTGAGATAGGACAATTGCAATGTTTTGAAAACATTTGTGGTGGGATAGGACAATTCCAATGCTTTGAAAACATTTGTGGTGGGATAGGACAATTGCAATGTTTTGAAAACATTTGTGGTGGGATAGGACAATTCCAATGCTTTGAAAACACTTGTGGTGAGATAGGACAATTGCAATGTTTTGAAAACATTTGTGGTGGGATAGGACAATTCCAATGCTTTGAAAACACTTGTGGTGAGATAGGACAATTGCAATGTTTTGAAAACATTTGTGGTGGGATAGGACAATTCCAATGCTTTGAAAACATTTGTGGTGAGATAGGACAATTGCAATGTTTTGAAAACATTTGTGGTGGGATAGGACAATTCCAATGCTTTGAAAACATTTGTGGTGAGATAGGACAATTGCAATGTTTTGAAAACATTTGTGGTGGGATAGGACAATTCCAATGCTTTGAAAACACTTGTGGTGAGATAGGACAATTGCAATGCTTTGCAAAGTTGCTGTCTAACCAAGGAATATATTGCTTCTCTTAACAGAGATGATCCTAACACTGGAGAAGAAATTGCTTACATCCTATGTTCATCAGCACATAATGGTCTATGCGGTCTTCAGTCTGACTCAGAAACTTGTACAAGTGAAGAATATATCTGTCAAGTGAAAGAAAGTATGTATTTGCTCTTCATATCTGTTATCTAGATTGGTTTGAGCATGATACAAACCAGTGGTAAAAGCTAAAAACTAAAAACTAAAAACTGAAATTTAAAATGCTGCTTGAGCTTTAACAAGCATTTTTTTGTTTTGTAATGTCATATAAGTTATATACTGTTATATAAGTTAGGTAATGTCATATAAGCTATGTAATGTTATATAAGTTATGTAATGTCATATAAGCTATGTAATGTCATATAAGCTATGTAATGTTATATAAGTTATGTAATGTTATATAAGTTATGTAATGTTATATAAGTTATGTAATGTCATATAAGTTATTTAATGTTATATAAGTTATGTAATGTAATGTAAGTTATGTACTGCTATATAAGTTATATACTGAAAGTATGTAAAGAAGGTATACACATAGACTTTGTGGTAATTCTAGAGCATAAAGCAGTATGGTTTTTAGATGAATTTTATACGTATTAAATTAATAATAATAATAATAAAAATACTATAGCTTTAGCCAAACAAACAAAAAACTACCTTTGGCTATGTTCTATAAAGCCATTCATCCATCTAGAATAGCTAACAATTGATCTGATAAGGCTCTCTAAATCCAAGTGTCTTTTTAATCTCAGTTGATGGAGCTTGGACTCTGTGGACTAGCTGGGCTACATGTGGAGGTTCTGTTGTCTGTTCCGGAGGATCTCTTTACCAAAGGACACGTACTTGTACCAATCCTAAACCTCTTGGAGTTGGTTTACCTTGTCCTGGAAATTCTACTCAGGAGTCTTCTTTAAGTGAGCTTCTATTTGCTATTTGTACAAGTTTTGGTTTTCTTCATCTATAGCTGGCAAAAAATTCTATGTGTTCAGCATTTCTTCTAATGTTGAGATTGTTTATTGATTATTTAGATTGTACGAGTGTGAGCGCTGAGCTAGACTTATATCATGGAGAAGAGAGATGTATTGGTATAGAATCTACTCTATCTAGACCAGATCAAGTTACCCAGAGAGTTATATCTTGTACTAACACTTTTGGTGCAAGTGCCAGTCTTATTTCTCTTCCTGAGAATGAGACTGAACTGTGGGATTATCTCCTCACTTTTCTCAATGCGTAAGCTGTCTGTTTTGTTAATGTCGTCGCAAGTGTTTATACAGTCATTGATAAAACTTTGGTGAGCAGCTTTGTGCAACTTTTTTTTGATGAGAACTCAAATCTTTTTCATTCACTTTTGAATAATTTCTTTCAATTATGGTGTTGATATAAATGCAGTAACATAAAAAATTTGATAATTATGAATGTACATGCTCAAAAACAATCTAAACTTATTGCAGGAGCACAAACTACTGGGTGGGAATGGATGGATTCTCACACAATCAAGAAATACTCACCTGGAAGACTGGAGAGAATGTATCAGATACAGATTATAGATGGGACAAGTACTGTACACTTTTGTATAAGTTATATAATATATACTGAATCTATTAGATTATAGATGGGACAGGTCCTGTACACTTTTGTGTTAGTTATATAATATATACTGAATCTATTAGATTATAGATGGGACAGGTACTGCACACTTTTGTATAAGTTATATAATATATACTGAATCTATTAGATTATAGATGGGACAGGTACTGTACACTTTTGTATAAGTTATATAATATACACTGAATCTATTAGATTATAGATGGGACAGGTACTGCACACTTTTGTGTTAGTTATATAATATATACTGAATCTATTAGATTATAGATGGGACAGGTACTGTACACTTTTGTATTAGTTATATAATATATACTGAATCTATTAGATTATAGATGGGACAGGTACTGTACACTTTTGTGTTAGTTATATAATATATACTGAATCTATTAGATTATAGATGGGACAGGTACTGTACACTTTTGTGTAAGTTATATAATATATACTGAATCTATTAGATTATAAATGGGACAGATACTGTACACTTTTGTGTTAGTTATACAATATATACTGAATCTATTAAAGTATAGATGGGACAGGTACTGTACACTTTTGTATAAGTTATATAATATATGCTTCCTATGTCACTTGTGTGTTACTGTATGTGTATAATGTACCTCCTACATCACTTGTATATGTAGACTGTGTACCCCACTATATGTTTGAAGTGTGAAGAGTGCAGACACCCACCCGTATGGAGGTATAACCTGTGACAGCTCATCACAATGTTCTCTGGATGCCTACTCATACAAATATGATCATACAGCTGTAGTAGATGGTAATAACTATGTAAACTATTATCGCTCTACAGCTCATGCTATCTGTACATTCACTGAAGGTAAGTTATCTGGTACCTGCTACCTGTTATTTATTGTATATTAACTGTTAACTGTTACCTGGTGTCAACTTCATAGCTTCTGTGCTAAAAACTACTATATAATATACATAATCTATTACAGTAGATGGAAGGTATTATATAATATACATAATCTATTACAGTAGATGGAGGGTACTATATAATATACATAATCTATTACAGTAGATGGAGGGTATTATATAATATACATAATCTATTACAGTAGATGGAGGGTATTATATAATATACATAATCTATTACAGTAGATGGAGGGTATTATATAATATACATAATCTATTACAGTAGATGGAGGGTATTATATAATATACATAATCTATTACAGTGGATGGAGGGTGTTATATAATATACATAATCTATTACAGTAGATGGAGGGTATTATATAATATACATAATCTATTACAGTCGATGGAGGGTATTATATAATATACATAATCTATTACAGTAAATGGAGGGTATTATATAATATACATAATCTATTACAATAGATGGAGGGTATTATATAATATACATAATCTATTACAGTATATGGAGGGTATTATATAATATACATAATCTATTACAATAGATGGAGGGTATTATATAATATACATAATCTATTACAGTATATGGAGGGTATTATATAACATACATAATCTATTACAGTAGATGGAGGGTATTATATAATATACATAATCTATTACAGTAGATGGAGGGTATTATATAATATACATAATCTATTACAGTAGATGGAGAGTATTATATAATATACATAATCTATTACAGTAGATGGAGGGTATTATATAATATACATAATCTATTACACTAGATGGAGGGTATTATATAATATACATAATCTATTACAGTAGATGGAGGGTATTATATTATATACATAATCTATTACAGTAGATGGAGGGTATTATATAATATACATAATCTATTACAGTAGATGGAGGGTATTATATAACACACATAATCTATTACAGTAGATGGAGGGTATTATATAATATACATAATCTATTACAGTAGATGGAGGGTATTATATAATATACATAATCTATTACAGTAGATGGAGGGTATTATATAATATACATAATCTATTACAGTAGATGGAGGGTATTATATAATATACATAATCTATTACAGTAGATGGAGGGTATTATATAATATACATAATCTATTACAGTAGATGGAGGGTATTATATAATATACATAATCTATTACAGTAGATGGAGGGTATTATATAATATACATAATCTATTACAGTGGATGGAGGGTGTTATATAATATACATAATCTATTACAGTAGATGGAGGGTATTATATAATATACATAATCTATTACAGTAGATGGAGGGTATTATATAATATACATAATCTATTACAGTAGATGGAGGGTATTATATAATATACATAATCTATTACAGTCGATGGAGGGTATTATATAATATACATAATCTAATATAGTAGATGGAGGGTATTATATAATATACATAATCTATTACAGTAGATGGAGGGTATTATATAATACACATAATATATTACAGTAGATGGAGGGTATTATATAATACACATAATATATTACAGTAGATGGAGGGTATTATATAATACACATAATATATTACAGTAGATGGAGGGTATTATATAATAAACATAATCTATTACAGTCGATGGAAGGTATTATATAATATACATAATCTATTACAGTAGATGGAGGGTATTATATAATAAACATAATCTATTACAGTAGATGGAGGGTATTATATAATATACATAATCTATTACAGTCGATGGAAGGTATTATATAATATACATAATCTATTACAGTAGATGGAGGGTATTATATAATATACATAATCTATTACAGTAGATGGAGGGTATTATATAATATACATAATCTATTACAGTGGATGGAGGGTATTATATAATATACATAATCTATTACAGTCGATGGAGGGTATTATATAATATACATAATCTATTACAGTAAATGGAGGGTATTATATAATATACATAATCTATTACAATAGATGGAGGGTATTATATAATATACATAATCTATTACAGTATATGGAGGGTATTATATAATATACATAATCTATTACAATAGATGGAGGGTATTATATAATATACATAATCTATTACAGTATATGGAGGGCATTATATAACATACATAATCTATTACAGTAGATGGAGGGTATTATATAATATACATAATCTATTACAGTAGATGGAGGGTATTATATAATATACATAATCTATTACAGTAGATGGAGAGTATTATATAATATACATAATCTATTACAGTAGATGGAGGGTATTATATAATATACATAATCTATTACAGTAGATGGAGGGTATTATATAATATACATAATCTATTACACTAGATGGAGGGTATTATATAATATACATAATCTATTACAGTAGATGGAGGGTATTATATTATATACATAATCTATTACAGTAGATGGAGGGTATTATATAATATACATAATCTATTACAGTAGATGGAGGGTATTATATAACACACATAATCTATTACAGTAGATGGAGGGTATTATATAATATACATAATCTATTACAGTCGATGGAGGGTATTATATAATATACATAATCTATTACAGTATATGGAAGGTATTATATAATATACATAATCTATTACAGTAGATGGAGGGTATTATATAATATACATAATATATTACAGTAGATGGAGGGTATTATATAATATACATAATCTATTACAGTAGATGGAGGGTATTATATAATATACATAATCTATTACAGTAGATGTACGGTATTATATAATATACATAATATATTACAGTATATGGAGGGTATTATATAATATACATAATCTATTACAGTAGATGGAGGGTATTATATAATATACATAATCTATTACAGTAGATGGAGGGTATTATATAATATACATAATCCATTACAGTCGATGGAGGGTATGGAGAGTGGGGACAATGGGCTGACTGTAATGGTGGATGTTCTGCGGCTGATTCTGCTGTTAAAAGGTCAAGGTCATGTGACTCACCTTCAGCTGCCCTTGGAGGAGTAAACTGCAGCTCTTACACAGAGACACAAGAGGCTATCTACAGTAAGTTTACCCTGCAATTTAAGTTTAGTTGCTGGTTTCAGTCCTTGTATAAAAATAGATTTTGGAAGGCAGCATAAATACATATACAAGTCAAGTTACAAATAAAGCGTATGCAAGAGCGTATAATCTTCTATTTCCTTTAACAGCTACTGTATGATGTCGTGTTCTAGTAAAACTGTTGTGTACATTGTAGAGTGTCCCACTGGAAGATACCTAGGGTACAACTACAATGAAAGTGTCTGTATAGACATAATGCCTCCAGCAGATTGTGTAGATATGCTGCCGCGCTGTCAGGAGATTTATGGACCAGATTCTCTGCTGTTACAAATATCTACTGAAGGGATACTAAGGGATGCTATTTCTGCTCTAAAGCTGTGAGTAGCTTATAAGTGTAATTTTATAGAGTTGGTGTCTGGTTTTCATATGATATGTTGTCAATGGTGCTACTATATTTTGTTGAGAGAAAACAACAGCAACGGTACATCAAAATTTCTTGCAAACCGGAAGGTGTTAAATCTTTGCATCAGTAAAGTCAGGTTTTTATAAAATGACAGTTGTCAGCCATATTGTTGTAGAGAGGGCTACGGTGATTGGGAGACATTTATTGTTGGAATGAAACGAGTCAATAACACTGAGCCATATAAACTGGATGATGGAAGTCTAGCCTTTGCTCCAACAGGGGTTTGGGTAGAGTAAGTACTGCAACACCATCATAAAAATAGCTAAAGATAAGTGTTTTGGTTGGTTTTGGGTTGACCATGCATTTAAACCAGAATAAAAAGTGCTAGCGAAGTTATTCTTGATTCTGGATGAGTTTTATATGATCTCACCATTTGAAATAATGATTCAAGCCCCACAGCTGGTCGTTAACGACTTAAAGAATACAAAGCACATGCGATTTGTCTCATAGTTTTGGTAAAGTTTCTGGCTTGATAACCTGATAAACTAGAAATCAGATATACTCAAGTGTTACATCACTTTTCCCTTTCATGATTCATTGGAGGAGATATTAGTGAGCAATCTGAGGTTATCATTCTTTCTCTGTGTTTTCAGCGATGATCCAGACAATGATGAACATGTAGGGGCTGTTAGCTGTACCTCCCAAACACTAGAAGAATGTGGACTGAGATCTTACAGTGATGTTTGTACAAACCAAATGTACATGTGTCAGTTTGCCTACAGTAAGTATGTCTTGGTTTATTTTGTAGTCGAAGATTTCAGATTTTATTTTGTCTCTTGTTTGATGTCAGTACAATCTGACTGCAACCATGTTGCTCGAGACAACTCCTTAACTAGATAACGCTATCAATAATAAATATAAACTCTTAAGTCAGAATTATAATTAATAGCAGTATTTGCTTTTAGGCAAGTTTGAAAGAGCATGAAAAAATTTTGAAATCCTAGTTTCAAAATCTTACCGACAAAGTTTTTGTTACAGAGAGGAAATTAATTTTTTCCACACCGGAAATAGTTATCCGTCATGGTTTTTTCTGTAATGAGCGTTTTTGACAAAGCCGTTTTCTCTATAGAAAATGGCCATGTTATAACATTGAAGGAGGTTTCTTTTAGGAAAAAAAACTATTTGGCTTTAGTCATTTGGTCTTGAAAGTATCAGCTATTCCATGCCTTTGTATTTTTATCAGCACTTCATTTCAGTTATGTTGTTATTGGAGGATACAGCCATAGCAGCACAAGTAACTACACCTGTAGTCGTGCAAGGTTCACTGTGGGAGATTTGTGTGATAGGTAGTGTTAACCCCCCCCCAAACCCCCCCCCCCCCCCCCCTTACACCCCTGGTGACCTTAGTCATAAGTCGTTATCCCCCCAGAACTTTACCCCCCCCCCGGAGATTCTCCGAATCCCCTGAAAAATGGTTATCTATTGTCCCCAAACCCTATCCCCTTATATATAGTAAAATTAGCTACCCCGAACTGACCCCGAACCTACCCCGAACCTACCCCGACCCCGACCCGGGATCCAACCATGTTGATTCAGATAGCCTGAGGTCTCCTGAACGCGATGCAGCAATCAGAATCCAAATCGGAGCGTTCCTTCTCCCAGGATCACAGGATAGGATACGGTCTACCCTTATAAGGACTGGAAGGTTACCAGCTACCAAAAAGAGCGGCAATAAGTGCCCAGGGCAAAACACCATGTGCTTGCTACATGATTGGACTATTTATTGTTATGATTATGTATTATATGTTACCATTGGCAATTGCCTTGTACTCTGTATTATGATTTGTGGTGCCTAATAAGGTAACGAAGTGGTACCTTTTTCTCTATAAATAGAGCTGCTGTGCCTTGGGCAGGCAGTTGTTGTAAAGTTGTTGAAGTTTAAGTACCCTTTTACTTGTGAATAATAAAGCATCTATTCTGATAAACACATTTCTACTACGTTTGAGTCGAGGACTCGTGAGTTGCTAACGTCGTTGGAGATAGAGAGAAAGGAGTGGAAGAGAGAGAGGTAGAGAATCCGTTGTGTAGCTAATAGAAGAGGCAAATCTATTACATTGGTGGCAGCAGTGGGATTTCTGGAGAACAAGGACACAACGGATAGAGAGAAGGTAAGAAGTAAGAAGATATAGATAGAATAAGAGAGAGAAAGAAGAAAGAAAATAAAGCAGAAGAAATAGCTAGGAACTACACCAAGCCTGTTCACCCTGCTTACCGCCATCTTCCCCTCACCCCGAAGTTATACAGACCCTGTATCGCTCCCCTTCCCCCTACCCCGAAGTTATACCAAACTCTGTGTCACTCCCCTTCCCCCTTACCCCGAAGTTACCTTGACCCTGTATACTGCCATTCCCCCTCTACCCCGAAGCTACCCCGATTCGGGATCCACCCAACCCCGAAGCTACCCCGATTCGGGATCCACGGAATACTGATTTCTGTTACAAGCAATCGTTTTATACCCCCTAACTCGCCAATTAACAATGGCCACTCAGAGAGCAAGAAGCGCTGGCCGAAATCCCGTTGTAGATCAACCAACGGTAGCCTTGGATGAGTTGACAGATGCCCTGCAAAGATTGGTACAACCCCCCCAAAGACACAACCCAACCCCCTTCAAACCCCCCAAATATGATGGCACGGCCGATGTGGAATATTTCATCACTCGATTTACTGAAGTAGCCGATGCAAATGATTGGGGCCAAGCTACTGCCCTACTACACTTACGAGAGGCACTGAGAGACGACGCCCTTGAGTGTGGCCGCCCTCCCCATGTAGAAGGTATCTTTGCTGCCCTACGTGCACGGTTTGGACTTACCCCCAAAGAGGCCCAAGCCCAGTTGATTACCCTGCGTCGTTCCCCCAAAACATCGTTGCAACAACACGCTAATGAAGTTGAGAAACTGGTCCGTGTTGCTTATGATGACCTGCCCCCCCGAAGAGTTGACCGAATGGTACTGGAAACCTTTGCTAGCACAATAGGCAATGCGTACCTTCAACGGCATTTATTAGCCGTGCAACCCCACACTGTTGAGGAAGCAGTCAGAGCAGGCAGTGAATTTCTCCAAATCAAGACAGGATTTGAAGACAAACCTTCCCGAGTCAGAGTAGTAGAGGACGAAGACGACATGTTAGAACCACCCAGTGACAGAACCCCAACCAGCCCCCTGCTCAGTCAAGTCCACCAGACAGCTACCCCGTCCCCAGACATCCTTGCTGTTCTGATGCAAAACATGCAGTTGCTCACCGACGCCATCAAGCTCCAGTCGGAAGAACTCCAGAGACTGAAACAGCAACCAACCCCCCAACTGGCCGTCCCCCACCCCTCCTACCCCCCCCGTCACACCTACCCCCCCTCAGTGTTGGGGGTGTGGCGCCATTGGTCACTTACAGAGGAGTTGTCCTACTAAACCCTGGCCGTCTCCTACCCCCCTTCCTAACCAACCGTCAAAAAACGGGCGCCGCCCGCAGTAGGGAGACCGGTTCCTAACTGCCCCCGGGCCCCTCAGAATTATAGGAAGGCAATAGAAAGGCTAGAGCGACATAACCCTGTGACTCAGGTCCCCCCTCCCCGTCCAGAGAGACGGTATCCTGTGCCAACCCCAGAGCCCTGGCAGCTACCTACTGCCAACCGGTATGCGCCATTACAAGAGCTGGAAGATACAGACTACTACCCGTCTGCCCCGCCTGTCTGGGATAACAACTAAGCATATCAACCCCCGGCCCCCCTGTGTGCTGACCTTCCCCGCCCGTCTCGTCAGCAACACCCCGTTAGTCGTGGACACAAATTATATTACCCGTCTGAACCAGCTCAATCTCTGAGCCGAGGGATTCACCCCAAAAGCCCCCCTACTCCCCCAACCCAAATACGCCCCTCCCGCCCTCGGGAGAGACAACCCTCTACCCCCCGACCATCAGCCGTCAGACCCACTGACGTTCTTTACTCCCCGCCAGAACGCCCCTACAAGGCAAGTTATTTCTTGCCCGGTCGAATTGAAGGTAAGCCGGTGTCTATACTCATTGATACCGGATGTACCACCAATTTGCTATCACAGCACCTGTTTAACCGGCTGTCTCCTACCACCCGGGATGCCCTTCAAGAGAGCGACACCCACGGCATTTTGGCAGACGGATCCCATATTCCCTTCTTTGGTACCCTACATCTGCCCCTTCGACTGCGAGACATAAAGACGGATGCTACATTCGTAGTCGGACAGATTAACGAAGACGCCATCTTAGGCATGCCCTTTCTTACTGCCCACCAGTGTCACATGAAATTTGATCGTTCGGTCATTGAAATAGATGGCCAAGAACTTCCATGTACTGACCAACAGGGACGAATGCTCTCCACCTCTGTCCAAGTCATAAGAGACACTCACATCCCCCCGAATACCGAGGCTACAGTACTTTGTAAAGTTACCAACCCCTCACACCTCCCCCTCGGTATAGTAGAAGGTACCCCGGACTCCCCGCCCCTCGCCGCCAGTCTCAACTCCCCTGATACCAAACACCACCTGCTCGTTAGATGCCTTAACCCCACTAGTCAGCCGTTACATTTGAAAGCGGGAAAGACTATAGGCCGGTATACAGGTGTACAGGCCAGTGACATAGAGTTGCCATTGACGGAGAAACCCCCTACTTCTATTCCCCCCACTTTCCTTCCCTCTCCCGTCCCGAGCACTTGCAGGCACTATATACCCAAGCCCTGGACAACTGCCACACCCCCAGTGAAGCTTTCCAACTGGCCCAGCTCTTACACTCCTACGAGGAGGTGTTCAGTAGAGGAGATCACGACATGGGTCGTACCGACCTTGTGGCACATAGCATCCCCCTGAAGCCCGGAGCCCAGCCTATAAGACAACACCCCCACAGATTAGGACCCCACAAAGAGCGAGAAGCCGAGGAGCAGGTGTCCAAACTGCTAGAGAGAGGGTTGATCGAACCCAGCAATGGTGCCTGGAGTTCTCCCGTGGTACTCGTCAAAAAGAAAGACGGATCGTGGAGGTTTTGCATAGACTATAGGCGGTTGAATGCAGTGACCCAACAAGACGCCTACCCTCTGCCCCGTATAGATGAGAGCCTGGACGCTTTGTCGGGTAGCCGCTACTTCAGCACCCTAGACCTAGTGAGCGGATACTGGCAGGTCCCCCTGGACGCGGATGCTAGCGACAAATCCGCTTTCTCCACCCGTTCCGGCCTGTATAAATGGAAAGTCCTCCCCTTCGGATTAACTTCCGCACCCGCCACTTTCCAGAGACTCATGGAGAGGGTGCTACACGGCCTTCACTGGAAGTCACTCCTCCTGTACTTAGATGACATCATCGTCATAGGCCCCGATTTCCCCACCCATCTCCACCGACTGTCCGAAGTGCTCCAGCGTCTCCAAGCGGCTGGTTTAAAACTAAAGCCCAGCAAGTGTGAGCTGCTCCAATCTCAAGTCCGCTACCTAGGCCACGTTGTTAGCGAGCGAGGTGTCTCCACTGATCCAGAAAAGGTTGCTGCAGTACGTGATTGGCCCCCCCCCCCCTACTTGTCTTAAAGAACTACAAGCGTTCCTAGGAACTGTAGGTTATTACCGCCAGTACCTCCCACGGTTCTCTACCGTAGCCAAGCCCCTGACCAGACTCACTTGTAAAGATACCCCCTGGGAGTGGGCCCAACCTCAGGCAGAAGCGTTTGTGTTGCTCAAAGCAGGACTGGTCTCCGCCCCCATTCTAGGCTACCCCGATGCCAACAGTCCCTATATCCTAGACACCGACGCCAGTGACGACGGTGTCGGCGCCGTCCTGTCCCAGATCCAGAACAATGAAGAACGGGTGATAGCGTACTACAGTAAAACGCTGAGCCCCCCAGAGCGAAACTACTGTGTCACTCGCAAGGAGTTGTTAGCCGTAGTTAAGGCGGTAAAACACTTCAAGCCCTATCTCTACGGACAAACCTTTAGAGTCCGTACCGACCATGCCTCCCTCATGTGGCTCTGCAAGCGAAAGGAACCTTCGAGCCAAGTAGCCAGATGGCTGGAAGCCCTCTCAGAGTTTAAGTTCACCATAGAACACCGCAGTGGACATTTGCACGGGAACGCCGACGGACTGAGTAGGCGTTGCCCCTCTGATTGTAAGCAGTGTACCCACATTGAGAGTAGAGATGGTGGCCCCACCAAAGACGAGGTGATACAGACCTTCCCAAACCCCTCCCCTACCCCCCTTGCCCAGCCCTTGTCTACTCCCTCCCCTCCCTCAGACCCCCGGGTAGTTGCCATTGCCCGTCCACGTCCACCACCCCCTGATACAGATCTGATGGAAGCTCAAAAGACCGGCCGTCACCCCGTAGCTGTCGTGTATGAATCTATCCAAAATAATACCCCCGTAGACCCCCAACAGCTTGAGCTCGGCAGCAATGAGTTGCGCCAATTGGAGAAGAGGAGACATTCCATGCAAATCCGCCCGGATGGTGTACTGGAGATACACCATGCCGGCCAAACCCGGTCTCACTGGTGCGCCGTGTGCCCCCCCAGTCTGCGTGGAAAAGTCGTGTGGGAGACCCACGTCATGGCCCACCAAGGTATTCAACGAATACTCAAGAGGTTGAATCTCACCTGGTACTGGCCCGGCATGACAGCCGATGTACGGCGAGCGGTCAATAGCTGCGAGACGTGCCAGCGTGCTAAACATGGGGGGTACCAGACCCAACCCCGCACGACAACGCATGTATGCCGGCCGGCCTTGGCAAAAACTAGCGGTAGATCTAGTTGGTCCCCTTCCTGAGACCCAGCGCGGTAACAAGTGGATTTTGGTCTTAACGGATCATTTTACCCGCTGGCAGGACGCCCTCCCCCTCCCAGACGCTACAGCCCCAGTAGTGGCCACCGCCCTAGACGAGCATGTGTTTAGCTATTTCGGTTTACCCGAACAAATGCATACCGATCAGGGAGCCCAATTTGAGTCCAGCCTGATGCGGGAACTCTGTACCATTTGGAGGGTGGCCAAAACCCGCACTACCCCCTATCACCCTCAGGCCAATGGAGTTGTGGAGCGGAATAATAGAGTCCTCGGAGACGCCTTACGTTCTCTCCTCCTGAAGAGACGCCCTGAAGAATGGGACCTGGTCCTCCCCCAAATCATGAGAGCTTTTCGCGCTACCCCCCACTCTACTACTGGTGAAACGCCCAACTTCCTTATGATGGGTAGAGAGTTGCGCCTCCCTGACCAACTGACCTACCACCCCCCTTTGCTAGAGTGCGTACCAGTGCACGAATATGCCCGAGCCCTGCAGGAGAGACTAGAGGATGTCCATGAGGCACTGAGAATGGAACAAAAGCAGACTAGGGGAGACGACGGAGAGGAGCCATCGTTATTCCGACCAGGAGATGAAGTCTGGCTAGAGAACAAGAGGCGAAGGAAAGGAGAGAGCCCCAAACTCCAACCCAAGTTCGTTGGGCCCTATATCATCCAAGAGGCCTACAGCAACCACACCTACTTAATCGACCGACATGGACAACGTTCGGTACAAAATGGTAGCCGCCTCAAACCCTATAAAGCTTGCCTTGAGCCCTACGGCCAAGCTCCAGCAGCCATGGAGCCAGCTCGCCGTCCCAACATGCGTGGCGCAGCCCCCCGCAGGAGAAGAAGCCCCCCCCCCTCCCCTTCAAGACATTCCCCTACCCCTCCTAGAGCTCCCGATCCCACCACGCTTTCTCCCAGCATTGCCTTCCCCCCCACTTCCCCTACTAGAAGAACGTACACCCCCTCGCCTACAGCAACCCTTACCAGAGACCCCCCTCAACACCCCCAGCGAGTTTCGTACAAATCGGCCAAGAACCGGCCGAAATAGGAGCCAGACCCCGAATGTGGGAGTTGCCCCCCCCACCAGTCACACCACCCCCTGTCATAGCCCCTGCACCTACTGGTCGCCCTAGGCGTAATGTGGGACCACCCCAACGCTATGGAGAACCCTGGTGTCATCAAGTGACTGGCGAAAATGAGCAATTGTTCGAACAACAATACCAGGAAAAAATGAGGTTGATAGCCGAATTAACAGCTTTTACCGCAAAGACCGAGGTCCCAACACACCCATGCGTGGTCTTAAAAGAATTGCCAGAACCTCTTCTACCCACCCCCGAAACATCGGTATCCCCGCTTGAAACCCCGTGGCTGCAAGGTCGTTCAAATACACCCCCCTTTTACCCCACTACACTGAGTCAGACCCCCCAAGAAGTAGGTCAAACTGCTAAGAAGCCAGACAGAGAGGAAAGTGCAATCCTTTTGCCAGCTGGATCTAGTACTGTGCAGCCCGCTTTCTCACTCCAGTTGTTAATAAATCAATTAAAAGAAATGGCAAAAATTAACGACCCGCTACCACTGCAGCTCGACGCTGGGAACGACCACCTGCTTCTCGAGGCCGACTTGGCAGAGTACCCACCCCCCTCCAGCATACAAGAAGATGGGTTACTAGGGTCCCCTATGACGGAGGTTCTACTACCAACCAACCCACCAGAAAGCATGGCAGTTAGTGACAGAGAGAGTGAGTTAGAGATCCACAACAATTGGGTTTTAAAAAGTGCTACTGCATGCGATCCCTTAGCCTTAACTACCAGAGAATTATCACCCCCCCTTCCTACCCTAGAAGAGTTCCCTCCCCTCAACCCCTTCCCTAATCCAACTCCCCCCACCCCTACCACCTTAAAAACACCATCCCACTCCCGGCGCAGTTATAGCCAGTGTTTAAAAGACCCCCCCAAGTCACTCCACATTCCGAAAAGTGACCCCAAACCCATCCCGAATCACCCCGAGCCTACCCCGACCCAGAATAGGTTTGTACCCCTGAAGAAGACCACCCATCGTCCCCCTGCCTTGTCACCTAGGTCCCCACCCGAAAAGCTTCAGGAAAAAAGAACCGGCGGCCAACCCTCCCCCATTCCATGCAAGCTAGTACCACCCCCCACTCCTCCTCAGACCACCCCACCCTCTCCCCGTCCAAAAGACTCAAGTGACCACTCACCGTCAACCATATAATTATTCTCCAATAAATACACTCTCTGGTCATGTACCACCGCTCAGCTATTCTTGTTTATATATATATATTTTAATTAGAGACTTCGTCGCTAATGAAGCGGAGTATGTGGGAGATTTGTGTGATAGGTAGTGTTAACCCCCCCCCCCAAACCCCCCCCCCCCCCCTTACACCCCTGGTGACCTTAGTCATAAGTCGTTATCCCCCCAGAACTTTACCCCCCCGGAGATTCTCCGAATCCCCTGAAAAATGGTTATCTATTGTCCCCAAACCCTATCCCCTTATATATAGTAAAATTAGCTACCCCGAACTGACCCCGAACCTACCCCGAACCTACCCCGACCCGGGATCCAACTATGTTGATTCAGATAGCCTGAGGTCTCCTGAACGCGATGCAGCAATCAGAATCCAAATCGGAGCGTTCCTTCTCCCAGGATCACAGGATAGGATACGGTCTACCCTTATAAGGACTGGAAGGTTACCAGCTACCAAAAAGAGCGGCAATAAGTGCCCAGGGCAAAACACCATGTGCTTGCTACATGATTGGACTATTTATTGTTATGATTATGTATTATATGTTACCATTGGCAATTGCCTTGTACTCTGTATTATGATTTGTGGTGCCTAATAAGGTAACGAAGTGGTACCTTTTTCTCTATAAATAGAGCTGCTGTGCCTTGGGCAGGCAGTTGTTGTAAAGTTGTTGAAGTTTAAGTACCCTTTTACTTGTGAATAATAAAGCATCTATTCAGATAAACACATTTCTACTACGTTTGAGTCGAGGACTCGTGAGTTGCTAACGTCGTTGGAGATAGAGAGAAAGGAGTGGAAGAGAGAGAGGTAGAGAATCCGTTGTGTAGCTAATAGAAGAGGCAAATCTATTACATCACCATCACTGTAATAAAAAAGTGCAAAGTTTTAAATTTAATTTTTTTTAACCCCTTGGGTTTCAAATATTTACGCGTCTTTTAAAATTGTTATGAATGTTATAGTAATTTTTAACCTAAATTCACAAGCTTCTGCTCTATTTCAGCAAATGGAAACTGGGGGGAGTGGTCTCCCCTGTCTGTGTGTACTGCAGACGCAGCTGGTTGTACCATCAATAGCACACATATACGTAACAGAACTTGTAATAATCCTCAACCATATCTAGGTGGAGAGTATTGTCCAGGAAATGACACGCAGGTCATCTCCCAAGGTATGCCATCTAGTGGTCACCATTTACTGTTCTTTGTGTCAAGTGCATGCTGCGTCCACATGCCTCAGTCTTCACCTTTGACCTTCTTATTATTTCTGGCAGCATGTATTGGAGACAGCACCATATGGTTATCTGACGAAGGAGAACTGTTGGGTTGTGTTTATGTAGAAGCTTCTACAACAAAAACATTCTCACAATCTAGACAATTTTGTTATGATAACTTTGGTGCCTCGTCTACGCTAGTGAAGATAGAGAGTGAGAAAGTATATGATGAGTTTATGGCCCATCGCAGGTTTGTGTGTTAGAGATACACTTGCTGGAAATGTCTATTCTGCACACTGTTCAGTTATCAACATAGAAATCATGCAAAAAATTTTTTTTTTGCTTGTTTTTCAATTGGCTGGTTAATCCATATGATTTAATGCGCTGTTAAACAATGTTGATAGGATCTATGGAATTGCTGGTGATGTCTATTGGGTAGACCTGGTAAAGGACACAGATACTAATGAATGGATGTGGTCAACTAGTAACCTCAATGTATCTAGTACTAACTATACCAACTGGGAGTCCAGGTTAGAAATTTGCTTTTTATCGATTTTGTGCTGTGACATGGCAGAGTTGTATCTTTCAACTGAGCTTTGTAAATATTACTAATTTCTACATCGTTATCTGCATTTTAATGCCTGCACAATCTACATTGCCATACAACTTTATCTCTACGTTCCCATTTATAAATTGTTACAGTGTGGATGTGACTTCAGATGACTATGGCTACATAGACTGTCTTTCTAGTAGCTGTGAATGGAAGGTTGGGTCTGATGTGGATACCCATCCCTGGATGTGCACTTACACGCAAGGTTTGTGGGATTTTGGCTATTGTACTAAACATGAGTCAGCAATGATAAGTTATTGGTAACGCGTACAAGTAATTATTTACACTTGAATTGTTACAGTGGATGGGATCTGGTCCTCTTGGCAGGAATGGACAAACTGTTCCTTAGATACAAGTGGTAGTTGTCGCTGGGATTCAAAAGTTATTAGACACAGAAACTGTAGCAGTCCTGAACCACAAATCAATGGAGAATATTGTCCTGGTTCTGCTTTCATGACCAGCTGGCTGGGTGAGTGAGTGGATGTTGGGTGTCGGTATTGATGTCAACCATTGTTTTGGTGGCTTTGGTGCATTTGTGGTGGTGATGGGTTGTGATAGCGGTAGTAGCAGTAACAGCATTGAAAAAGCAGTTACCATCAGTTTCCTATGTTTCCTCTGCTGATGTTCTCAATCTCATGATTTCTGCTAATGTTATTTGAAATTCTGTTTTTTTTTAATTAATTAGACTGTCTGGAAGGAGGATTCTACGCTGTCACATTCAGTGTCCAGTATTGTTGGCATTTCATGGACACTTTGTTAGACTACGATACAGCTTTGGCTACCTGCCAGAATGAGACCAGGTGGACTGCAGTACTTGGTTATATCAGTGATTCCAGTTTACTAGCAGTGCTACTAAACATAGTGAGCAGGTGAGTTGTAGTGTTAACTACAATGTGGGGGGTATAGCCAGCTAGTGAATGTTTGTTGGGTAAAGTAGACTTGACTAGAGCCTTTTTGTCATTCATGTAAAAGTTACTATTTCAAGCTATCTAGTTATTGTATCAAATAAACATGCTACTCATACATTTGTGTTGTAGCCCGACCTTCACCTCTACATACCCCACAGACAACGAGTACTATATTGGTCTACCTTTAACTAATGTAAATGGTAGCTCAATACGTCAATGGAATGAACAAAAAGCACTTGGGTGGACATACTGGGATACACCAGGTCAACCATCTACTGAGTCCTGTACAGTAGCAGATCCTAGTAGTTCTTGGAGATGGAGTACTGCTGATTGTACAGATAACAAGTACGCCATCTGTCAGTACGACCTCGGTCAGTATACATATATTTCATAAACATCAACATTAATTGATTCAACCTGGATAGCAATCAAATTATATGTTCACTATATATTCAATATAATGAAGGCTCGCGCAAAATCTTTATCGTGCACTGAAATTCGTACAAAGCCAA
This sequence comes from Cryptosula pallasiana, assembly GCA_945261195.1. Taxonomy (NCBI): domain Eukaryota; kingdom Metazoa; phylum Bryozoa; class Gymnolaemata; order Cheilostomatida; family Cryptosulidae; genus Cryptosula; species Cryptosula pallasiana. The sequence goes on along the minus strand of OX183140.1, from coordinate 21,916,557 downwards.
AGGGTTTAAGATATTCTACTTTTCAAATCCATTTTAAGTTCCTATAGAATTGACCAACAGTGAGAGACAACTCTAAATTTGATAGATTTATAAAATGGCTTAGCTGTTGAAATCAACCATATAAGCATGGAAATAATTTTACTATTATATTCACAGAGTTGAGAGCCTAGCCAATCAGAGCAGTCACAGTCAACAGTGTCGGTGTTACTTAGCAAAGTTATTCTATCCTTTTTTGTTTCTATTTTGGAATTCGAAGAATAATTTACTAAAGAAATGTTTTGAACGTATGAAAAGAATTATACATTCTTCTGTCAGATTGCTTGTAATAAATTATGGTTTAATATCCTACTAAATAGTCTCTTGCTCAATAATACTGGACATCATGTCAATATATCTTACAGAGGTGGTACATGGTGAATGGACTGGTTGGGGAAATTGGAGTGAATGTCCTGCTGATTTCTGTTCTTATGCAAATATTACTAGAAATAGGACATGTGACAACCCGCCCCCTAAAAATAATGGAAATGATTGTCCAGGATCTCCGATGGACATATCCTGGTGCTACAACAGCAGCTGTCCCAGTAAGTTCATTTCTGTAAAATTGTATATCATTACTGAGGTTACATACTCATCCATTCACCTGTGTTTTTGTTCTGCATTATACATTTAAAACCTCTGAATTAACTTGCTTTTTATTGCTGTGTACTTTCCTGAAAACAATTACTTGGAAATTAGGAAGACAACTCCAATTAACTAGAAATTGATTTTTCTTATAATTCAACATTGTGTCATTCAATTTTTTATTTGAATGACTCATTCACTCATAACTAATGACAACTTCATGAAATAGTAGTACTATGCAATTGGGTATGCTTTTGGATACCACAACTAGGGTAGTCATCGAGGCCCCATCAATGAGTGCCGTTTAATGGAAGATCTTTGCTCATTTAATGGAAGATCTTTGCTCATTTAAACCATAGACATACAACTTTTGTACAATGTTCATGGCAATACCATAGTCAAAGTGGGCCCACTTAATGTTTTCTTATGAATAAAATTGATTACAATGAGATGGCCAGATGTCATATTAATTAAATATAAATACTAACTTTCATGATTTAAAAACGGGAAAATGAAATCATATTAGTTATGCTCATAAAAGATGCCTTAAATTGCTGCTGCTTTGCACACTGAGTCAAGTTCACTTCTGTTTCTCAACCACATGACCTATCCTATCTGTTGCTTTGTATCATCAACCTCAAATTGCTCATTGTCACCATGTTTTTGGCACTCAACGATGAGATTTTTTAATGCTTGATACCTTTGCCTAGCGTTACTTCAAGAACCTCAAAATTATAGGTTCTTTTATTGTTGTAAATGCAACGTTTTGGTTTATTAAAATTAAAAACAATGTTTAAAAATTTGTACTGACTTTCGATAATCAGAAAGTTAATTTTTCAACAACCAGAAGAATTTCACTGCTGTTTGGAAAATCTTGTTATGAAGTCTGAAGCAGTGACGTTGAGTGTTATCTCCCTGATCAGCTGCATTATGCAATTGATTATGCCAAAAATGTACTATTAGGTGATGGCGTGACAATACATTAACGGGTATCACCAGACTGCTGTCTATTCTTTAGTTGATGGTAACTGGACAGAATGGACCAACTGGGGAAACTGTACTGTTTTCTGTGTGAGAGAGAGAACCAGAGAATGTACTAACCCACCACCTCAGTATTTTGGCCTCGATTGTGAAGGAAGTCACAATGATACATTGAGATGTACAGAGAAACCATGTAAAAGTATGTTTACAATCAATAGAAAGTTGTTCTGTCAACTTGTTTGTCTAATCACACTGTAATGAATCATTAGTGTATTGTGTCATATATTTCATTCAACTCTCTCTATCTTCATGTCTCTTCATCGACCCCTGTGTAAATGATTAATTGACTGATTGATTGTTTGTCTGTTTGATTGATTGATCTTCTGATGGATGGTTTGAATGGTTGATGGTTTGATTAAATTATTGGGTGGTTGGTTGGTGGATTGGTTGAATGACAAGCTGGTTGGGTGGCTCTATTGATTTATTGGTATATCGGTCAATCGATTGGTCTGTGTAAGTGAGTACACGGAAGTATAATGTGACTGGCGACTAACGTGCTGGCACACAAATACAAATGTACAGAAGATGGGCTGAGACAGATTGATTCAGCTATACTAACTATACTAGCTGTAGTACAAGATGGTCACTTAAAATATGCACACCAAAAGCTCTTCAGAGGGTGAGTGATCAACACACTTGTTGGCTTTCACATTATTTTGGAAACTGAGTTATGCTCGTATAACCCATTTGCTTGTTTGACCGTTTGTTTCCAGAGAAACCAACCATGCTGCGTATTTTTGGACTTTGTAGAAGATAGTGATACTGATGGCACAGTGGTGGCACTATGATGGCATAGTGATGGCGCAGTGATTGGGTAGTTATGGTGCAGTGATTGAGTTGTGATTGCGAGGCTTTGCAATAAATGAAAAAGAAAATAAAGCTTCAAAGCAAGAACTGTGAGTTCTTTTTCTATCTACCAGTGATTATTAAAGTTGCTGTTCATATCTTGTGGATATTGCTTTTTTTCATCCTTTTCTTCATCCAGTAACAAATATGCTTGTACCCGTTATCACTTTCAGAGGACTATTACACATGGAGTTTTTTTTTTAGCCACTTCACAAAGTCATATTTCTCATAGTTTATACTGCGCATGATTGTTATTATTTTTTTGGGTCACTCATTGACTAAATCAAAGCACCGTCTTATATTTTTTCAAACAAAACAAAATGTAGCTGTGAGTAGTAATGTAGGCATAAATTACACTTGGAACCAGGAGAACCTTGTCCTTAGACTCCATGACAGAGATCTGCTCCTACATTACTACTGCTGTGCTGCATTAAATAGCACTAGCTTATCGAGCTCCAGCAGATTTGGAATTTGGTTTAGTAATCATTGAGCAGCAATAGATCTTTAAAATACAGCTACAAGCAACCAGATGAGCTCTCAGCTACTAAAACTGTAGCAATGAACTTAATAATTCCAATTCTGAAGGCAGTGTACGTGACCTTGAAGAAAAGGTGAGCTAGAAACTTTGTTGTTATTCACATCATTAAATGATTTTGAGTTTCAAAGAAAGGTAGTGTTGAACTGTAAAGCCGTGTTTACACTAGGCAACTCCGACTCCGACTCCGACTCTATTAATTGTTGCAGCCGCAGACGCATGTTGCCTTTACACTGCTGCGACACCCCAATTTTTTTGAGTTTCGGAGTTGCCCAACCATCTTAGCTAAAATAATTTATTGCGTTCCTGCTCACGCCGTGGGATTGATGAGTTGTGATTTAATTATCACCAGTTTTCTACCAGGCAGTAGTTTTCTATGCGTCTTGTGGACTTTTTATTTACATATAATATAAAATTTCAACTTATCTATAAATAATAACACCACTTACTGAAATTAAATGATAATTTGAAGAAAATCTAACGTTTCTTTTGTGTTTACATCCAAAATGATAATGGTAACTACACCGAATACGAATTATTTATCGTTGTTGAACATACATAGTTTGATTCTTTTGATAAGAAAAATAATAAACGCATATATCAACAATACTGGTGATAATTAATTATTTAATAATAACCTTAAGATCTTATAACAATCGTTGTTTACGTTATATCCAGGCTAGAATAAACAAAATATTGGAGCCGCTATATAGAGCAACTCAATTGGTTAAACTGTGTCACGTGGCTATGAAGACGCTGCGACTTGACGCTTGAACCCAACACTGCTGGGTTACTGCGTCTCAGCCTCCGACAACCCTGTATCTCCACCGGAAACAGCGCCAGTCTCCAGTGCCAAGACGCAATCGGCAAACTTCAAAGGTATCGGAATCGGAGTCGCCTGGTATAAAAGCAGCAACTATCTTACGCTGAGATAAAAATTGTGCAAGGTAATCCTTAATACCTCACAGAATTCCATAAATTTACGAATCAGTATGCGTTTGATCACATACTAAGTAGAAGGTAAAATATAAATGAATCAGTTACAAAATTACACTCCATTTTTGTTGAAAAATTTTATTGCATTCTGGTTACAATGCGTTAGTTAGATCCACAAGATTATAAACTGATTATTCGCAGTCGATGGGACACTTCCACTGTGGCCCCGAACTGTCACAGCAGAGAGTTAAAAAACCGTTTGTTGGCAACCACTGTTACCCCCTCTCTAAACGGAGAAGTTGAGCTCTAATGGCAGTGCAGGTAGGACCACTAATGCTGAGCTTGTGCCACGTTTGTTATGTAGAATAGGTAAGGTGGAGGACAGGTTAGGTTAGGAGGAGGGCAGGTTAGGTTAGGAGGAAGTCTGGGTTTGGTTAGGTTGTGTTAGGTGGAAGGCAGGGTTTGTTTAAGTGTAGGGTAGAGAAGGTAGGGTAGGGTAGGGTAGGCGGGAGGTAGAGTAGAGTAGGGTAGGGTAGGCGGGAGGCAGGGTAGGATAAGCAAACGGTAGGGTAAGGTTGTATGTTTACATGCCACGGAAGACTAAAATTATTAGCACAAGCACTAGCACTGGCCGTAGCACAAAGGGTGCACTGCAGGGGGTTGGAGGTTAATTTGGGCAGAAAAGTTGGCTTCTTTTCTATTTCTAAAAATCCTCGATTCAATAAACTAAAACAAACCAGTTCATAATGCAAAACTTGAAAGTCACAATCCTTGAGGTACACAAATTGTACAGAAAGGTTACAGTCAAGGTTCTCTCATTTTGTGTTCAGATGGTGATATTTAAAAAATTATATCTCTCAACACCAAAACTAGCAAAATAAATTACCAGCATTACGATTGGTTAGAAGGTTATTTCTATGACTTCCCTTCTGCAACATCTGAAGCTTCCTTTCCGCTCTTTGAGCCACATGTTTGTTTGAAGCTCTTTGAGCAGTGACTTACTGGATTTCACTCTACACAGTTTTTCAGTCAGCATTCACATCAAAAACTACAGCAATTGCAAGTATCAGCATGAAGGAAGCAGTGCATTTTACATCCAAGTGCAGTTCAATAATGTCTTAACGCTTCATCTCAAGTTCTGTACTTTATCAACCTAAAAGATGGCATGATTGTGCACTGTTACAGCAGTCACCCACTGATTATAAAACAGATCTCACCTCTGTTAAAATAGGGTACTTCATCAGACCATTAGGAGAAAAATATGCACTCACACCTGCCTTGACTTGGCGGAATCCCTGCAGATGTTGTTGCTGATTTTGTTTTGGTTACTCCATACATAGAAACTTGGTGATATTTTGGTCAATCTATGCACCAAACACTCACCTGGTTGTAATGCATAACCCAGAACCGTTTTTCTTATTCATTTGCTGCTGTTACATTTAGTCAATTTTGAAAATTCATGCCCTAAAATTACTGTCACAATATGCACTGGATGATGTTGACAGTAATGAGGGAGAGCATTAGCAACTGGTGTCTGGAGACTTGATTTTGCTGAAAGAACAACAACAGGAAACTCAACAGTACCGGGTGTAAAAATTGAGTTTTTAAGAGTTTAAGTACATTTACTGCTACTAGTGTGATGTCATATTGTAGTGTTTTCCACTTCTCACTACTGACACAATGGCATTCACACCACTGACTTTAGCAACTAGCTCGCCGCTCCCCAGACTAACCACACAGAGGTTACACGAATAAATAGTTTATTATACTAATTCTGTTTAGCAATCCAACATGTTGATATACTAAAACACACAACACTTCTGGCTTCCTCAAGCACAACTATTCCTTTTATAGGAGATCTCCAGGAAATCTTACCCCCTTGATAGGGTGAGCAAATCACAACTAATCATACAAGTATACAGCAAATCATCATGGGCAATGCAACAACACAAAAAAGACAATCCCGCTTTTTTTTGGCCATGGAACTTTTCCACTCCTTATATGGTCTGCTGTCTTTCTAGTCTCTGGTCCTTTCCACTGGTTCAGCTCCGGTCTCCATAATGGGTAGGTTTTTGGGCTGCCTGGGCCTCAGGCTTCCTTTAGCAGCCGTTTTCCCTATTGACCCGGGGTACAGATCAAGGGTAATCCGGTGTAGGTCTCTATATCTATATATGCAGCATACAGGGTTGAAACAGGCCCGGGGTAGCCGGTATCCAGTTCACAACAGATTCGGCGTAGCACTGATCGAGGGGGAAGGCTCCGGGGTTACTCACACTTTTCTATGAACAGGGCAAGGGGTGTAGGGGATTGTGGGGGTTTTGGGGGGCCCTGAATCAGCTAAGTATTACACAAATCTCCCACAATATCCCATTAGTGCACACAAGAATTATTTGATTTTTTTCTTTAAATTTTTACTACAATTTTCTGGTAAGTATCAAAATTAAGTAATCGAGTCATAAGACATGCTTGTAAAAATCCGCTTACTTCTGCTATTAAAGAGTACATGACAGTAAAGTATACGGCGAGTTTTTTGATGGCGTTACTAGCCTTAATGCTTGAAGCAGTAAATTTCACTTCAGGTCTTCCAGGCTGAGAGAAGATGCCAATCGGTAATCAGAAGTACCCAACTTTTAACTTCAAAAAACCATGTGTAGTTGGTACAGGTACTGTGTAGTTGGTACAGGTACTGTGTAGGTGGTACAGGTACTGTGTAGGTGGTACAGGTACTGTGTAGGTGGTACAGGTACTGTGTAGGTTTTACAGGTACTGTGTAGGTGGTACAGGTACTGTGTAGGTGGTACAGGTACTGTGTAGGTGGTACAGGTACTGTGTAGGTGGTACAGGTAATGTGTAGGTGGTACAGGTAATGTGTAGGTGGTACAGGTAATGTGTAGGTGGCACAGGTACTGTGTAGGTGGTACAGGTACTGTGTAGGTGGTACAGGTACTGTGTAGGTAGTACAGGTACTGTGTAGGTAGTACAGGTACTGTGTAGGTGGTACAGGTATTGTGTAGGTAGTACAGGTATATAGTCATACACTCTACTCAGTTGACACCCACGTTGAAATGTAGCGCTGCTTTCACAGCTCCTTAGAGTGTTTGCTGCTGGCATGTTTCAACGCAACTCAGGTTATCATATGTTCACAACTGCAAGCTTGCATCATTCTTCATGAATACACTGCAATATAAAATAAACCAGAATGACATTGTTATTTGTTACAAAATTTTTGGTTCATTTTACACAGATGAAACATGAGTTGTAAAATAGAAGGTGAACTTAGTTACTATATACAACTAGCCTGGATTGCCTTCACAAACAAGATATAGATGGGGACTTCTCATCTCCCGCCCGTTTCTGATGAACTGCCCTGCTGTGGGAACCAGGCTGCAAAAATATCATTTTATGTAGTAAAAAACTAGTACAGCTACAAAACTCCTATACAAGTGAGTTTGTGAATCTAAGCAATCACAGCAGGGCTTGCCCTACTACACAAGCTGCAAATACACTGCTACCAACATGTAATAAGAGATTACTGTATAGTCATGCAGGAAAAGATTTTATCTATTTATCTGTAACTGTAAATTATTACTTTTTCTAACAACTATTGATATCCACAAATTTAAACTAATCGTGACTCTTGGTGCTCAGTGATAGACCATCAATTAAATTATTATAGTTATAATTTGTCTCAATATAAAATTTAAAAGTTTGTACCAACCGTCTCATTCTTGAATGTTCTTTCAATTCACTGACTGTCTGGTAGACATCATTCACCATCTGAAGCTGTACAGAAACTGAATGGTAGCTGGCTTCTGAGGCAGATAATCTGTGCTGAGCTCTGATTGGTCAACCAAAAAAGCTATTATCTGCTTTATGTGAAAAGCTAGACTTAGTTTTCTAATTATATAATCAAATTGGAAGTTACAGTGCAATCTATTTTTTATGCAAACTATTTTTTATCTAACACTTGATCTAACGTTATAAATGGTTGATCTTACATTGTCAGATTTACATATTGGAAGTAGTAGTTATCTCCTCCACAATCTCAATATTCAGGTTGCCACAACTCCAAACTTTGGATCTAATGAGCAAGTTTTCGGTGAGAAAGAATTTTTTTAATACATAAAAAAGTGTGACTGTTTATTCGCTGACAGGGAAGTTTTTTTAATTTAACTGGCTGCCATTTATTATATCCTTGTTTTGAGTCTCGAGCGTACCACAGGATCACCTGTAGCGCCTCACCAAAGATAGTTGGCCAAAAGCTTCTTGTCGCATATCAGGGCCGTATGTAGTAAGAATAATTAAAGAGATAGTCAACCATGCCAGCAAAGTCAAACAGATAGGCAAAAATACAAACAGACAGAAAGGTGGACAAACAGACAGAAATGTAGACAAACAGACAGAAAGGTAGACAAACAGACAGAAAAGTAGACAGACAGATAGACAAACAAACAGACAGAAAGGTAGACAAACAGACAGATAGACAAACAAACGGACAGAAAGGTAGACAAACAGACAGAAAGGTAGACAAACAGACAGAAAGGTAGACAAACAGACGGAAAGGTAGACAAACAGACAGAAATGTAGACAAACAGACATAAAGGTAGTCAAACAGACAGAAAGGTAGACAAACAGACATAAAGGTAGACAAACAGACAGAAAGGTAGACAAACAGACAGAAAGGTAGACAAACAGACGGAAAGGTAGACAAACAGACAGATAGACAAACAAACAGATGGGTAGACAAACAGACAGAAATGTAGACAAACAGACAGAAAGGTAGACAAACAGACAGAAAGGTAGACAAACAGACAGAAAAATAGACAAACAGACAGAAAGATAGACAAACAGACAGAAAGGTAGGGAGACAAACGCACTGACAGTCAAGTAGACATGTACTATCGTCATAAATATTTTATTACTAAAATGGACATCAATGTTTTCTACAATCATTTGCAGTAAATAAAACGTGACAATTATACAACAACAGTGACTATACCTTCCACTCGTTAAATTTAAATGGATAAAGGTAAGTTGAACTCAGAAAGTCATGGTATACACTTTGTACCAAAAGCATGTTATAGTTTACAGGCTATAGTTTACAGGCTATAGTTTACAGGCTATCATGCAGTGTATAAGCTAACTGGCACACTAAAACATTAGGAACTTCTCAATACTTGTTGGAACTCATTCTAATTTGCACAGACAAATAAAATCTGCAGTCATTTTTTGATGGAAAATTTTTTTTACACAAAACTGTACAAAAAGTTATTTATATAAAACTATATAGCGCTATTACTGGTGATACATTTACATCAAGACAACGGATAATCAAAAAATACATTTTCGTCAAAAAAAGTACACATGTGAAAAAAAATATACTTGCACAGAACAATATAAAGCAATTTGTTAGAAGTGATCTATATTGATAATAAATTTCGTTTACTATACGAAAAACATCATTACCCTGTAAAAGCACTACCACTTGTAATGATATGAACATTTCTGGCTGAGAGTGGTTGTGTATTCCTTAGCAACCAAAGGACCAATACAACCAGCGTATCCTGTACAACCAGCGTACCCTGTACAAACGATAGCTCCAAGAGCCCGTGTAACATGCAATGCATCAGCTTGCTGTGTCTACTGAACAATATGAATGTGGTAATCTTGTTGGAAAGATTAATTTTCATCTACGTCGACGGTTTGGAGTCGTGTTCTCTCCTCTTCTTCATCCTCTTTCCTGAGATCATCTATGGATAGATGGTGGACTATGCCTGCCCCAAATGCATCTCCCAACACATTTACAGACGTACGGAATCGGTCCCTGCAAACAAGTTCATAATTTTTTATTCTAATAGAGATTTTTATAAGATTCTGACTACTTTGCAAATATTTTACAAAATAAAAAAGTATTATTTACTAGTACATAAGAGCTGTGAGTTGTCTTCTCGTGCAACTCAGAGAAGTGTTTAAGAATCTGTAACTGTTACTTACAGTAGCCAATCAACAGTGACAATAATTCCGATATCTTCTGGTGGCAGCCCAACAGCAATGAGGACCATAATCATTGTAACGAGTCCAGCACTGGGAATGCTAGCGGCTCCAACACTGGCCAGGGTTGCAGTCAGACTGCACAACAGTACAATTTACATTGAACAGAAATAACAACTAGCATAACTGAAACATTTTAATTATTATTGTAATAATTTATATCATTTATACCTCACAGTGCAGATTTCACCGAAAGAAAATGTTATTCCGTTGAGTTGGGCAATAAAAATGGCCGCCACTGCTTCATACAGAGCTGTTCCATCCATGTTTACTGTTGCGCCTACCGGTAGCACAAACCTGGTTACTCTCTTGTCTATGTTATTGTTCTCCTCCAGACAACGGAATGTTACTGGCAGCGTGGCAGAACTACAGCAGCAACCTTTCTTATAATAAACTCAAAGACTTTTTTTCAATACTAATTAAAGTTGAAACTAAGATTTGAGAAAAAATTTTTGAAGTTTCATTTTTATTCCTCTTGTATCCTAGCAACCAATTGTAATGTTCAGAAAAGTAAAATTCTTTCAAGTATTGCTATAAAAATTTTAAGTGCTTCACAGAGAATGTAGGTTGATGAATGTTCACAAAGTTTCAAGCCAGTGAGTTAAAACATCTACCCAGTCTGTTTACATCACCACTAAGCTCTTTAGTAAAGCAGTTCAAATTTTAGCTCTTTTAAATTTTTTTAAAATAATAATGTTCACTTATTTAAATAATTTTGGCAACTTTCAAATTACCAGATTTTTTCTCTCTTTGAGTCTTCTGTTTAAACTTTCCTTGCTGCTTTCAAACTTTTGAAGACAAATTTATTTATCATTTTTTCATAATATAAAAAATAAAATGCTCAAACAATATTCTTGTGTAGAAACTTGCAAAAAAGACATTCTTATTTAAACATAATTGATGCTAAGATGGTCACAAAAAATTAAGATACTTAGTTTAAACTGTTTTTTTTTTGTGAAGCAATATTAATTATTTCTTTTTATAAAAACGCAGTTAACTGTGTATAAGAGGAGTCCATCAGAAGCTAATACTAGATTGAAATTACCTGGATGCAGTGCCGAGTGCAGTCAGCCACGCCTGTAGTACACCCCTCAAGTACTTAAATGGATTCTTCCTGGTGACAATAAAGTAGATGCCGGGCAGTACAATCGCTCCATGTATGATCAGCCCAGTGAACACAGTCAGCATGTACAGGCCTAGAGTGGCAGCAACATTAGCCAAGTTGGGTATAGCCAGGATGTTACCCATCACCAGGAACATGATACCAATTGGTGAGTACCTGCAAGAGTGTGCTTACGACTGCAATTGATTAAATAGAATGCACGAAGCAATAGCAGGTGGTGATACATTTTCTATTATATAAAACAAAATATCGAAGATGATAAATGTACATTTATTCCTTAGTTTCTGACAGCGCAAACGGAGCACCTTATTTTGTTGAAAATTGTTTATTTGTGTTAGACGCACAAAAAAATTTAAAAACTAGTTCAAAGCATTCCATTTCTGTGAATTATTTTTTTATGACTTGATATCTAAACAAAATTGATATATATTTTGAGGAAAGTTGTTTGGCTATTATATCGTAGTGTACAGCAAGTTGCTGCAGGTATCCAACATAACACAATCTCAAAACCTTAAATATTGCAATCATTTCCATCAACTGCAATCCAGTGGTTTATAAAACAATCATTTGCTTCCTATTCGAGCATAGTAAAACTTCGACTTGCAAAACACATTACTTAGTTGTTAGTTCTACCTTCACTTAGTATTGACACCCTCACCCAGTAGCGACACTCTCAATCAGTACCCCAGTAGTGACACCATCACTCAGTACCGACACCATCACTCAGTAGTGACACCATCACTCAGTACTGACACCCTCACAAGTAGTGACACCCTCACCCATTACTGACACCCTCACCCAGTAGTGACACCATTTACTCACCACATGACTAGGTTTACCAATGCCATGATCACTTCACTCAACTCTGTAAAAAATTTTACCAACAGTGGGGCCTTCTCGTTTAGTTGAGAGAGCACAATCCCAAATCCAATGCAGAAGCAAATTATTCCTACAATATAAGAGGAACCAATTAAAACTGTGAATGAAATACACCCAATGACATTGATGTGGCGCCATCCAAGTGCTCAGGTTTGCAGTAGCTGATTGTCCGCATACTCTTGGGGTTTTTATTGCCAACAGTTCTGAGTCAAAACAGATTAACGACCTTGAACCAGTTCAGTTAGCGAGAGCACACGACTCCTGATAAGTGATGGCAGCAGCGCACAAAAAACTTACCCAGCACATTGATGCCATCAATATACACAACCTCTCTCTGAACATTAGCGTAGTCTATGATAGCTGTGGTGGTGGCGGGCATGGCTGTTGTACTGGAATTACCTAAAATAATTAAAAAACAAAGACTATTTTTAAACATAAACTACTGTTTTACACTATCATTTTACAGAAAAATATTTACTAGCATAGAAAAGATCTGTTTATAACAATGCAACAGTATCACATTATACTGGTTTCTGGGCCAGACAAAACCCTCTACCTATACCCTATGCTGTACCCTATCATCAAAACCCCCTATCTCTAGTTGAAACCCCCATCTCTAGCTGAAACCCCCTACCTCGAGTCGAAACCCCCTACCTCGAGACGAAACCCCCTACCTCTAGACAAAACCCTCCATTAAAAGTGCATTTTAAAGTTTTAAATATATCATAAAGTAAAGCAATATTGAAGTAAAAAAATTATTTTTAAATCAATTAATATCAACAGATTTAAGTTGTTGTAGTTCTCAATCTATTTGCGGTGAGACAAAATATCAGCCTTGCGTTTCCGGCGTCGTCGTTTTAAATCAACAACAACAATAATTTTCAAATCTGAATTACAAGCTTTTTGGCTAAAACAAATTATTGCACATAGTAGAATATAAATAAATAATAATTTTCAAACAAAATGAAAAATTAGTTATACGATAGTTTAAGATTATTTTTAGTATTTTGGTTATGACTACTCAGCACTCTTTGACTCTAAGAATAGACAACTTCTCTAGAGGTAGTGGGTTTAGACTGGAGGTCGGGGGTTTTGACTGGAGGTAAGGGGTTTTGAATGGAGGTCGGGGGTTTTGACTGGAGGTAGGGGGTTTGTCTGGAGGTAGGAGGTTTCGACTGGTGGTAGGAGGTTTCGACTGGAGGTAGCGGGTTTCGACTGGAGGTAGGGGGTTTCGATTGGAGGTAGGAGGTTTCGACTGGAGGTAGGTTTCCACTGGAGGTAGGGGGTTTCCACTGGAGGTAGGGGGTTTCGACTGGAGGTAGGAGGTTTCGACTGGAGGTAGGGGGTTTCGACTGGAGGTAGGGGGTTTTGATTGGAGGTAGGAGGTTTCGACTGGAGGTAGAGGGTTTCGACTGGAGGTAGGGGGCTTAGACTGGAGGTAGGGGGTTTCGACTGGAGGTAGGGGGTTTTGACTGGAGGTAGGGGGTTTCGATTGGAGGTAGGAGGTTTCAATGGTAAGTTACAGCATAAAGTATGTGTAGAGAGTTTCGTCTGGCCAATGGTTTCTAGCATTAAAACGGTTTTGCCTGTCTAACAAAACTTTGTAGTTATCTTCCTTTGCATAGACAACTCCAAATTTACAAAGTCACACTCTATGAAGTAGAGACAACTTCTATCACAAACTACTCATTATATTTTAATAAAAACTATAATAATTTTTGCCTTTGAGTTTTTCTTCAAACATCAAGTTTGACGTTTTTTAGTTTTAACGTGTTCTCAAGCAAATTAAATGGCAGTTGCTGCTATTTTAGATGATAAACTTAAAACCAAATATATAATATATTTAACTGAGTTGTGGCTTTGCAAAGATCAATTTTTGGTAAAATACATCTGTTGAAAAACACATTTACACATTTTGTTGTAAAAAGTCATCATTAGCACTTAATCGTGACGTGATTCATTGAGTAAATAGCAGAAATTATCACAAAGTTGTAGTCCAACAGGTAATTTCAGGGAAAGAAAAGACAACTCCCAACGCCACACATAGCTGTAACAGAAGCACCGTGTGGATGTACTAACTAATTATACGAGCTGCAAGAGAATCTGTAGTGGTGCTGTTAATTGTACTGTTTGAGGTAATCTTATCAGACTTGTCTTCTGATTCTTTATATTTTGTTTTGTCCTGTCGGAAGCAAGCAGCAATTAAGTTCTCTGGGAATAAGTTTCTACAACAAAATGTAACATCTCTAAGGAGTTGATTTAAATATGATGTGGATGAGGCTATTTGTTTGTTGCTTTTGTAAAGATGGAGAGGCATTACATGACATCCCAGTAACAAAAAATGCTCTGTTAGGAACTGACTCTATGTTTTCCTGTTTATCAGAAGATATTTTGCCCATACCTAAGACTGTATGTATGGGCAAAATATTACTGAATGTGTTATGTGTGCATTAAGTATTCTGTGTATGTTCTCTGCATACTGTCCGTATCGTGCGTATGTACTGTACTGTGTGCATTATATATACTGTATGTACTGTACTGTGTGCATTATATATACTGTATGTACTGTACTGTGTGTATTATATATACTGTATGTACTGTACTGTGTGTGTTATATATACTGTATGTACTGTACTGTGTGTATTATATATACTGTATGTACTGTACTGTGTGTGTTATATATACTGTATGTACTGTACTGTGTGTATTATATATACTGTATGTACTGTACTGTGTGTGTTATATATACTGTATGTACTGTACTGTGTGTATTATATATACTGTATGTACTGTACTGTGTGTATTATATATACTGTACATGCAATGGTATGATATATCTGACTTCTACAAGTCATCAATGAGGCTTCAAAACTAATGTGAATGCAGTAAAAGTCAAATGTATAGAGAATACAATTTTTCACTCAATAATTTTTCTTTTAAATAATTCAACTATATTATTTTATTCGATGCAAGAATAATAGTTTGAACATTTCCTAAAATTTAAAAAACCTAATCCATTAAAAAAATCAAACAAAAAAATGATTTTAATCAAAGACAAGAAAAAGATAAAACATTGTTGAATGTAAAGCCATTTTACGTCATAGCCTAAATATATATTTCAAGTAGATGTAAATGGTAGAAAAACAATTTAATTTTACAAAATATGTTTTAAATTTTATATTGAGCTGATCTTCTCCTACATGTCATCGAGATGCGGATGTTGAACTCAGATTATGTCAAGTTATTTCAGTCAAGTTAATATTCAAATAGTAACTGTGAATTAATTTAAAACTGTAAACAACTTGACGAACAAAAATGAGTTATTTATTTAAGCAAAACGATACAAAAATTATATTTGAATGTTCATAAACAAAATTTTTTTAAAAAAATCATTTCCAAGATTTTTGAAGTGCTTTTTTTACTTTAAGCTGGTATTACCACTATCAGCAAACATTTTTATAAAAAGTGAAATCGTAGCCTGAGGGTGGCTTTGAGCAGTTCAATGTTGAACTATTCTGTACTGTCTGTCGGGGCAGCTGTTGTCCCAGACTATGAAACGCTTTGTATTTATTGATTTCAAAAGCCATTTAGTTCTTCACTTTAATTTCCTGTTGTATGCGACTAACAGGAAATGGTCTTAGAATTCAAAAGTTTAACTGTTAGCGTAGCAAATGTTTGCTCATTTGCTTGCATTAAGATTTGTCTGTTAATTCTGCTCGGCAAAACTTTGAGCCAATTTCCGTCTGTCTCAAGTGATAGATTCTATGTGGATAGTTACCCGCTCAGCGTCCCTAATTAATTAAACTTGGAGGCTGTTAGTGCAAAATCAGTCGCAGGCGGCCATTTTTTAAATCAATTTTGTTGACAACTGTTTCGAAACTTAATACTCAAACGGTTGATCTCAAAAATAAACATTTGAATTTCAACATTTGCGCTACAAAAATAGAAATAAATAAATAATCCATACGATAACCAGCTCAGTACTCCAGGCTATCTTTCGTAGCGAATGTAGAATATTTATTTTCCCTAGAAATATTGACAGTTTAGCTGCAATACTTACAGCAATTTTTAAGTATTTTGACACGATGATTGCAGATAATGAATAATAAATAAGTGCTAAGATCTTCATCCTGTGACGGAAATGAGTGCAAATCCATCTAGTGTTCAGTTAATTGTGACTAATACACACTCCATCCATCACTTACAGTCTTCTCTTGTCTGGTCAAAATGCTTTTACTCATCTCAAGTATCTCTTACAGTATCTGAACTCTCAGTCAACAAAACATACCGGGTAGTGCGAGCTAGCATCATAATAGTTGGAATTGTCTCCACTTGTTATTATCCTGTCCATTTACAATTGTCAAGTAATCACTTGCAGGAAATCTAAGTACTTACTATTATTACGTTTATAAAATGCTAAAACAGCTGGACGAAAGCATTTACAAGCAGTTTTATTTAAGTAATTCTTGTTTCGCAATTTGCGCACCGAACGTAGGCTAAAAAAGAATTAAAGTTAATATAAAGTAAATTTCTAACCTGATCAGGTCAAGAAAAGCGTCAAGAGTAGAAATTTTTCCTTGAGAAATATCTCTTTCTTCTCTTTCCGCATTTTCTCTCAGTTCTGGTCTTCCTGCAAGCGGACATACTGTTGTTTACAAATGTTACCATAGTTACATACCAACACACAATTATCAATCTTACTATTTAATGTTTCAAGCTAGCTTATAAGTTTTCTCATGTCTAAAAACTTTTATTATTATTGCTAATAAAATGAATATAATATTGTCACAGAAGTGAGTTGCCCAAAAGTGTCAATTGGTGGCTCAGGTAGTTGTCTGCACGTGTGGTACTCGCTACAGGTAGGATGGTTGGATGATTACCTGGATGAATGCCAACCACTAGAGAAATGCCGATAACGATAGCTATGAATGTGGTGGTAAAGTAGTATATCAGAGCCTTGGATCCCATCTTACCACAAGCTCTTGGATTGAGGCTAGCTAAACCTGCAACAATGTACAAGTTCACAGGCTATGTAGAAATAATCAAGCCATCAAAACGCCGAACAAAATTTTTATCTTATTTCAATGAACCACAAATATTTTGTGCAATGTAACAATTAAAAATATTAGACTTTTGTACTTTATTAAACACTTATATATTATCATTTAATAGTGAATGTGAAAATAATTTATGCAAAAAAAAATAAAAGCATTGATGATTTTTTAACTTGCATATATTGGAAGTAAAAATAGACAAGCTTTAACAAAATTTGGAAGTAGCATGTGAATAACGAATTTTAAAAGGGTTTAACAGTTTTTCCTAGTAAATGCTTTTAAGTCTCTCACACCCATTGACTCGTACCTGAGATAAGACTGGATACTACAAGAGGTATAATCAACATCTTCAACATCCTGATAAGCAGGGTGCCAGGGAAACTGATGAGCATTATAGCGGTCTTGCTTGGCTCGGCCAGTCTGATAATAAAGCCGAGGGCAATGCCCAGCACCACCCCAATTATTGTCAATATTAGAAGCAAGTTCTTCTTTGTCCAACTTTTGCACTGAAAGAAACAAAGATCAATGCAATGTCATGACATTTTCTATTAACATCAAATAAATAGGAATTGTTCAATTGACAGGAAGAATCGTGCAACGTTGGTAGCTTTAAAGCTTCTGATAATATATAGCTGTAAATAAAATTATGTATTTTTTGCCATTATGTCAAGCAACAAAAAGTGCATTAATTATAAAATGTGCTATGGGGTTCCCATGACACAATTAAACTTGTATTAACCAAGCTATTACAAGCCGGGTTTTCCACAAGTTTCAAAAATATTGTGTAGTTGCTAAGCTACTGCACAATACTTTTTCACTGCTGTTTTTTGTTTTATTTTGTTCATGCCACCTAAACAACAGACCAAATCTCTTTTCGTTTTATAATCACTGATCATTTCCAGTTCTTCAGGACTTTTAAATAATAATACTAAAATAAAAGTTCCATTTTTTCAAGTAAGTATTTCATTTATAGTTGGCTGCAGCCATACCTTCCAGGATAGCAAAAAAGGTGGAGGGGGGGGGTGGAGAGGTACCTAATTCTGTGGACAATATTCTATAACTTTATTTGGCTTTGGTTCCAAGTCATTATCAGCAGCCACCGGGCAGCAAGTTTTTTGAAAAGAAGAAAAGCAAATATTTGTTTCCATGACTCCTTGAGAGAGGTTGTATGATCCCTTAGTCGATCTGTTGCCCTCAATTTTTAAATTACGTTCAATTATATTCCGTGCTCTTTGGAGGAAGTTTGGAATAGCAGAAGATGACTTACTGAGAAGTGAGCTTTGGTACCATCCACAACATCAACATCTACCTGCTGTCAATACTACACACACATACATAGAAACTGTGTGTACCTGCCGTGTAGCACATATGTCTTAGGCTTAGCTTGGGGAGCTGTTATATATAGTTGTAGATCAATACTACCTACCACCGCAGGTAGTATTTACTTTGTTGTAATTGCAAGCTAACAGTAGTAATTGCCTACATGTCTATAGTCCTGTTGTACTGACTGTATTATAATGTAATTAAATTCTTTGAAGACATCATCTCTTCAATATTCAATTATGCTGATTCAGCAAAAATTATTTATGAATTGATCAGTGGACAGCTCCTTACCGTCAGAAGTGGCGCTGGCACCCTGCTGTTGGCTTCAGCATGCTTTGGTCTCTCTCCGTTGACCCTTGCTGTCCCATCATCTAGCATCGGGTCATCTGTCTGAGCGAGAGTATATTCTTCGGCTTTTCCCATTATCTGCTCTGTAAATGTAGCTGTAAAACCATTCAGCTATATTATTGGTTTTGCCTGGAGACCTGGAGACCTAAGGCTAATGATGACCTTTATACCAAAGTCGTTTGCGCTTACTATTTTATTATAAAAAATTTTATGTGTCGTTGTACTCCCTTTTATCTGCACAAAGTCACATGCAGCTAGATTTACTGCGTAAAAACAAAGCTTGAAACAAAATTGTAGCTAAATATACAAATCTTATTCCAAACTTTTCTAAAAGTGGATGTTTCAGTTTGTGACTAGAAGTTAACCATAAACCAAACATTTCATACATTTTAGATCAGCCAAACGTTTATTTATTATTATTATTATTAAAATTACAGGTTAATTGCTATTAATTAATGATTATTAATAATAATTAATTGATTATTACTAAAAAATACATTGATCAACAGAACTCAGCTTTATAGTCTGCAGATTGATTTCAACATTTTGTAGCAAAGTGAAAATTTCAGTCTCAGTAACAAAATACTGGTTGGTCCATTGGTTGACCCGCAACTGTTACGATTTATTTATGTTGAATGACTGTGGCATATTTTGGGGTCTGACAGCTATTAGGGTCGATAAAAGTTCAAAGCTAAAATAATCTTTGATTGCAAACAACCATTGCTTTAAGCTTAGCGTGTTTATTCACAGTCAGTCAAGTTTCATCAGCTGCCTCGCTGCCTCGATCATGTTACAGCAGATTATTGATATTCAAAACCAGCCGCATGTTTGACATTGTATTGTATGGGCCGGAGTAGTTGTACTTCTATTGTTTAGGGAAATGTCAAAGCCATTGCGAATGATCAGATGCAAATGTGTACGTAGAACCCACAGCTGTATAGTTTACTCTGGCTGCGAGAAATACAACTTACATATTAGCTGACACAAATACGCTGACGTGTGCGACATATCACTGGCATTTTATATTTTGTGGGAAAACTATAGGGGATAAGAGTTCACTTTCTATTAGATGAGCATTGTTAGTAGATTTCCATCAACAATTACTGGTATTTTCTAAGAAAAAATGGTATCAGATATCAATTGTTACTACTATTTAGCTAACAGCAATGCAAAGTTATGGCAGATTCAGTTTGCAGTTGTGTTACGTGACAGCTTGAATGACGAGCTAACGTAAAAAAAAAAATAGCAAATCTAGAAAACCATAAAAACACACGTATAGTTTTATAGAGGTTGTACAATGCAAGGCAAAATGGTATTATATGCACGCTAAGTTGTAGCTTTGGCCTTTCTAAATAAAGAATTTTGTGCATGGCATGAACAATGGGGTCCCGGCAGATTTTTCTGCGGAGCTATTATCAAAAGAACCGGAAGCATGCTTTCCATCGATAGCACTGTTAAAACGAAAGTCGCTTCATTTTATCCGATACTGAAGGACTTTTTTTTCTATTCACGGCAGCTGATGGGTTTGGAGGTGTATAGAACTGACGATGCGCCGCTAACATAAGTCATCTTATAATTTATTATTATGAAATAACAATAATTTATTATTATAAAATAAAAATAATAGATAAAATAATAAGACATATCAATAATATTAATTGATTAAATAACAACAGCCGCAACAGTTGAAATTAAAAGATAATAAAATTATAACTATTTGCCATTAATTATTATTAGTGTTATTATAATAATTATTATAATTGTTCTTGTTGTTCGTAGTTCGTTGTTCCAACCGTTATTATTACTATACTAATAATAATTATAACCTGTCAATCAGCTCCTTCTTGCGTTCAGTTGTCCGTACATTTTTTTTTTTTTTTAGCAATTCCTTCAAACAAGATAGGGTGAGGCTTTCATAATCACACTTGATGATGATTCCAACTAATGCAATGGCGGCCAATGATTTGAAATTAAGACAGTCCTGTAGCAAGTGAACAGGGCCACGGAATGTTTTTGGCCCGTGCTCGACAGATCACCAAAATAAGGGCGTTAATTTATGTTGGCAAGCTCAATGAGCCGCGAAATACAAAGCTATAGCTCTACACACGAGCATAATATTTAATTAATTTTTAACAAGTGAATGAAACAAAATATTAAAATAAAAAATAGTTCAAAGGCTATATTGATTCCTTGAGCTTCCTAAACTGCATAAATTTTGTTATATCAATGGCTTAAACTGTCTAAAATCTAAATAATAGTCAAGCAAGTCGTGATTTCTAATGATAAGTTATACGATCAACCATGCTATTTCCGGTTGCATCGCTAAAGCGAAACTACTCTGCCGGGACCCCATTGATGAAAACTGTTGCTAGCCAAAAGTATTATAAATGAATTTGTAGATTGGTTAGCACTCTATTTAAAAATAACTTCCACCTTATAAGTATTACTTGGTATTCAACACAGTCATTACATAGACGCATAGATACATAGACACATAGCCGCATAGACACATTGACACATAGATACATAGACACATACACACATAGACGCATAGACACAATAACACATTATAAATAATTATTTGACATAGTCTTGTGAACTGGCTGAATTAAAGAGAACATATACTTGTGGGGATTACATCGGTGCATACAAACATTCAGAGCAATCCATTACACGCTGACGCTGACAGTCAGCGGAGCTTACTCTATATAAACTAGTTTAGATTTATTATATTAGACTAGCACACCCCATACCTTCAAGTGTTGTACAATGTTACATCATGTCAATATTGGTGGTTTGTTTGGGGCTTACAACCTCTCCACAACGTTTACTTCATCCTGTTTACTTTTAGACTTGCGTGGTATTATTATTATATTATTGTAGTGGATTTCGGTCACTACTAATTCTATAAGTACTACACCTACTAAATGACACTCCCTGTAGTCAAGTATCTCCTCTCTTCGATCGACACGTTTATTTTGGGCCAAATTAATTTCCAATATTTTTCGACGAATTATACAAGCTAAACCTCTGTGATCTCTTTGCATAGCCAAACCAAACGTAAGTATAAAAGTTCATAACTGTTATGGTGATTTGAGATCTGCTAAAGAGAGTGAAAGAGTCTGAACAGCTTTCAGCTCCACCTTTAACATGGTTTAATAGAAGAAACACCGGTTCTAAATATGGTAACCAATCACTAGTAACAAAAACATATGTATTACATATAACAGAAATTGTGATTACCCTATAACAAGATAGATGATTGTTTATAAACAGAAGCACATGGGCTCAATGGACGGGACCTTTATATGCAGTATCCAATGGAGTTGTAACAGTTTGCTAGGTGGCTAGAGACTGGAAGCCTGCTTGCTACTGTGCCAAAATACCGTACCATACTAAAGTCAACTTATTTTATAAAATCAGCAACTAACAATTCATGAGCAGTAGATAGGTATTGGGTGCATAAATATAATATCATCTCTGGAAGAAGGCCGCAACAATGGCGCACCCTCACAAATTTACGTTGGCAAACTCAATCAAACCCAAAATACGAAACTATCGCTCTACCACATAACATTTACTTGACTTTAATATTTTCAATAAAAAATTTCTGAGGCTGTAATGATCCCTTGAGCTTTCTCAGCGACATCATTTTTGTGATGTCAGCTACTTAAAATGTCTCAAGTCAAGATAATGGTCGAGTAAATTGTGATTTTTAACCCCAAGTAACGCAATCAGCATACTACTTCCTGTTGCATCGCTAAAGAGAAACTAATCTGCCGGGACCCCATTAGCTGTGTGGGGTGTGTCTTAATCTAGGTATACACGTCATCTGTAGCCTCAGCCCTCAGGTTTATCGCACTTCTTCGTCTAATAAGGTTGTAGATCTAGTTGTTTTATGCATCTAAGGCTTTTGTTTTAGAATAACCGCTATTTAATAACATATAACAGGGTCGATGACTAATCTGGGGTCCTAACCTGGTCCGGTATAGCATACTACTGGGGCTTACCCCGGGCCGGTGTAGGTAACTCTGTACGTTCTATTCAACAATTTAATATAATAAGTGCTAAATAATTCAGATTCAAAAAAAGCAAACAGGTGTGCTAAGGTTTTGACAAACAAGACTAACCACAATATTATATCCCAAAAGTCTTATTTTCCTATATTACTTCTATTAGTTTATACTACATTAATATTATATCAATTTTCTGTATTTATCTATATTTCATATCACATTTACACAGTACCCTTGTATGTCACATTTGCACAGTACCCTTGTACGTCACATTTGCACAATGCCCTTGTATGTCACATTTGCACAGTACCCTTGTACGTCACATTTGCACAATGCCCTTGTATGTAACATTTGCACAGTACCCTTGTATGTCACATTTACACAGTACCCTTGTATGTCACATTTACACAGTACCCTTGTATGTCACATTTACACAGTACCCTTGTTTGTCACATTTACACAGTACCCTCGTATGTCACATTTACACAGTACCCTTGTATGTCACATTTACACAGTACCCTTGTATGTCACATTTATCAGACTGCACATATTTGATTATTAACTTTTTGATCATCTAATTTAAAGGAAGTCTTTCAATAAAAATTTTCAATCCAAGAACAAGGCTCGTACTCACATAAATTTCTTTTTTGAATTGAGAAAAAACTTTCACGTAAATTATATAATAAATTGTTTGTTTCCAATCTAGTGACAAATCTCGGATAAATTAAAAACGTACCTGGAGACGTAGATATGCAGATAGCTTTGCGACACTTGGTATGGTCTATAATTGTTGAGATACAGTACCAAACCTACATGCAATCAAAAGTATCATTGGTTAACATCGCAGAACAAAATCATACATTTGCTGAATACAATGAAATAATTAAAAAATAAACTGCTACAGAATGTTGACGCTGTATTAAAAATGTTTTCCATGAAAAATAGTAGAGTTGCGCCTCTAACTGCACAAAGCGACTGATTTGACACGCTACACGTCAATTGACTGCCACAGCGCTCGGTCACTAAAGCTACACTCAACCAATTAAATGCTAATTCAATAGTTTTAATTGATACGTTAAGCTGAGATTTGCTGCTTATCCGCACTCATCAATTCAATCCCTCACTTACGGCATTCAATCAAACATGGATGACAGCGATCAATACTCTGCAGGCTGTGCTGTTGACAGATACTGTATATGCTGCCCTGGTTTATGAAATGGCAGCATGTATTGTTTATGGGAGGCACAACATTAGGATTTTTTCATGCTTGTTAGTGAAAATATATTTAGCTATCTCCTAAAAGTGATAACTATTTCTGGAAGCTCAAGCTTGCTAATGCTTGAGTTTTGTTTCATCAAATAAAATCAAGAATTTTGAATAAGTCTTAGCTTGTATTAGCAATAACTACGAATGTTTGTAGATCTTTGCGTGACAAAAATGTTGTATGCATGGTACAAAAGCACATCCAGTTAACAGCGTGCGAGCACACATGGCTTGTATGTGAGCGCAGCAGGTATAGTCTTAATATAGAAAGCCCGAGGGGCACTGCAAACCGTTTGCAAAGGATTGACGCTACCCCTGGGTTCACTTTGAATATGCTTAAGAATAATTTAAAAGCAATCATACCAATGTCAAACAGCGTATGCCTTGCCAGTGTGGGTAATACTGTTAGTAGCACGTCGATAAAAAATTTAACTTTACATCAAAACAAAAAACATTTTGTTAAAAAAACTCTGTAAAAAGATTATATTCTCGCTTAATATGTCCACGTAATATTTTTATTATTGTATTGACCAACTCGTGGGTGTACAAACCATAGAAAAAAAAATATTTACACATAACAAAGTTTTGCTTTGTTTTTCTTTTGAAATAATTTTTATATTTTAAATTATACTATTTCTCCGTGTATAGCTGATTAAAAATTATTTTTGCTAAAAAGCAGAAGCTCTGGCAACCAGAAACAGGTAAAATTGTCGAATTTCTCTAAAATGATGTGATACGTTTTTCTCACCCAAAACCAAACGGAAGAAAGAAAATGGCAGAATAAAGTGACCTTTATGCTGACCGATGTCACACTGGGATACAAACTGTTTCCCAACTCAAATTCTTGACATTTAACATTGAAGTAGGGAACGACTTTATTGGGAAAACTACATTTAAATGAACGGTTTGGTAAAAACTTACAACCATGTAAATGGGAGCAGAAAAAGCAGAAAAAAGAGCCTGAGGCCTTCCAGCATTATGCATATTTCATACGGTTAACTATGTGAATTTTTCCAGTGCCTCGTGTTGCATAAAATTCTCTTTTGTGCAAGAAGTCCTGCGAGATTTGTGGCAAGGAAGTTTTTTGCTACAACTTTCACAAAAACAATAAAGTATATACTGTATGATTGTACAGGTGTGACAATGAGGCCTGCGATGTAACAGGTACTGTTTTTTGTATTTATAGTAATGCACTTAAATGTGCATAGAGCGATTCCTATCGATCAATCTGCATTGAGCATGTAGTACATGGAAGAAGCATTACGGTAAGTGTTTAAGGGGTGCATAAGTTGTACAACTGAGGCTATGCTAGCTTGCGAGAAATTATCTAGATAAAGTGATGTACTTCACAATCCATTTAATGACTTAAGATAAAAATCAATATTATAATTTTAATAATGAGAGTGGATTAACACTCGCTCTGTCTAGTTATTATAAAAGGAACTAACTATCTAATACTGGTGAATATAATTGGCTCGGTGCCAAACTCTTGCAAGCTTATTGCTTAACAATTTGAATGCTTTTGAGCAACTTTAATGTGGAAAATCTAATCCTAAAATTATGGCAGTTCGCTATTAAATTTGTCACCTACTTTAGTTGACATGCTTAGAATTAGCTAATATTTATTGAATGCAAAGCACAATATGGTTGACTAACCTTTCAGATGTCGTGTGTACACTGCACTACGTAGTATACATATTTCGGCTAGCAGGTGATAAAAGGGTAGAAGTATTTGTTACTATGTTTACCTGCAAGAACAGTAGATAGTGTAAAAATCAGTCATACAAAGAAAGTTTGCGGACAAAGATCTACAAATTCTTAGATTTGTTTCAACTTAATATTCTATGCGATGTCACATCTCTACTCAGAATCCATATAAAAACAATTTGCGGTCAAAATAGTTTATTACATTTTTATCTTTCTATCAAACACGAAAAAAAAAGTTTAATGCTCAATTTTCTGAATGAGCTTAAATAATCAATGACAATGGAATTGAAATACTTGCAAACGTTAATATTGTCATTACTTTTGATTCTATTTGTAACCATTAGAGTAAATTTGCTCAGAAAAGCAACTCATTTTCAGTACGCATTTAGTTATACGTCAAATTTTGTCCTTTTGTGTGATCATGGTAAATTGTTTATGTATCCACTCACTAGAAACAGTAATTATTGCAAGTTTGCTATTTCGTTTCATCGCCAGATATAATAAATGTGAAAGAATCGCACAAAAGCATAAAATAAAGCTTACCCTACAATCTACAATCCACAGTCCACAATCCACAGCTAAGCCACGGAGACTCTAATGTTGGTATAGCATTTATGAACAGCGCGTTCAATGTCAACTACAGTACCAACAACTCCTCTGTTATAATTAACCAATAGGATAACAGCTTCAATTTGCAATGACCAATGGAAATGATTGCATATCTGAATGTAAAGCTAGTGTAATTTCCAATACCTGAAATGGATGGATTTGTTTGTAAATCATTGTACATTAGAAAGACAACTCCACAATTCAAGGATAAAGCAATCATAAGTAATCGTATAATAATGGTATATTAAGTTTTTTGGATTAAAATTTGCGTTGGGAAGTCATAATTTGTTATGAGAAAAGTGGGAGAATAATAGCCACCAAAAAATAACTATTACAGGAAAAACAAGTTGATAACACGGTGATGTAATCAAATTAATCTGATAGGAAACTTCAAGTTGCATTAACCTCACACCTCTTACATAGTTTCTCTCAATTAGTGTCTTCTTTGTCCATTAGTGGATAGTCTGATGAACTGTTTTTGGCTTTTGCGGAAAATTATTAAAAACAACTATTAGTTTTGTTTATAGCAGTAAAACTTAAAAACTTGTTGTCGTTCCCTCATTACATTATAATCACGTTTGTCAACAACCTCACGTAAAAATGTTGCAAAATGTTATATTTCCTTCCCATAAAGGATTTGATCTCAGAACCCAACAGCATGCCCATTCCACTGGCCACAAGACTAACACATTAATATACTACATACAGACGATATTCAGCTCAAATGACGCTGAATTTAGCTGATATCAGTCAGTGAATATTACTTAAAAACTGACATAAGGTGTCAAATTAAATGAAAGGTAGGAAATGCCTCAGAATAAATGTAACCCGCAACCACTTGCTGTGACTTGCCATTTAAATTGTCAATAGTTGTTATATGTTGTTGGCGCTAGAGGCTAGAGACAAGAATTGTGTATCAAAATGAAATACACAAACATGAGATCTGATATCCAAACTTGACATGCCAGAAGTTGTGACACTTGATGTCAGACCCGCTGTCCAGCAAAAACAGCTGTTATTTCAGTCATTTATATAACTTGTCAGATATTTTCGTCAAACTATTTGCTTACCCACTTCTGTTTGAATACAATGCTTGAGAAAAGATAATCCCTGTGAAGAGGTCTTTGGCAGTCTTTGATACAAATTTGTTTGGGGAATCAATGTACAGCTGTAACAAAAATTTTCAACTACGTCATCAACCAACCAACCAAATAAATCGTCTTTCAATTTTATAAGTTTTGACATTTGACAGACGACACGTTTGATCAGGTGTCTCAGTATCTGAATAGTAAAATGCCAGACAGCATACAAGAGGATTGAAAGTAAAATATAGCACAACCATAAAAACTATTCTTACCAACGAAAACTCTGTAAATGTAAAACGTTTGAATTGAATTTTATAAAATATCTTACGGAGTTAATCAAAACCAGTGCAGCGCAAACAGTAGTGTATGTTGTACGTACTGTAGTGTATGTTGTACGTACTGTAGTGTATGTTGTACGTACTGTAGTGTATGTGGTATGTTCTGTAGTGTATGTTGTACGTACTGTAGTGTATGTTGTATGTACTGTAGTGTATGTGGTATGTACTGTGGTGTATGTTGTACGTACTGTAGTGTATGTTGTACGTACTGTAGTGTATGTGGTATGTACTGTAGTGTATGCGGTATGTACTGTAATGTGTGTGGTATATAATATAGTGTATGTAGTATGTACTGTAGTGTATGCGGTATGTACTGTAATGTGTGTGGTATATAATATAGTGTATGTGGTATATAATATAGTGTATGTTGTATGTACTGTAGTGTTTGTGGTATATACTATAGCGCATGTGGTAAGTAGTATGTGCTGTAGTGTGTATGTGGTATGTTCTGTAATGTATGTAGTATATACTGTAGTGTATGTAGTATGTACTGTAGTGTATGTGGTATATAATGTAGTGTATGTGGTATATACTGTAGCGTATGTAGTATATACTGTAGCGTATGTAGTATATACTGTAGTGTATGTAGCATATGCTGTAGTGCATGAGGTATATACTATAGTGCATGTGGTATGTACTGTAGTGTATGTAATATATGCAGTAGTGTGTATATAGTATATACTGTGGTGTATGTAGCATATGCTGTAGTGCATGTGGTATGTACTGTAGTGTATGTAGTATATACTGTGGTGTATGTAGCAATGCATTTACACTTACCTGCAGTTAAAGTGTTTATCTTTAGCTGGAGCTTTTTCAATTAAAAAGCCAACAAAAGCTTATATATAACTGGACTAATGCCGCTAATGAAACCCCTCTGCTATTTGGTTCACTCACTAAACAACTGCATTGGGACCTGCTGTGAACCTGTTGTAGGTCGTGCGTAGAATGTGCTAAATGAATTATTCAACAGCGTTAACTATCCAATTTAGTATCATGGCTGGAAAAAACAAAACCTTTTGAGCAGATTCTCCAAATGACATGAATGGTCAGAAAGCACGAACAGTTGTGCTGTTGTGCCAAGCAGTTGTAGCAGTAGTGTAAGACTATATAGCTGTTGTGGATTTTAGTGTTATCAACGTCTGCGCACACACTGTACTTACATTCTATCATCCTTATATTAGCATTAGATGGCCAGAATGACTGGAATCAATGATACTGAATTGATCGACCCTGCGCATTAGTCAGTGCCGACCCTGTATGGAGCAGTATCGACCCTGTATGGAGCAGTACCGACCCGGTATGGAGCAGTACCGACCCTGTATGGAGCAGTACCGACCCTGTATGGAGCAGTACCGACCCTGTATGGAGCAGTGCCGACCCTGTATGGAGCAGTACCGACCCTGTATGGAGCAGTACCGACCCTGTATGGAGCAGTACCGACCCTGTATGGAGCAGTACCGACCCTGTATGGAGCAGTGCCGACCCTGTATGGAGCAGTATCGACCCTGCATGGAGCTATACCTACCCTGTATGGAGCTATACCTACCCTGTATGGAGCAGTGCTGACCCGGTATGAGTCATTACCAGCCTTGCAGGGCCGGCAAGAAGTGAGTCAGCATAGGCTGAGAGTTCAAAAGTAGCCTAAGGAAGAAGGCAGCCATATCCAGGAGTCAACTACCCGTAAACCTGACAAAAGGCCAAGAGCAAAGGCTAGCAAGACTAAAGACCAGGGACAGGAAGCAGATAGGACTGTCATTGGTGCAATAGCTAATGACTCCACCTACCACTACAGGGCGCCATTTACCTTTAGCCCCATATACTCTATTTGATTCGTTCTCTATTTATATCTCTTTATTCATTCGTTTATTATGTACTATTCTTATGTGATTGGTTACTACACATAATTACTTCCTGTAAATTGCCTATAAAAGGCAGAACTTGTGCTCAATCAAGTCAGTTGTAATGTGCCTTTTACTACTCGTTTTATTCTGGATGAATGAATGCATAGATACTCAACAGCACTGAGTTATGCGTCTGAGCCAAGGGCTCCTTACTAGTCGTAGAGTTGGGAATACTCTTCTACAAATCTCTCGGTATCATACCGACCTGCTGTTGTCACAGGATAAAAAACAGCTGGTGGCAGCATACCAGTCGGATTGCTATCGACTTTAGTTAGTGGGTTTAAGCCCCCAAAATCCACTACATAGCTTTGTTTGTGACTCTCTAAGCTGCGCCAGCATAAATCTTTAGGCATTTTAAGAATCTACACCGCAAAAATTATTCTGTTTGCTGATATACCTCAATCTACTTCCGCTATAATCTGTCAATCCTACAAACTGATGAGTACAACAATAATTTGTTACATAATAAATAAGAATAATTATATTATGTCAATAAATGATGAAAAATTAATAAAAACTGGTCAAACATAAAGGAGAGGATAACTCCCGGGACGGAATATATGTGTAGAGGTTGCAGAGAGTACAATGAATGCCGTTAGTCGAGCATTCACTAAAATATTTAAATAAGCAAAAATACTTTGAATACAACAAAGCACTTACACCAAATAATTTTTAATAAACAATAATGTCCACGGATGGAGACTCGGGCTATTAAATAAATGGATAAACTGGATTGGGTTACAAGCATTTGGTGTCAGATAGAAGTACCATCTGTTTGAGCAATGAAAGAATAAAGTGGCAAGTTTTAGAAGCCCAGTCTACTTAATGTCACAGAGTAAGGCTACCCCTCTGAGGATCCAATGGTCGGGGTCTTTGCTGGTCTTTAGCAAAAGAGGGAAGATGTAGGTGAGATCAGTTCTGTTTGGTTTCTTATAAACGGGACATTCGTAGAGATTGTTAGACTTGGGTCTGTCATAGTTGATAGCGTACACGTGCACAACGGGTAAAAGTGTGTACAACACCTTAGCCTGTGGTTCCATTAACCTGGCATTACGTCTGTCCCAGCCAGCTCCATCCAGGTAGAGACCATATACATACACACCTGCAAGGTAGATCAAGTAAGACAGTGAGTATTCCACAGCCAAGTCAAACAAACAATAATTCGTCTCTGAAATTTTATTCATTTTAAATAAATTTTAGTGAACACTCCAGGCTCGTGAAATTTTCAATAATAATAAAAAATATGGTGGCCAACTAAAACAGTTTTTTCTAGTAATGTGATTATGACAAAAATACTGGTGAATGGAATTTGCTCAAACCGTTTGCAGTTCAGTCTCCCACATATGTGCAATATTCTTAATAATTGGAACAACTTGAAAAAAATAAACTACTAGTTAGCATTTACATATGATCAATCAGCCATGATATGTATCGCAGTAAGACAGTAAGGGACCACGAAAACAGAGCTTACAACCTCCAGGATCTACATAAGATGTTTGCTTAACAAAACTCGATTGATTAAAACTTAAAATTATCTATCGAATAAAAAAAATAGCTGCGAATGACACTTTCAGGACGCAATCAAATCTAGCCAATGGCTGACATCAAGTTTGGATATTTAGAGGCAGGAAGTAGTTACCTTCTCCTGGGGGGTTGGTAATATCCTCTTTCATCATTTTAGTGACGTCATTCATTAGTACCACAGAGTCGAGGGCCCAACCCTTGTGGGCACGCGTGATTTCCTGTCTCATAGCAGTCAGGAATCCCTACAGACAAAATCAATGTCTCTTGTAAGGGGGAGCAACTCACAATACAAGTTTTAATCAAAGAAAAATTGAAGAACCTTGCGATAAACTTAAAACAGATATGAATGAAATATAGGCCGATGATTTGAATTTTATGTTTAAAAAGAGGCTCATCTATTGATACAAAACTCGTCTAGTTTTTTAATTTCTGTTGTGTATAATTTCAATACTTGACTGGTTCCTTTGAAATAATCCAAAGACCAAACACGAATGAATGTGGCTGACCAATAAATAGGGCCGTAGGTGAATATGGTGCAGCAGACGATGATGCAGACGTACCTGAGGATTAAAGAAGCCAGTCATCCAGAAACTGCTGGGTCTACCATCAAACAACCAGGTAGAAAACTGGGCATTTCTGTCAAGAAGGTCTGTGAACCAGAAACCGAGTGTAGCTGACTGCCAGGAGATCTGTCAACAGAAACAATCAGGGTGAGACAACAACAAATCCTACATTTGAATGACGACAAAACATACAACTTAGTGAAGCACTTTTAAAAGTAGAGCGTTCGCCTTTTACTGGGAATTTTCCAGTGCAAAGACACTATTTCTGGTAGCAAACCAATTTGCACTAAGCTCATTATCAAAGTTATTACTTGAGAGATTTTGGTGCGAAGGAAGGGCTGTGACTGAACAAGAGTGAGTAGAAAAGCTTTGGCTGTGCTTCCAATCTAATCTAGCGAAGGCCTGATGCTCTAAATTCAATCAGCGAATAGTGTGATAACCTACTTCACAAATTAAATCAGTCATCTTTTCATAAGTGGCAGCGCATTTCCTTGATTGGCTACTTACGTCATCATCGCTTTTCTGAGGCAATTAGATAAATTTACTCCTACGCTAGTTTAGTTTTATCGCCGACTGAAGATGACAGTGAAATAATTACAAAAACAATTTCTTTGTCCACTTGTGCATTTCCCTCAGCACTTGCGGTGTGTAATTCATATGCTCATTACAATGCTATTCTATCTGAGGGAGCCAAATAAAAAGAAAATAACTGTTACGTTTAATTGGAGTGGCTGTGACAGTATAGATCAGTAGTTGACCAGTGAACTACAGCCAAATTGTGACCTCACATATCACAGCCTTTAAAAGCTCAAACTAACATGGCAACCAACAAAAAAAATGACGCTAACATTATATTTTTCGTATTTTGTTCATATGAAATAAAAATCAGCAACAACAACAACAACAATCTTACAAATTATATATTCAAAACATTAAATTTCAAGCTAACACAGAACTTGACTGAACAACTATACTGGTTTGAGACGCTATAGCTACAGTCCTCACCTTCTTCCAGAAGTTAGGAACTCTGGCGTCAAACATGTTATCTAAGGCGTCTTTAAGATTCTCAGACATGATGATAGTTCCCTCAATAGCTAGCTTGAGATCTCTCAGGGTGTTACGGACAGTCGATATGACCCGCTGCATTCTGTCAACTTCTTGTTTGAGGAAAATATTCAATGGCTTCAAATGATCCATCTTCCTCAATCTCTCTTTGATCTGATAAATCCAGGTACAGGATATATGAGTATATTACTACGTAATGGGAGGACAACTTCTAGACAAAAAGTTATTTATACAGTGTGCATGTACACAGTTGCAAAACATGGTCGGGAAGTGGAATCTTTTAAGTGTGACAGAAAACAAAAAATGCGTTTGTCGTCAAACAGACTGTATGTAGGTCAAGTGTAGGTCTATTCAGACCAGGTGTAAGTCTACGTAGACCATGTATAGGTCTATGTAGAGAATGTGTAGATCTATGTAGGTCAAGTGTGCAATATACAATAGTAAAGGGAAATAAGATAGCATGCCCAATGTTAGGTTTATCGCGAAGTTTAACTCATTCAAACGGATACAATACGCTCATCTACCGAAACCTTGAAGGAAACACCAGCAGACAAACCTCAAAAGGTACATAGTCCGGTGGTAGTTTGTCCTCCATCTCAGAAGCCAGACGGTATACAATGGTCTCACGGGTCTCTCCACCGCCACCACCGCTGTCTTTGGGTTGGATGTTCACTATAGTAGTCAGCATCTCATTGGCTGTGTTGGTGGAGTACCTACACACGACAGCATATAGTGATACATAGTGTTGAACCATACAATGGTGCAACAAAATAATTCCATAGAATGATACGGTAGAGCTACCTCAGTAGAGCGATACAACAGAGTGATACACACAATAAATCTATGCCAACAGAGTGATACATACAATAGAGCTATGTCAATAGAGCTATGTCAATAGAGCTATGTCAATAGAGCTATGTCAATAGAGCGATACAACAGAGTGATATAATAGAGCGATCTTAATAGAGCGATACAACAGAGTGATACAATAGAGCGATCTTAATAGAGCGATACATCAGAGGATCGCCATAGGAAGAGGCTACTAACGTGATATCGGCGTTGGGATGCAGACCGAAGGCTTCAGGGGAATCATTTAGAGGTAAAGCACCGATATATTCCCTGTATAGGCCCAGGTTGGCGCACTTGGGTATCTTGTAACCTGCAAACACACAGGCTACATATAGCATGTGCAAACATCTCACCAACAGTAGAAGACAACTCCAATATTTGATATGTATACAATAGAAAACAGAATGGTAGAGTTTTCTCCCACTTACCTGTGTAGAAGTTGAACTTTTCTGCAAACATGAACTCTCCAAACCAGACTCTGGCGTAACAGATGAGAAGACGTTTGTCATAATCATCAGTGACACGACCTCCGTACTGTACCTCGCTGATCATGTACCTCACCGTAGACCATGACACCCCCTGTGAAGTAACATTACTAGCTACACTCCTTGTATGTATAAATACTGAGCTACCCACTAAAACAGCCACACCACTGCACTACTGTAATACCTGTACAATATGCCGTTTGGTGTGCAAACGTGTCAGTAAGTAGCGATATAATAATGAAAGTGTAACGCGTTATTTGGTTCGTTACTATAGCAACAAATAATCACCCACCTTTTTGGGGTCAATGTCATCCAAATGATTTTGCACAAACTGTATGGTGGCTGTGAAATCTGACTGGTTAAACTCATAAGGTATGTTCCATCCAATGGGACCAAACTTTCTTCTCTCCTGTACAGTGGTGTGAAGGAAGGCAACTCCATATAGCAATGGCTTCCATTGGGGCAGATTGTTGATATCCAGTTGGTCCTAAGAAAAACCAAATTTTCTCTGTGTTAGGTCGCTGGTTTTTGGTAGAGAGCTTATTGGTTGATTTTTTGATAGAAAGAGCTTGTTGGCTGGTTTTTGAGCAATTTAGCCTCAGGCCTTGCAATACTGCAGTTTTATCATTTACCTGGGTTATTCCGGCATAAGTTCTATTCATTCCAGCCTTAATTCCCTGCGGGGGCTCATTGGTAAACTTAAGTGACGACTGCAGGAGGTTGATAGGGAACTTTGGATGCACTTCAGTGGTGATCCAACATCTGAAGTCTACATGTACTCCATCGGCTGTCTGTACCTGCAAAACAATAACAACCAATCAACAGACAATCTCAACCAACCATCAAACAATGCCAACCAATCAACAGGCAAGCTGGACCAATCAACAGACAAGCTGGACCAATGAACAGACAAGCTGGACCAATCAACAGACAAGCTGGACCAATCAACAGACAAGCTGGACCAATGAGATAACAAGCTAGACACTGTGCATTAGGCATAAACTTACAGTGTCCAACAACTCATCCATGAAGTCAAGACCAAGATGGCAGTTCTGCAGCAGAACCCATCGACCTTCAGCCATAGACAAACTGATGAGGCGTCGAGCGTGCACTTCCTGTCCCTGACCCATAGAAATGGCTCCACACTCTAAAATTTTGTAATTTTTCTTCACAGATGTGATTGGACAAGTATTAATCGTAAATTAATCATGCAATTCAGAAACATTTTATAGGCAAAAATAAAAGCAAAGAAAAGTTACATCAGACAACACAGCCAATGAGAACGAACATATCTCAAGGTTATTTGAATGTCACTTACTGATGTTCATTTTCTTAGCCAGACTCATGATGTTCTCTGTAGGATCAGAGCCCATGGAGAGGAAACAGATGAGGGGAACTCTCTTGTCAGATTCCTCCACCATTCCCTCCATGTTTAGTATCACAGCATTGGCAAACTACACATACAGCGATGAATGCAAACTCAACAAGAGAAATGAACGTTCAACGAGCTTCGAAAAAAACTACAAAGGGACCAAACTTACTCGCTGTCCCATGACCTCAGAGATGTACTTTTTAGCCATCGGTATGACTCTGTCAGGGCACCAAGCTCGTAGCAGCAAAAGCTTGTGAAATAGACTGAGGTTGTTGTATCCATCTGGTATGCTCTCTTCCTCAGGGGCGTCTGTATCAAACCACGCTTTCCAGTTCTGTAACAGACCACAGGCCAATGCAATGTTACATCTAAATTATTAACATTGTACATCCTTAGCAACGGTTTCTGTCGTTGTACAGAGAATTAACAGAAACTGTTGGAGCTATGAAGCTTAGAAGATAACTAGCAAGTTTGGAGACAACTTAGTGAAAGATATAAAGCTCGTTAGAAACGTCCCACTTGCAAGTTTTCATAAAAAAAAACTTTGACACAACTCCCACATAAAAGCAAACACTGCACAGACGACTCCCATACAACAAACAATGTGCAGACGACTCCGACACAGCAAGCACCGTGCAGATGACTTTCACGTAACAGACAATGTACAGACAACTTCTACACAAAAACAATATGCAGACAATTTGCGCGCAACAAACAATATGCAAGACAACTCCAAAAGACCTACTTTGTCTCCATTGGCCACTTGTTTAGTCAAGTCTCTGAAATTGGCCAACTTGAGCCCAAGTTCAACCAAGTTTAGCCAAGTCATGTCTTGAATCCATTTCTTCGGTTTGGCTTCAACAGAGTTCAAGTCCAGAGCGGCACCACCTGAGACAGTGTACAATTGGCATCAGCAGATCAATCGACAGCAAATAATCTAACTAGACAAACACCTAGCTAGTCTCTGCGTCTCTGATACGATCAATTCCATATCACAGTCCTTATATTTTGTCCAGCAATAATTCATAAGTGCCGCATAACCACAATATTTTGTAAACATATTTTTCAATTTCACTATACTCCTCTTAGATTTAATAAATTTAGGTTAATAATCAAATAATTAATTATATGGTATAATTAACTCAGCTGATTGAAGGCACATTAAATAGAAACGAGTGAACACATATCAATACTAGTTGACTAATTGAAAGGCAATCCTATACAACACAATACATCACGTGTGAGTGAATGGGCACAAAACAAACCTTTGATGAAGACAGAAAACTCTGTGTGAGATATGTTGGTTAGCGACAGCTGTATCTTGAGTGTCAGCAGGATTGTGAAGGTCATCTTGTCTACTTCATACAGACCTCTAGTTGTGTAGCAGAATGCCTCAAAAGTGAGATATTCTATGATGTTCTAAAAACGGAACAGCTTCATTCATGCTATTTTACAATACCCCATGAACATGTTTCATCTAAATCAATATTTGGAGTCGATTGGGATTGATTTGGTGATACACCGCAGTAAAAAAACTTGTTTTCTCTTACTATAGAAGTTGCCGTTTGCTGACACCCTATAATGTTTTCCAATCATAATTTGTTTGATCCATGGATGGATGTTATATTTCATCCATGGCTTGATCTCCATTCATGCTACTGCATATTCATTCAGTTACAACTTCTCACTAACACATTTTATGCTTCAGTGAACGCTCAATTAGCGCAGCATAAATATCTAACTTAATATAAAGCACGCTTGGCCAGCAAGAGCAGAGTGGCGCAGTGGAAGCGTGCTGGGCCCATAACCCAGAGGTCGGTGGATCGAAACCACTCTCTGCTAGGTGTTTTGCTTTTGAACTTTTTTTTTTTCCAGTCCATTTTATATAAAATGCTAAAAGTCCAGAAGCACACTTCAATGCCAGCAAATATTTTTTTTTCTAAATTAAGTCTCACTTACCACAATACGTTTGCTTGTGATAGGTGACTTCTGAGATCTTGCCATAGATTTGTCGAAGACCTCAAGAAACTGTTTCAGGGAGGTCTGGTACATGGTGTTTACCATTGACATCTCCACAATCAAGAAGTAAATGATGGAACCTAAGACAATAACAAACATATACATGTCTAATGGAGATGAAACTGCGCATTATGTAGCTTAATGACAGTGGGGTCCCGGCAGAGTAGTTTCACTTTAGCAACCGAAAGTAGCTTAGTCGATCGTTGAACTTATCATTAAAAATCACGACTTGCTTGATTATTATTCTGATGTGAGGAAATATGAGCAAATAATATGACAAAAATGATGTTGTTAAGAAAGCTCAAAGAATCAATAAAGCCTTTGGAAATTCTGTTTTGAAAAAAATTTGGTTTATTCAGTTAAAAAAAATAATTAAATATCATGTTCACGGGTAAAACCATAGTTTCGTATTTTGGGTTTAATTGAGCTTGCCAAGGTAGACTAATGAAAGCGCGCCCTTGGACGAGTACGGTGGTTTGCTTCCACAGTGCCGTTGTAGTGTTACAATTTATGTTGATGGCGCATCTTCAGTATTATATACCCCAAACTTATCAGCCGCCGTGAATAAAAAAATTTTTCTTTAGTAATTGTTAAAATGAAGTCACTTTCGTTTTAATAGTATTGTTAGTGGAAAGCGGGCTTCCGGTTTCTTTAATTCTAGCCCCAGACAAAAAACTGCCGCGATTGATCGATTGATTAAAACAGCGCTCGGCAAAAGCCCAGTTTTTGATCCTGACATAGTTTTGATCTTGAATCAACTATGCGATACAATCAGTGGACAACAGTGGACAATCAGTGGACAACAGTGGACAATCAGTGGACAATCAGTGGACAACAGTGGACAATCAGTGGACAATCAGTGGACAACAGTGGATAACAGTGATCGCAGGCGGTAGTTGACAGTTCATACATTTGCAGGAGATTTTGACATGGAGTTATCTCCTCCATACATACCTCTACTAGCTACAGGTCTGAACTCTTCTCTGGCAGAATTGATCTTTAGATTTGTCTCGGCAGCAATGGTAAGTTTCTCTTCCACTTCTTTAGCTGTCACTTTGGTCACCTGCAGCACCTGTATGAGCGACTCATCCTCCACCAGTGAGCCCTCCGTGGAGGTGAGACGGTACAGCAAGTTGTCTTCTAGCTCCTGAGTCTTCCTTTTGTTAGCTGCCACGTCCTCCAGCAGCTTGGTTCTCTCAGACTCAAGCTCCTACAGAGGGAGACAACCGTGTACATGCATACAATACGTGTGATAGAGCAGGGAAAGGTTAT
Source organism: Cryptosula pallasiana (assembly GCA_945261195.1). Lineage (NCBI taxonomy): Eukaryota > Metazoa > Bryozoa > Gymnolaemata > Cheilostomatida > Cryptosulidae > Cryptosula > Cryptosula pallasiana. The sequence continues at coordinate 21,877,732 of OX183140.1, read as the reverse complement.
GAACGCTAGAATTTTTTATTTGATAACGGATTCTTGTGGTTTGTTCTCCACGATGATGTCACATTGTTCTACATAAGACTTGATGATGTTACAGCACTCCACACAAGAGTTGATGATGTCACAACAATTGGCAGCACCAACCTGTTTCTCTGTAAGGATGACAATTCCCAGAAGCTGGTCCTCCAGACCCTTCATGGTGACAGTAAAGTCGATGATGGATGTTTTAGCGCTCACTTCTGGGGTGTACGCAGGGTTGGCTAGTTTGGTTGTTACATATAACTTGAATCCATTCATCACATCTACTTCCTTGTCACCTACTTTGACCTACAACCATAGTGACAGCCATATTGAATGGTTAGTAACCCCAAAACGAGACACTGCGTAACGTTTAGATATTAAAGTTATCGCTGATATAATATTGTTTTGTTATTGACAAAAAGGACATTGAATGCAAGTTGAATGCAAGTAGAAACTTGTTAGGAAACCAATCTGCGTATTTTCATTTAGTTCACAATTTATAGTTTTTAAAAAGACAATTTTTAATAAAAACTGAAATAAAGTAAAATAGATTATATGTAAGTGTATTGAACAGTTATTAATTTATATGATTATTGCTATCATTACTGCATGGCATAGCTGAACTGAAAAACTTGTAAGAAAGTTGTTGTGTCAAGTAAGGAGTTGCATCCCACGATTAGACGGAAGATAACTCCCACTTTCATAAATTGTACCCTCTTTTTTGCATTTGCTGTCTTTGACAGCCCATCAATGACAAAGATGGAGAAAGTTTTTCAATTTAAAATGTAGCAAACATATAAAATATCATCAGAAATCTCTCTTGTCTGCAAGCTGTATATATGTCCGTTATGAATAGAGAAAATAAGGGCTCCGTTGAATTTGGCTACCACAAGCTTACTTTGAAAGTGGAACCAGACTTGATGAAGTTCTTTTCTAGCACGTTGTCAAGGGCGGGGTCCAGCTCCTCCCCAACATCCTCAATGATCAGCGGTCTACCTAGACTGAGGGCATCCTCTAGATGCTGCCTGAAGTACTTGTGGTTGAGGGACGTAACCTGAAGCTCCGTGTCTTTCTCTCTGTTCTTTATCCACGTTTTACCCTGCATCTGTGGGTCAATCAACAGCGGGAACCTGCAACAAAGGTCAAGTAAAGGTCAAACAAATCTTCTTACACTCTTATCACTTGACATTAAATATGTAAGTATTTAGAGAGAACGCACCGAGTAGCCTTAGTGACAATGAGACCGTTTTGAATAGAGAGCTCGTCATTAGGTAGCCCCTCTAAGTTCCAGTCAGCAATGGTGGCATTGTCTACCAACATCTTTACGATGTCCAGATCTTCTGAGAATGGAATCTTTTTAGCAGACATTTCCTTGCGCCAAGTTTTCAACATAAGTGAGCGGAATTCTTGGTTGAATGGACCAGAGTAGGAGAGGAAGCCTGTGGCCAGCAGAACGTCTCCAACCAACCGATGGATCTGATATAGAAACAATACTATGAAATGATAACAAATCTTAGAAATCATTGGAGTTATCCTACCATCAAAACTCACAACTCCTAATCCTTCTGCAATTAATTGAAAACCCATTAAAATATGGACAAGTATTATTCATTGCCTTTGATTGCGCAAAACGATCCTGTGTTTGCGGGCCACACCGAGTAAATAGTAACTATTTTTAGCCAAAAAAACAAGCAATAAACTTTAATATAACATTGTAAAAGATTTTTTAGTTAAAACTTGAATAGATTTTCACAAGACCAACCAAACTTCTTAAACTTCTACGGATGGACAACAAACTATTACATTTATTTGAATCAATTTAACATTCCACTCTGAGTGCAAAATATCAATCACTGAACGTGTGGCCAATAGTCCTATAAATTAGTGCAATTACACATGATATGCAGTAAAAGTGTTACAACATTCTACAACAGGGAGGGGATCTTCTCGGTGCTAATTTAGTTGTTGCACAGGTATCTTTAGGATCTCACCTGGTCAGCAAAGGATTTGCTGGCTTCTGTCCACCTGACCCTCTCCCCGGAGAGTCCGTCAATGAGCTGGGTCGCATTAGACATCTTCCTTCGGCAAGACTCGGCATCATCCAACAATTCCTACAACACAAATACGGTGAAACAACACTCACAGATTGCATTACCTTTTTGACACTGCGTATTAAAACACAATTACCTGTTTCTTTTTCATTGCAGCATCATAAATGGCCTGTACCACGTCTAACTCTTTCTGTTTGGCATCAAGTTGTGCTTGAGCAGCATTGAGATCGCCCTGAGCCACGTTGAACTTGGCTTCTTGTACGACAAGGTTGGCCTTCAGTGGCAAAACCTCTTTGTTAATTCTACAACAGAGTTGGCTACTAGTCAAAGACTAGTGGGCGAGTGGAGAGAGTGGCCATTTAGTTTAGTGAGAATTAATGTTTCATTTCAACGCTAGAATAACATGTTTGAGAATGTTTCCCAGATAAAAGAAATTAACTTAGACATTTTGATGGAACACTAATCAACTTTACAACAAAAACAAGCAAAAGAAATCGGAAATTTATCAATTAAAAACGAAGAGTGGATCTACCAGCTAACATACCCAAAGAAGAAAGACATAGCCATAGTCCAGGAACTGAGTCCAGCGACATCACCGCACACTTTCTTAGCTGTCTCCAGGTTGTAGTCATCCTGGTCTAGATATGCAGCCAGCAGTTCAACAGTCTCTTCTGTGATGGTATCCTATTTGTGTACATAATGTGTGTGTGCACGACAGAACAATCTATGGATTATTGACTGTTATGGCGACTATCCCACTATGGTTTGTGTACAACTAACAATACTAAAATGAAACGCACAGCACCAGGAGCACAAACCTTAGGGAAGTCCATCAGACCAGACAAGAATGTGTTGCTGGACATAAGTTTCAATGCTTCACCCCAGGAAGGCTTGAGCAGGTCTTTCTCCGGATCCTTCTGGACGGGATCAATTCGTCTTTGGAAGAGTAGGATCACACAGTCCATGATACGCATGATGAGATGTGGTGGTTTACCCAACTTACGCACTGTAACAGAGTGTTTGCGGCCGTTATAGAATGCTGACACTCTTTCGTAATGGCATTCACTCAAAAGGATACTATTTCTCAACATGATGAAGAGGAACGTTTTTGATATTGAGGTGACATCACTAAGAAATTTGTAAGTAGTGTTTACTAAATGCCAGGTCAAGGACAAGTAATACCCACCAGTAGAAATATGAGCTGGTTTGATTGTCTGCAGGGCTGCTTCAGCCTCCTCCAGAGCTGGTCTAGCAGCCTCAAGCTTGGCTTCTGCAACAGTTTTATCAGCTGTGATAGCGTCTACAATAGCCTGAGCTTTGTCCTTCACCACTTGTACCTGCGCCTTTACCTGCAACAGCGTATGTCACCGTTAGAGTAAATGGTATCCTATATACAATATCGCTAGCAGCAAACTTCTGCTATTTCTGATGCCATAAATAAACTGTTAACCTTCTCTGCAGAGGCGGCCTTGACAGCCACGTCAGCGAGCACCACCTCTGCTTCTTTAGAGGCGACAGCCAGTTCCTTCTCCTTCACCACCAGCTCCTTGCTCAGCTGGTTGACTGACTCAGTGGCTTCTAACAGTTTGGTCAAACCTATAGCAGAAGCTCAGAGCGTAAAACAACCAAAGGTGGTTATAATATCCTTTGAGAACCCTCACTAAACTGCTACGACAGGAATAAATTATAGCTGTAACTAGCAAGCTTTACCAGTGTCCATTCTTTTAGCTAGAACTCCAATCTCATCTATCTTATGGCTATAGATGGTCTTGTAACCAGCGAGGAAGGAGAGATAGGATTTAGGGGTAACATGAGTCTGTCTACGGAACCTTTGGAAGTACTCGGTGCACAACTCTGCTACCAAATCCTAGTGAAACACAACCATGTGGTTAATGAACTAGTGAGTCCGAGAAACACAAAGCATTTTCTGGTGTTTAGACTTTGCATAGGCAGCTACTAACCTGGAATTCTCCCATGGCCTGCATGAGACTCGTCTTAACCTGAGGAGTAGCTTTCATTTCAAACCTGGAAATGAAGTGAGATGAGACGGCTACGAGAGCGTCCTTGGGCCATCGCTGGAACCAGTCCATTGTGCAACCTGAGATGAGTCCTGGAAACTTCAGTGACCTGAAGTAGCAGTTTGTGTATAATATAGCGGTGGGAGAGAGTAAGGTTATTGGCTAGAGCAAGACAAAACATTGGAAGCTTCTAGGAAATTGAAGCTACACAAAACATTGACTGTATGTCTGTTGCGGGCCGAAACTCATTCCTGCTTTAATCAAGGCGAAAAATTAATCGCTAGTTTAAAAGTTCGAAATAGCCAGAAATATTCGGTCAAATTGTATTATGTACCATGACGTCATAACTTTGTCTCATTCACAAAAAAGATGATGTAAAACACACAAAAAACAATGATGCCATTATGTGATACACACATTGTGATGATGCCAACAAACCACATGACGCGTTAAGCCATTATTTATATACATTCAAACAAGGAAACCTATGATGTGCCAGTTTCTAGAGCCAACGAAACCTATGAATCCAAAGGTAGCAAACTGCCAAATTTCTCACCTGTTTCTGAACTTCTCGCCAACCGGTGAGAAGCAGAGAACCACGTGGAGGTTCTGTCTGCACCTCTCCAGGTAGTACTCATACAGTTGCTCCAAGCTAGGGACTCTACGTGGATAGTCTCTCTTCATTGGACCAATCAGTTCATTCAATATCTCATCCATTTCATCACGGGCGAATAAGTTGGACACCTGCCAATTATAAAACAACCTGAAATTATTTTAGAAAAGTCTAGAATAGCAAAGAATTGCGAGTAAAAGGATATTTAATGGACATTATCATTTTTCATTGGACAAAGAGCCAATAAAAAATCACGTACCTCACCAGACGCGAGCATATTGTTCAAATATTCTAGAAAGTTCTCATCTTTAATTTCGTTGTCAGTGAAGAGGAAGGTGATACCTTTACCCTCGTGTCCAGCAGTCTTGTACAGGTACTTGAGGTCCTCCATCAGGTTACCCACATTGTATGATCTACAGAAATTGTCTCACTTTAGAAAACCTAAAAACTCTATATCAAAAGTTGACTTCTCTTGAAACTAAATATGAAATTATCTTCTCATGGAAAATCAAAAAAAATTATTGCTGAGATTTATTGTTGTGGCTGAAGAGAAATATTGAGTATGCACGTGTTAACCCAAACAGAGTGTTTGATTGAAAAATATAGTTTATTGGCTCCAAGGACATTTATAGAATGCTAGAGGGCGTAACTTTATTTTTAAATAATAACACAGCAACGAAAACATATCGATAATAATAATAATAACACCAATGAATAACAAAAACTATGGGGTGGATACACAGCTTTCTAATGAGTCCAAGAAACTACATTCACATTCAATCGACTGTGTTGGCAACAGCAAAGTTATGGGTTCCTCAAGCAACGACTATATTCCATCAATGGTTAAATTGATTCCCGAACAAACAGAAGTAGTTATTGATGTGAATGTAGTTCGTTAGAGCTCAATGAGACAAAACAGTGGGTATGTAAAGTATATAGCATCTATAAATAGACTAATACAACAGCCAACAACACAAAACTATATGTACACAAGTGCACAGGCAAACCATCTTACTTGCTATAGAGATAAAATACAAAGATAGGATAACAAGATTAACATATAAAACTACATCACATGACCTATTGACCTGTGATTTGTATTTATTAAAGCTGGCAATCTTCCAACTTATATCTTTACCAAAAGGTTGGCTTGAGCTCATAGTGAACTTTCATGTAAATGAAAGATCAGGTGGCCAAAATTTTTTTCTAATAATAATTGTTGATTCTGTCATGATTTTACAATCAATACCAACTTAAAAACTGAAAACATGCACAAAGGAAAAGATGTACCTAATTAAAAAGTTTCAACGTTTTCCTTCAATGACAACAAAACATTAACTAGCAACTTTTAGATCTTTCTTTTGTGAAAAATCAATCGATAAACATTCAAATAATCTTTCACGTTTAACATTTTCAAATTATCAAATGAAATGATAAAAAAAGTCAGCGATGGTTTTGAGCAATAGAGACAAACCAGTTGTCCCCACGGTTTACTGGCTCCAAAATTGATTTAGTTTACTAGCGGACCAGTCAATGCATCATAGAGTTATCTATAGATACGTACCAGACCAGCCAATGTATCATAGAGTTAACTATAGATACGTACCAGACCAGTCAATGTATCATAGAGTTACCTATAGATACGTACCAGACCAGTCAATGTATCATAGAGTTATCTATAGATACGTACCAGACCAGTCAATGTATCATAGAGTTATCTATAGATATGTACCTGGTTAAAGTGATCTGGAAGGTCTTGTATCCAGCGATAAAGGAAGCCAGGCGAGTGAGAGACTGCTTACCAGAGCCTCCGACACCGACCAACAGAGCGTGACCTCGCGGAGTTCGGATAACACGAGAGATCTTCACCAAATGAGTCATGGCATCCTACGTGGACAAATAAAGAGATCAATGTACACAACACTATCACTGCATGTGATACTGCTATGTTAGACTAGGATCTATCACTAACCTTGAAAAATACGAGATCCATTTGACCGCCCCTCACTGTCTCATTGTACTGCTGTAGATATTGATTAAGTTTCTTGTCCAGGTCCTCCAGTGAAGAGATCTCCTCATAAACCTTCGGCGCATCCAGGTCAGCGTCGTCAGCCTCCTCACCTGCCAACATACGATACTACGTTATGCCCTGCAAGATTTATTTGTTAGCAAGCCTGCATACTCCTAAAACGCGCTAAGACTCCAGTAACAATTTTGGCAACTTGCCAAACAACCCTACATACATTTATGTTACATAACGGACGAGTTTTCAACTAAATTGTTTATCAAACAATATTACTTTTTTATTATAAAATGATATCTATTTTCATCCATGCACCAGAGACTTGCCATTAAAATAGTATGACAGGGGACACAATTCCCGTTTGACAACTAATAACAAGTGATGATGTGACAGGCGATTACATCACCCTTACTGATCAGCTGATCAATGATATCTACGCTACACACCCATTTAAAGAGAAGACAACAATGCAAAGGCAAACAAATTATATTAACAAATATTTTGAACTGAAAGTGGAGGGGGATAATTACCGCCATCTGCAGCCATCAGCTCAGCCACTACAGCGTAGAGAATTCTATTCGTTACACAAAGACTAAATAATACTTGCTCCCATGTTTAGCGCAAGTTCTTAAATGTTACTCTTACCAGTGGGTTCTGGGGCATCCCTCATAAAGTCCACAAAGTATGGCTCAGGAGCAAGTTCTTTGGCTAGAACAGCACCACATTCTTCCTCAACAGTTTTGGTGCATTCTTTCTCAAACCATTCTTTGTCATCCATAGTTGTAAATCTGTCGGCGATAACTCTATAGCACTCGTGCTTCCATAGAGCTAACAACTTATTAGGCTCTGTGATTACTTCAGATGTACAAGTCAGCATTCCCTAATAAAAATCAAAGACTACATGTGATGAAGTGAGTCAATTTATGACACCATGTGACGCTTACTACAGTGCAGATGGAGTAACACCTGCACTCACCTGCCATATTCTAGAAAGATCTCTCAAGTTGAACACGTAGTGGAACTTTGCAGGTGTAGGCAACATCTTAATCTTTGTCTTCTGCCAGAGACGCCTGCAGGCTGATATCAGTTTGGCCACAACGTCTACTATATCTGCACTGAATCCTCTGAAAAATAACAACAAAATACACAAGTGTTAGTAGCTATATGTAACATGTGCAGTAGCTAACTACATGGCGATTGCATAGTATCAGTTGAGAAACCAAGTGCGCACCAAGTATTTGTGTTTAAAATATTTCCCATTGAATCAGTTGCTTCAAAATCCATGCTCTGAAAGTTTCTAGAATGTAACATGGAAATTGTTTTTTAAACTTTATTATGTCATTGAAAGTTTCTGAAGTAGAATAAATAGAGAACCTCTTCTCAGTGAAGTATCCACAGCCGATGACTCTGAACACTTTATCAATAGAGGCGTTCGACGGGAGAGTGCAGTTAAATACGTTGAACTGTCTCTTTAGACGTTGTGGAATGTCATTTCGACCTCCTGTAAACACAATGAATATGAACATTTGGCGGATGGCATTTGGCAGGTGACATATGAAAAATGACAGTTGACAAGTGACAGTTGACAAGTGATAGTTAACAAGTGACAGTTGACATGTGACAGTTGGGAATTGGCATTCGACAGGTTAACAATTTCAACAATCATATTATTAAAAAAACTCAGTTCTTACCTCCAGGATGCATCATGGCTGCAATAAACTGAATGTCCACGATACTTGTAAACTCTCCAGGTTTCTCCAGGTTGTAGAAGCCATGAGTCTCCATCAACTGTCGAGTGATCTCATTGGTTATCTGATCTCCCCATTCGTTGATAATTGGCATGTTGATGTCATCAATGAATACTGTCATCTTTCTTCCAGCAGGGGGACCGTATGTTGTGCCTAAAGTGAATTATATTGCCGTAATGTTTTAGTTTCAAGCTACACTAAATACTGTATGCTTTGCCATCATCTTTCAGAAAAACTTGTAGGAAATCATCCATATTATTTCAACTCATAGCCTGATCAGTTGCTGCATTATTGTGTTGAAAACTGGCGCTGCACAACGCTTCAAAACCATGAGACAACTAATGCATTTCTATTGTGAATAATTAGACCAAACTCCATGTCAACTGAACTACTAACATCGGTGCAAAGACATAAGTAAGAGAGACATGCCATTGATTTACGCGACGTACCCATTCTCTTGTCCACAAAGCTTTCAATAGTCCTCTGTACCATCATGGGAATTGTAGCAGAGGAGAAAGAGAAAGATTTGAACATATGAGCCTCCGGATCATATTTTCCGCAGTAGCCTTGTACCATCACAGTCTTAGCTGTTCCCTACTCAAAGCAAGGGTAAAATATTTAACGGGCAAATACCAGAAACCACAAACGCTCTTTGAAAAATGAGTAACTGTAAGACAATACAATAGCTAATTTGGAACAAAAGCGACTAATGGAGGAATCAAATAATAATTTTTTGAAGTATATTTAATCATCACACATTGCACTAAGACACAAAGACGCAAAGATGATGCTGCTCTTGATTACTCAGATGAAAGCAAAATTATGATAAAAAATTTTTTGGCAGCCTCTATTTGACTCTCAATGTGAATATCAAACTGTTTTTTATTGATTACTTTCACGACCAGACGGCAGCAGTGATTACACCAGATATACTACGTACAGGTTCACCAATGAGGAGCACTGATTTACTCTGTCTGGCAATGGCGTTCATCAGGTACTCAGTCCTGGTGTTGTCCACGTTGGGTACCAAGATGGAGGTGTACTCTGGAATACTATCGGGAGGGTACTCGTAGTCCGGCACCTAAAAGTACATCAAATAATCATCTATGCGCAGACGAAGTATAAACAGCTGTAAAACAAATAAAAGTTTTCCGTTTCATGAAATAAATGACTTCCAAAGCCATAGAATTACTCACTCTGTCAATCCAATGCTCCCACTGCCCTTTATCATTGACAACATACTCAAATATGGTGTCTTCGGGGTTCAACATCGTTGGCATCGGCAGACTTGCATTCTTAGCAAGTTCATACAACTTCTCCTCAAGCTGAAGAAAATATATTCAGTTAGACTCGCTAATATTATATATCTACCCTCTTTCCAGATCACAAAATTACAAATCTGCGAACAAAAAGCTTAATACGCTAAACTGCCGTTCCTCACCCACGAAAGGTATAAAACAGATGAATGTCAAGGCCACATAGGTTAGCCAATCAGCTACAAACAAAGCAAGCGCTACCTTTTTCCTGTCATGAAGCTCGAGTATGGCACCAATGGACCACATGATAGCCATTACTATAATCTTGAGCAGGTGCTCTCTCGGTACATCACTCTTTCCGTCGTCTGACATGGGTATGAGTCCTTCCAGGAGATCTGTGGCTTGCCTGATGTAGTTGCACTGCAGTAGCTGCAATGTGAGAAGTATTTGATTAGTTGTTGGCTCGTCATTGGTTAATCATTGATTAGTTGTTGGCTCGTCATTGGTTAATCATTGGTTAGTTGTTGGCTCGTCATTGGAAAATACAAAAGTATTTGTTATTGAAATACACCAGGATTCATTCAACTTGTTTTAATCTTAAACCAAAAACCAAATCATGAAAGTTTTACATTTTCAAACTCATCAGGTATTACATTGGCAGCAGAAAATGGAAAAATTGCCATTCAGCAGCAGGGTTGCGGCTCAGTCAAAACATGTAGCAGTGAAACATTGCTCTGTATACATATGATGAGTATGATCACATCGACGTACACGATCCATCATTGGGGATTCGATGGTGAATGCTGTTATCATTCTCATGATAAGCACACAGAGCAGCCCGCAGAGAGCTCAGTCGGTCAGTCAATGAAAAATTGCACTAATCAAAGTTAAATATCCTACAGAAAAAAATATTTCATATGAAAGAAATTGGTAAGAACCACTCCAACTATTCTAACAATTGCACCAACCAAACAAACAGATCTCCCAAATATTTCTTGGGTGGTTAGATCTGACAGGATTTGTCTGCTCTGATGATCGAAAACACTTACATCCATCTTGGGTTCCAAAGACTGAACCATGTATGTGTATAGTTCACCAAACACAGATTCAAATGACTGCAAGATGATGTCTTGCTGCTGTGAGGGACGGGTGAGTAGCCACCCTTCCAATATAGGATGCCATTCAAGAACTGAGCTAGACATGAAGACCATGCCGTTACGTGACACAGTAGCCGGAGAGGCATTGTCGATGTTGTGCACCTACAACAGGAAACAGCGCCATTTTAATTTTTTTAACATTCACTTATGATATTGTCAATCAAATGAGTTTGATTGAAAACAAACGTGTATCACAATTTCATGGTGATGAAAAAAGAGTTATCTGCTCTCTCAAATAGAAGTTAACTCCACACTCACCTCAAACAGGATCTTACAGTTAGGAGACATGGGAATTCGATCACCATTAGCCAGGGTTAGAGTTTTGTTGTCATCTAACACAGAGTTGAGATTCTCAATCCAGATAGCGTCTACCGGCCCGTCCAATATCAGCCATACATGGTCGCCCTAGTAAGTGAAAAGTACAACAGTTATCAGTCAAAATGCAAGTTAGTCATCGCAAAATTTTATGCTTTGTTGAATTAACTGGCAAATAATGAATACTGCCTAGTATTCAAAACTTTGCTATGATTTTCCATATTGATTACAAAATGAAAAATAACACTATCAACATCTTTTCATCCATTCCACATGTCAGCATTTACCTTTTTTGTCTTAAGAGTCTTCCTCCAGAGTGTTGAGAAGATGCCGTCTGTCCAATCATTGGTGGCCACATCCAGCCGTCCAAACATCTGGGGGGCTGTGATAGCCTTAGGGTTCATTCGCAGCTCTTTGTGGGGTTGTCCACACTCTGTCATTGCTCTCAGTAGCATTCCAATACATTTGGATTTCCCTACAAACACGGGGAGGCAACCATTACTATCCAGTACTTTCGTACTAAAGAACAAAGCTAACATACCATTCATGCTATTTTACCTGCACCAGATGGACCCAAAGCCATCATTCCGTGTCTCACTCTCTGAGTTTCAAAGAGCTGAATGAGTTTGAGTACCCAAGGCGGGTGGTTGATGAGACCCCCCTCTCGCACTTGTTTCTCAATAGCAGCCTCCATTTCAGGATAGCCAGCTTTGTCGAGAGTGATTCCGGGGAACAAGTCATCTATGAGTGACATAAACAGGGGCTCGTCTTCATCCACCTGCACATAACACAAGCAGATATAAGTCAGAGTAACTCCCGACAGTATCGACTTATTCTTGAGTAGAATTGTCGAAAAATGACTAGCTTTTATGCGTAACGTTGTTTTAGAATAGACAGCTTTCTGATGTACCAAGTTCTGTTAATATCCATCAAAGTGAGGGAAAAATTTAATTTTTTCGAGATAATAAATTTTACATGAATTGCTATATAGCATTTCCGTTATGCATTAAGTCATTGCAACTTCAGATCACAGTACACAGTAATATGCATGTATACTTGCTACAAACGGACGAGTAATGGAACTATGATACGAGAATGGATTTGTAGAACTAAATTACCTATTAATGACAGCAGGAATGGCTAGGAATTTCTATAAAAACGCAACGATTGCACATTTCTACTCATTTTTCACCTCTCACAATTCAAAGCGATCATAGACAACCTATCAAATTTTTTAGTTAATTCAATTAGCGTAAATTTGAATAAAGTTGACTCAAATAAGTTTAACTGGAAAAATCTAATCAATCAAAAAACACATATAATTGAAAATAGTGTACCAACACTTACTTGCAGAACTTGTAAACAAAAGAAACTTTGGCTATAAAACCTTGCAGTGAGGGTGGTCACACATACGTACCAGCTTGGAGAGGTTCATGTCTCTCAGAACTCTCATCACAATAACCTGCTCGGCATCCTGTGGGTTGGATCTCTTGAAAGCTCCCAGAGTTCTCAGCACAGACAGGATGTTACGTAGACCGAAGTCGTAGTGCACCTAAAGCATGTGTACCACAGGTTTGTCATAGGCTGTAGTCTGGTGTCCTATACCCCCAACATACAAGTGTAGACTTGGTACCCACCTGTTTGGTAAGCTGCTCTTCACAAAGCTTGTAGAGTGTAAAGAACTTCTTGGACAAAGGCACGTTGGTCTGGAAACCACAAGCAGCCAACTTTACTCTCATGATAATCTGTCTGTCTGGCACCATCATGGCTACCGTACGGAAGTTGATCTTCAAATTCTCTGGTAACTCTTGTCGACCGGCATAACCTGGGTTCTACAATAGCCATGGCTTCATTACAACACTGAATCCAAGTTTGACTCATTATTTGGAAGTAAAATTAAAAATATTCTACACAAAAAACCTATTTATTTATGATACAACGATTAAATTAAACATTTCTTTCAATATCAAGGGCTCATATATCATAGCAGGAATCGTCCTCTCCCCATGACAGACCATCCTCTATGTTGCGTAAAGTTTCTGAGGGCAAAGGTGTGAGGATACACAAACTTACATCAGACATCTTAAACCAGCACACTGATTATAAACTAACCATGGTCAAAAAGAGACCAAACTCTGGATCCAAGTCTACGAGGTCACCATCAGTGAAGATGAACTGGTTCTTTCTTTCCTTCTTACACAAGAGCACAATAGCAATCTGCTGAGCAGCCACAGAAAGTACAGGCAATTCGATACGATTGAACTCATCAAAGCATCCCCATGAGCCAGACTGAGCCAAGCCTATGGAGGAGACAGCATGGATGGATAACCTGCTATTGATTTGGCAGAATGCATTTGTTTCTTTTGTACAATTTCTGTAGACAGCCGAGTTTCACCAAAGTTAGAATATTTCTAGCTATAATGCTTTTAAAAAAAATTTTTCACTCGGTAGTTTTTTATTAATTCGATTTTTGCAGGCCGTTATGGGCACCGATGATGAAGAAGTAAATCTGGCCATAAATAAAAACCAAATTATAAAAAATAATTCGCTACCAAAATAATAACAAACTTCTAACAACAGAATTAAAAGTGGAAGAGCTGGATGTTAAGATTGCTAACAAAACAGGTAAAGGTCATCAACCACACAGGTAAAGGTCGTCAACCACACAGGTAAAGGTCATCAACCACACAGGTAAAGGTCATCAACCACACAGGTAAAGGTCGTCAACCACACAGGTAAAGGTCATCAACCACACAGGTAAAGGTCGTCAACCACAGCACCTGCTGGCTGATCCTACCTTTGTAAATACGACCGAGACCTCGGAAGTCCATCTGATCAGAGCAGTTGAAGACAACAACAAACTTTCCTAGACAACGGCCCATATCCTTGGTTGTCTCAGTCTTACCGGTACCGGCTGGTCCAGCAGGGGCTCCTCCCAGTGCCATACCAAGAGCTTGGGCTAGGGTGATGTAACATCTGCAAGAAAGTTCACACATCGCCGATGAAATACTGGTCTTATGGAGCTCTAGCATTTGTGATTAATTCTTTACCATAAAAGATCCTCAGACAAATTGATTGATTTGTACAAAAATATGATCAGTTTTTCTTAAATTTAAATTTTTGTAAAAATAACCTGCTAAAGGATTGCGAGATCAAATATCTTGACTGTCACCTACACCTAAGCTGTCACTCAAACTTCACTTTTTGTCATACACATCACTGGCAACGAACGTGTCACTGACCCAGGTGTCAATTGACTGTCAATCACACAACACTTCTACATGTAAATCACCTGTCAACAAGCTATTCTGGGTGGTGTGTCACTGTCACTTGCCAGGTAACAAACTACTCCAATCAATATGCCACCTGTCACTCACCTGTCAGTAAGTGGTGTGATCACCAATCTCTCGGTACAACCAAGAAACTCATTCTGATAGGAAAAGTCGACATCAGTGATGGAGATGAGACATTTGTCTTCATCTTCTTTAAAGTAGAACCTGGACTGTTTGAGCCACTCAAAATCACCGGGGGATTTGATGTGCATACGACACTGTCAATTACAAAACAGTCCTTAATAGAACTCTTGTTCCCAGCCAATATGACAGCACTCTATCTACATATTTCTATATCATCGGAAGCAAGGAATTGTCATATCCACAATTGTCATCAGCAGTGTTTATAAAACTAGATAATTAAAGTATTACATCCACCAATAAACAAAGCAATCACCGCTATGATAAACTATAGAAAAATTTCACAATATTCTCAAAAAAGTTTCCATGTCAATCATCCTACCAAGTCATCAAAGATGTCTCTCTGGTGAACGTGGATTGTGACAAGAGTCTCGTACTTGGTTCTGTCCATCTTGGTGAGCTCTGTAGTCGTCATATCAATAAGAGTGTTCAGTATGTCCAAAAACTTTTGGTTAGTGTTAGCCATGATTTTCTTGTCAGAGCGAGCCTGGGTCAGCGCCACCTCGGCATCTCGTGTCCATAACATTTGGATACCCAGCAGACCAATCTATGCAACAGTGGTAATTGGATTACAAGAAACCTTGTCTTGGAGCAAACAATTGCTATACGTTTGTAAAATAAAAAAAAATCGTTTGAGAACGCAAATTTTTAAAGTGGTTTTCAAGTATTACGAACGACGTTAAACTGGTATAAATCAAACCAGTGATTGTACAATAAACCATTGAGGAAATAATTTAGTGTGTTTTTGTCCATAACGGTAGCAATGGATGCTTACCTTGGAGGTAAAGGTAGCAATGGATGCTTACCTGATAGGTATAGGTAGCAATGGATGCTTACCTTAGAGGTATAGGAAGCAATGGATGCTTACCTGAGAAGCAAAGGTGTTCTCAAACTCGATGAGTTTGAACTGAGGGTCATCGATAGCGACAGCAGCAGCTCTGATGACAGAGTGAACGGACTTCTTACTGGTCCTCAGCAGATCTCCCAACCAAATCTCTACTCCGCCAGTAGCAATCACCGCTTCATCTAGCATTACCTTAAGTTGGAAAACAACTAATATGAAAGTTTGTAGAAAACTTTAAAAAAAAAAATGAAACAAATAGATGAGTGAAAACACTAACAACACTCTATAATGTTGCATGCAAAAACATAGCATTGGCAGCAAATTAAAAGCCGGAAATTCTATAAATAAGCAAAAATAAAAATTGATGGAAACAAAATCGCAAGCAAGGAAAGATAACTACCTGCTCTCCTTCTTGTGAATTGACAGCCAAGATCTTGTCGTATTGTTTCTCATCAAAAGTGACAGTTTTTGTATTGTCAAAGACGGAGAGAAGATGAGCCTGGATGGTGTGAGAGTCACTAGCCTGCCCAAGGATCTCCAGCAATGCCGGGTCGGACACGAAGAAGAATCGGGGGAAGACCAATCTCTTCTTCTCTAAATATCTGTGAAATAGGCGTATTCCAATCTCGTGAAAACAAATGAAAGGAATGATAAAGAAAATCAACTAAATACATTGCTCTAGTACTGCAGAGTGCAGACGTACCCAGTCAGAGATTTCTGGCAGATTTCCAGCTGTTCAAGTAGATGAGGCAGAAGCTGTGACAAGGTATCGTCTCCCATGCAACAAATGACTACATTGGGGTTCTCATGGGCTTTCTGCATAATCTTCAGCCAAGACTTGTCAATGTTACTGAACCTCTTGGCTTCCTGAGGTTATATACAGAACAGATTGTAAGAGACTGGACACCAACTAGCGAACCAAGAGTTGCTACAGACATGCATCATACGTAATCCCTAGCAATAAATGAAATGACAAGAGGGGTATAGATAATTAGACATTATCAGAAACAAATATCAAACAAAGGTCACAAGGTACCTGCGGCAGCTGCTTGGCAATGTCACCACCAACGAATACAGCTTCTAAGTAGATCCACAGATTCTGCACGATCAACCAGTTCTCAATGATCTCTGTTGTTCCGGTTAGCTTCTGCACCCATTCTTGGATCTTTGGCTTGAACGGTGCATTGTATCTGCCAACGTGAAGTTAGATGATAATGCAGAACAAGGCAAAAATAGAAAATTGCTGAATACCACCAAGAAACCTTTTATCTCCAAAGTCCAAGCACCTGTTCGTGATGGCAATGGCAAGCAGTCACATGTCACTAAATGACCACCCAAGTAATGCAACAAAGGGAGCACCTGCTGTTAGGACCAATTTGCAAACGACCACTCCATAAGTAACATGTCACAGATAGAGCACCTGCTTGCAAATGACACTCACCTGTTACTCATAAGACCACCCAAGATCATAAGACTGTCTTCCATCAGTGCCACAGTCTCAGAGGTGGTGTCACCCTTCAGTAACAGCTCTCCTCTGGTCTTGAACTGGCCAAACATGAAGTTGGAAGCGCTCCAGTCGTTAATGACCTGTTTGAGCTTGGCTTCTATGTCCTTCTCCTTCACCGCCGAGATACAGATGTCCTGTAGTCAAACAAGAAAGCAAACTGGTGAGAACATTGTAAAGTCTGATTCAGGGTTTCAAGTAAATAATTAAACAGATTTTCAAAAAGTACTCAAACTTTAAAATGGTATTTATAAAAAATGACAGGTTTCTAGCTAGATATTTTTAAAAGAACTTTGCGTAACAGTTATAACAATAAAAAAAATGATTTCACAAAAAATAACATTTCTCATAAATATTACGAGTAGTAATTTCCAAAAAAAGAACTTTCACGATTTCTCATTTTGGAGTTTTGCTTTTCTCAACAGTATAAAATAAAATTGATTAAACAAACATCGACCAATCAGAGCACAGCATTTACCTCAATATCCTCCTTGAACTGCAGAAGCGGAGCCTCCATGATGTTTCTCAGCAAGAAGCCCTCGTTCTCCACATCAAACGAGTGGCCGGTGGTGTTAGCGATCCTCTCCCAATGACGAGCCATCATAGCCTTATTAGCCATCTGCTCCAGGAGGGGACAAGTCTCATTGAAGTCATCAATGGTCTTTCTCAGCTCTTCAAAAGCCTGCCATTCCTTTAGAGCTTTAGGTAGCTTACGACACCTAGAACAGGGGTAAGGAAGTGTAGGGTTGTTGTCAACCAACATATGAAATAAGTGAAGCGTGACATACTGGAGCACGTGGCATATGCCATAGCGGAGCAAGTGGCATATGCCATAGAGGAACAAGTGAGATATGCCATATTGGAGCACGTGGCATATGTCATAGTGGAACAAGTGACATATGCCATAATGGAGCAAGTGGCATATGACATTTCGCTATAAGTGACACATGACATAGTATGACAAGTGGCATATGATATCATTTGACAAGTGACACGTAATTCTCATGTACGCCTGCTGCAGTGACACTCACTTGTTCTGGAAGTCAAGGAGCTGAGTGTTAATGGCTTCTATGTCAATGTCAGTCCAAGGGATATCATAGTAGCCATTGACCGTCTCTAACACAGCGTTGTACAAACTGTACAGTTTCTGTAGCAAGTTCAGTTCCTTCCTGTAACATGACACACACTGGCAGGTGATTGCGCTGTGGCTGCATATAGCCATTGCTGCTCTATTCCCATTATGTGTAAGATGAAAAAATCTTATACAGAGTCCAATTGTAAAAGGTAGAATTTTACGCAAGTTATTGGAAAAAAGTAATAAAATAAATTTCTCATCTAACCTAATTCTATGGAGGTCGGGATAGTCCGTGACTGAAAGACCAAACAGCTCTTCACCTCCGGAGTAGGTCTGGAATTTTCTCCAAAGTTCATCAAACTGTGCTTGGTAGATAGTGAGCCTATCGGAGGCCTCTCTTGGTGCTATACCGTCCACCATTGGACCCCTGCGCACAGCAGATACCCACATACATAATAGTACATGCATGTAAGTGCACAAAAGAAAAACCACAATTTTTTAGGTTTCACAGAATTATTCATTACTTTTTACTCATCAAGAAAAAGTTTGTACCATGCATTTATTTTCACCAAAAAACTTTGGGAGTCATCTGCACTAGAAAAAGACAAAATACTACAGAGATGTGTAAATTTTTGTTGTTAATGCGCAAGCCATGCTTTGAGGTCTTTGTCAAAATCTAATAATCCTTTAATTTCACCAACTCAGAAATCTGTAATAGCCTGAGATCCACAATGAATAAGAGACTGTGTACCACCTACTTGGAGTCATAGTCCTCGACGTAGTTGTTGACGTCAGTGATAAACTGTGTCACCCCACTGACCAGGTCGGACTTGAATGCTGGTTGAATCTTGAGTAAGTGATCTTGTACCTCTTTGCCCTGCAAATTGTATGCAGGTAAGTAACTAGTATAGATGTCTATGGTAGTTATTAGCTAGTAAGTAACTAGTATAGATGTCTATGGTAGATATTAGCTAGTAAGTAACTAGTATAGATGTCTATGGTAGATATTAGCTGGTAAGTAGCTAGTATAGATGTCTATGGTAGATATCAGCTAGTAAGTAACTAGTATAGATGTCTATGGTAGATATTAGCTAGTAAGTAACTAGTATAGATGTCTATGGTAGATATTAGCTAGTAAGTAACTAGTATAGATGTCTATGGTAGATATTAGCTAGTAAGTAACTAGTATAGATGTCTATGGTAGATATTAGCTAGCAAGTAACTAGTATAGATGCCTATGGTAGATATTAGCTAGTAAGTAACTAGTATAGATGTCTATGAGGTTTTAGTAAGATAAGCGGTTGATCAGAGATTTCTGGAGATTTTCTCAATAAACACAAAAGAGTGGAGAAAAAGGAACAACATATTCAGTTTCAAGATTCAAGTCAAAATTTCATGGCTAAATTTTAAAATAAAATGAGAAACAATTAAAATCTGTCGAACTTCACCAGCTTCTGCGAACAAATTACATACGCTCTACAATTCAAATCAGGAAATAGCCAATAAACAGAGAGGGGTAAAGAAGTGAAGACATACCTGAGTGGTGACCTTCTTCCATCCGTAGCTGAGTGAGTCCACACGCTCAGCATTGCCATCATTAAATACAAGGTTGTACTTGTTGAGGGCAGCATAACTCTCTTCAATTGGCTGCATTGTGAACTCTATACGTATTTGGTTCTCTCTGTGATAAGCAAAGTGCGTGTTAAACCGACACTACGTTACCCTACAGTACTAGTAGCACATCAAGTTACCTTACAGTACTAGTAGCACATCAAGTTACCCTACAGTACTAGTAGCACATCAAGTTACCTTACAGTACTAGTATCACATCGTGTTACCTTACAGTGCTAGTATCACATCATGTTACCCTACAGTACTAGTAGCACATTGTGTTACGTAACAGTACTAGTAGCACATCATGTTACCCTACAGTACTAGTAGCAAATTAAAACAGAAAACATTGTTGTCATAACATGAGTACGAAAAAGTCAATTATCTCCGAAAATAACAAATTAAAATGGCCGTCATCTGTTAGATACAATAAAGGAAGTGTGCGTATCAAGTTGACTATACCTAATGTCAGCTAATGAAGCCATGTGGGCCCTGACATCATCAAGGTCAGCTGTAGGTCGTAGAAGTTTTTTTAGCAGGCTGTCCATGTATTCCAATAGCTCATCCATCTCCTTAGCACATTTCTCGTTGAGAGCCTTGCCGTAAGCAAACTTCCACGTCTGTGCTTCAGTGATGAGGGCTCTCTTCAGCTGCGCTGTGACAAACAATACCGGACCCACATGGTAGGAGCTCTGTAGCTCCTCAATTGTGCTCTCCATTTGCTATAAATAAAGGACATAGAGAGACGTATAATGGATTGGGTTGTACGCATCTATAGCGTGAGTTCTACATAACTGAAATAGACAGGCACTCACCACGTAGTGTTTAATCTGTGCTTCAACCTCCGAGAGTATTGGCTTCTCTCCCATAAACTCAGAGACTCTCTCCTGTGGATCCTACAATACACATGCATTCATACAATGCATTCTGAGATGTACTAGTTTATTTGTGCAATAACTAGTAATATTATTTATTATTACTTTTGGTTTAGTATGTACAAAAACTAATAATGGAATAGTGAAAAAAATTAAACATAAATGCAACAGCATAAATTTTTTTTATAAAAACACCATTTTTCTGATCAAAAATAAAAAAACATGAATCAATAAATAAATTGTCATTGCAACAATGGTTTAAATAAAAAATAATTAAATATCCAAACCAATAAATTAATACTCAAATAAATAAATAAATAAATAAATAAATAAATAAATATGGCTGACTATCAACTACTTACAGTGGCCCACAATTCCTCAAAGCATTTGAACTCTTTAAGAACTTCGTTCACATCTGGCTTCATGCCAGAGAGAATTCCATTGAGCTGTATAACAATTTTGGTGACATCTTTGTGTTCAGCGATCTGCTTGTGGAGAGGTTTAGCTACCACCCCTTGCATCGATTTATCGTCCGCCTTCTCATCAGTGGAACTGTCATGGTGCTCCTGCGAGTATGTAATATTGTAATCGCTTGTTTGTTTATTCACCGGGTCAATAAAACAATCGGGTTCTTTTCAGCACAAAACCAGTTGGGATAATACAACTAAGTCAAAACACAATATAGACACGATAGATATCGTTCCAGAAACAAGACACCAGAGACCAGGCAGATAGAATAAACTCAACATACTTAATAGATTGATGATGAATATTATTGACCATTTTTGTCCAGAGAAAATCAAGGCTCTGGTACTCAAGGAAATAGAACCTAGGTGGCGGCAAATGATTTCACTAATCGCTAAAGTTTAAGCCCAGCAGTGATCAATCTTTGGCAAAATTCGTGCCACCAAAGATTTAAGATTATAAAATATAATGTTATTAATCTTACAAATTTTAAGCTTGTAATATCAGTATTCTGGTAAATGAATTGCGATCAATAATCAATGCTACAAAGGGCATACACAGATAGGCACAACCCGCCACGTACAAACAAGAAAAGCGAATATGCCAGACAAGTAACGACTTTTAAACTGCAGACTGAGTCGAAAGAGAAAGCTCTGAAAGTGTCACAAAACCAGTGGAGATAAGGACACTGACAGCAATATGTATGCTTACCAATTTCTTGGGCTACAAAGTATATATTGCTTGAGAAATGGTGCTGAGGCTAACTATCTCAAGTGAATATATAATACCTATATAAGAAAATATTTAGTAAAAATTGCGATGAACAAGTTACCGTTGTCATGCCAATAATGACTGCAAATATTTCTCGTGCCTAACAACAAAATGGCAGATCAGTGGGCTGTCAAATGACCAATATACTAGATGTACTAGTTACAAGTTAGTTGAAATAAAAAGCCTATTTGGACATTAGCTAAAATAAAAAATGCTCTCAGCACGAACCAAGAACTTTTAGACTAATGCAAACATTTTTCAATTTTCTCCTTACGATTATCGGAATGCGCAAAATTTTGGAACAAATAAAAATTTGATGAGAATACGACTTCCAGAATCAAGGTAGTAATTAGTTATAAATAGAATGTGTGGGCAGTGAACTTTATCACCTAGTCTGAGAGCTACAATGGCACACACAATAGAAAGTATTCATGTAGCAATGTTACCTTGTGCTGCAGTCTCTGATGAAGGACTTGGTGTTCCCACTGAGGAATGTCTGAGGACATGGAGAGTATGATTTGTGTCCCCTTGTTGATTGCACCCTGGATATCATCTATGGACGGCTTGAGTGTTACATTGGGTATCTCCAGCACTATGTCAGCCTGCAGTACAAGCAAAATGATTCGTGAATAAAAAAAATCAATAATAAATAAATTAAAAATCAGTAAATAAATATTAAATTAGGTAAATAATAATGAATAATTATTTCTGAACAATGTACAGATGGGACAGCTACAATTTTAGTTCATCGTACCTTGAAGAAAGGCGGGGACTCTTCCTGCACGTCTTGGTTAGTGTAAGCTTTTACTATGTACAGTCTTCTCTTCATTGCGTCCAGAGACAATCTCGTACCTGCACACAGATATTGGAAGTGTACAGTACTTCAACGATGTTGACTAATAATATTTAAAAGATTAATCAAGATTAATTGCTATTAAAACTGATAATACAGAATCTATATAGGCAAAGCCGAACCATCAACTATAAAATATCTTGCGGATTAAATGAAAATAACAAGTTAAGTATTCGACGCTCACATTTGACGAGTGCTTCTGTGTTTTTCTGTGTCACCATATTCAACATGGCGTAGTAAGAACACGGCTGGCATTCCTGACATCTTTGTTTTTTGGCATCTAAGTTGTTACAAGTATAGTGCTCCTCCGCACTCAGTCCTACTAACTCTTCAGGTAGTAGATTACTCTTTAGCAGGCTAACTAGGTCATACATGGCCGACTCAACCAACGCGCTTTGCCTAGAATACACATGCATTACATCACAAACAGTTAGGCAACAATATATAATGTCGATATACCTCAACTAAATGGAATAATCCAGATCTGAAACATCGAAAAAACTGTAAAACTAGGACAAAACAATCGAAATAAAATGAACTTACTTAGCAAGAGTCTGTGAGCTTTGCTTGCACCTAGCCTGAGTGTTATCTAAGAACTGAGCGACGGTGAGTGGCTCCTCCTCCGGTAGGTCACACAGGGGGATTGTGGACATTTCCTCAAGAACTGCCTCAATGCGGCAGTCCCAGATGTCTGAGACAGCCTTGATCAGGTTGAACAGTTCTGTCAGTGACTGCTTGATGTTGGCGAGGTCTGCAACATGGCCACCAAGTGACATGTTTTCAGGCAAATTATTAATAGACAAAAAATAAAACAAAGCCTAGATTCATCAAAGGAAAGTTGAGATAGGAGCAGAATTAACTATTTTATGACATTACTCGTGTTTTTTTTCTCTCCAGCTAACAAAAACTGCCTACCTTTAACCCCAAAGAGCGCCAGTGCTGTACTTAAATCACACTTCCACAACAGAAACATGACTTATTATTATTACTGTTACTTTCGCTATTACTATTATTATTGTTAATATTTTTCATCAATATTGATACTTTTATTATTACTTATATAATTATTATCATAGTTAAGCTGCATTTAAACTAAAATCATTCGCAGCTTACATTCAGGTATCTTGATGGAAGTCCATGTAAGGGAGACGATTCCAGGTTTGATGCATTCGTCAACTCTGTCTGTGAATGGGCGGAGCATAGGAGCAACAGCGGCAGGGATTGGTGCCATCATTTGGCTGTACTCTGATAGCATAGCTGTCAATCTAATTTGAATAATATTAATATAATACTATGAACAAGTCATACAATACATGTGCAGCATAACTTGTGATCTGCATAGTATTGAGAGTTATCTTCATTTTAGATGAATAGATAGAAAAAATTTAAGAGTTATCTCCTTTTGCACAAAAAGAAAGGCAACTCCAACTCATAGCCTTGGTTGTTCCACTATAATGCACAGATAAATAACTGGCCTACCTGTTGCGTGTGTCAATGAGCTTGGACTCCTGCATACATAAACTGGCAGCTGATGCTGGTACTTCCAAGTTCAGTTTCTATAACCAAGACAGCACATTTACGTCATGCAGTCAAGACATTCACAAATAATAGCGTGGTTGCCAATATTCAGCAAACATTCGGACGGTATAGCAATCTTTTATACCTGGATGTATTTAGCCTCTTGTACAAGCTCCATAATGGCTGGGTCAAGGTTGACAAAGAGCTCTTTTGTGTCCGGGTGTTTGACCAGAAGGGCTGCGTGCATACCAGATTTGACTGTGTCCACAGCCCTGCACCACGATCTGTGGTACAACATCTCGTATTCCATCAGCACCGACGCCATCTTGTTAAAGTTACGAATAACTTTCTTTGCATCTGGAGTCTACAGAAACTTATCAAAATTAACAATTTTCAAAGCAATTATATAAATAATCATAAAAATAAACTAGTTTTTGTTTAGGTATGGTACGTGAATCCTTTTTCCACAAATAAATGGTGGCATCCAAAAAAAAAAATTATTCGTACATTGAGAATCTCCTTATGCTGTTTGAACACTTTCATAGGAGCATCGATACGTCTGTACAGCTGTCTAGCCCAGGCGATACGTCCAGCAACTGGTGGCAGGTTTCTCGCGGTTGGTGGCTCATTCTTTAGCTTTTGGTACAGTTTCCTTACAGCCTCCAGGTCACGGCCATAGTTACCAAGCAGCTTCTGATACTTCTCAGTGATGTTCAGTTGAGCACCCTCAATTCTCTCAAACTTGCCAAGTAGAACCAAGGCTTTCTCAGTCTGAATAGTAAAAAAACTATTGTTTTTAATATCAAACCGTATGATTCAATCAATGGGCAAGTTCAAGTAAAATAAATTGTGAAGCAGAAAAATAATTTTTCAGCAAACTTATAACATTATAGAACTAAGATTGACTTAGGTAGGATTGTACCAAAAGATAGCAAGATAGCAATTACATTAACCATGCTAATGGCGTGCTAATTATGAAACTAGTATTACACAATTGCTGTCAATGAACGAGCAAATACACCAAAGCACATAATATTTATTGGACAATAACAAATAACGCTAGTCTATGAACAAAATCCATATGGGTACCATGTACTATAGAGAGCTATTATTAGCAGGCTGTGAAAGATGCAGAAGAATAAAGTTGTCCCTACAATAACCAGTTTATTTGAATTAAACACTCAAGCGACCATTCATTTCACTCATACAGATGTGCAACAAAGTATTAAACGATATTGTAATCTACTCTCCACATCTCCTCACTCAAACTGTCCGCATCCTAAACTGTTCACATCATAAACTGTCTGCATCCTAAATTTTCCACAACTTAATTTGTCTGCAATTCAAACAGTCCACATTCTAAAATGTTCCACTCTAAACAATTCCTGACCAGTATCCGAAACTGTCTACACCCCAAACTGGAAGCTAAAACCAGCACTCTTCTATATAATAGCAAATGTAGATAAACAAAGTATTGCTTGCTTACAAGTCTACGTGTAAATCCCAATCATGTAATCCTATGAAAATGAAATGCTTGCGGCCGATCATGTTTAAATTCACAACATTACTAAAGAAAAGTTATTTTCTGACATGAAACATTAATTTTCAAGTTGTCCACTTTCTCAATAAAGAGGACAACTCCCAATTGGATCAATCAATTTTGTGATCTCAAAATAAAAAGCATATTTTTAGCATATTTTAAAAAATGTAGCTGCAAGCATTTCAATTAACCAAAACAAATAAAAGGCAAATGACATTCTAGTCTAGAAAGCAGTTTTGAGACTCTACTAACTTGGAAGGAAGGAGATCCCTGTAGTGACAGACATATACATACATGTACACATTACAAGACAAAATATCTGTTGAAACAGCAAGCAAATAACAATTACTTGGTCCGTTCCACTCACTGTATGAAACTGAAACATGCAGGCAAGCACAACCACAGAAAATTTTATGGGAGGGGGGGGGGTAAGAGAAAATGCCTTGTTGATCACAAATCGGCTAACAGCGTTTTACGATTTAAAGTTTGGATGGAAGGGATTCTTTTCGTATCATTCACAGACATTTTCACAAATATAGAAAACAGATCGTCGAGGAATAGGCAGCTAAAATACTTTTAATTCAATTTGTTGGTCTTCAAAAACAAAACAAAAACTACTTCATGAGCCACCGTCACATACCCCAACTAAGATTGGCAGCAGATAATGTTGCCAGTTACATACCGATAGGTTTCTGGTGAACCAGGAGTCCATGAAACCTTGCAGGCTCTGTTGTAGCGAGTCAATTTGAGTCCTGAAGTCTACATAGTCATTGTCATAGTCCTGTTTCCTGTGGTCAAGCAGGTCATAGTTCTTCTTCTTGAATGTGTCCACCATAGTCTTGTACCTGACAGCTATGGCATCTATTCCTTCGATGCGCACATCGGCCAAACCTGGGTAACGTAAGAATATGCATTGACCACAGGCTATGTAAGACATAAGCATTGGAATTGTCCACTTAACATGTAAGTAATTCTTGTGGCATATTAGAGATACGATAACTAAAGACAAATGTTTAGATTTCTTGAACAAATGAAGCAGATTTGTAACATAAATCATGATAAAATAATGTTTTACACTGAAAACATACTGATCAAAGTTTGGAATACTTTGGGTAAACTGGTTAACAAAAGACAATAATACTTGATGTAGGGATGGTCAGGAACGTCTCAACCTTTTCATTCAATAAGAAACCAAACTATGTTCAATATTTCACCATAGTACAAAACCAACACTAAATTTACAAAAACAAAAATATTACAAATCAATCGCACCAGAGAAAGCCTCGATGGTGTTCATCATATCTCGTATCTTCTCCAAGCGCTTGCAGAATGTGTCAAACTTTCCAAAGATGTAGTTCTCAGAGAACTCAAACTGTCTCTCGTTGGGATTCTGCTGCAGACGCTCCTTGGTCCTTTGGAAGCAGTTTTGGTAGGCAGTGTTCAGTTTTATGCAATCCCCTATTCTCTCCAGTAGAACTGGCCTAAACAACGGCACAAATACTGCATAGCCAACCTGCCTCTGTACCCCAACGCAATCTATCACGTCCGCAGTAAAATTTTAGTTGTCTTCTATTTGTATCTAATTTGTACAAATAAATTGGCAAGTTTTTTATTAGAATGTAAAAACTAAATTAACCGTTTATTTTAAATTATCAATTTGATATTTTCAATGTAGATAAATTTATTTCACTACTTTATAAATAATTTTGTACCAAGCTAAGAAAATAGGTGGCAGTGAAAAATTTGCAGCCACTAACTGAGATTGATGATAAAAATAATTTAAAAAGCAAAAAAATTATTTTTTCTTTCAATTTACTATTTACAGATGAGTGTAACACCACAAAGACGCTGAGATAAAAGTATTTCACCCAACAATATCTGATGCGATCTACAAGTCGCAAGCCAAAATAATATTATAGAAAAGCTTGATGTAATTGGTACCTTTGAAGCTCCCAAATCCTAGACACGTCTCGTTTAATGTATGCCTTGCATGTGGTGATCATCTGATTTGTGACCTTGACAAACAGTGAGGTCATCCTCTCTGATGTGTTGTAATAGCCAGAGATACTATATATCATTCTAATAGCATTCATTAGACCTGGAACTTGGTCTGTGAGATCAGCCTGCAGAAGCATACAATGTAACAAAATGATTCGCTTAATTATGCGGAAGTTGTTTTCTCCTTATTTTTTCATCACAATGAACAGACAACTTCAAAGTTACACATTTGATGAAAGCGCACAAGTGTATGACTTGACACCTACTGGACTACACTTGACGAGGGGCCCAAAGAACTTGTCGAGGGTGTAGAGATACTTGACGTTGTCCTTTGCCTCATTGGCAGCGTCAGTGATACGGATATCTAGCTGCCTCCAGTTGAGTAGAGACTTGGACTTGGCAGCCTGCAGCACCCCAACCACTGCCTTGCACTTTTGGCTTTTGATCTGCTCCAGTAGACTAAAAATAGAATCGACTGGTGAACCAAGAGCTATTGAAATCTATATATAGCATATTAATACAGTGTATAGCAGACATCCCCTAATACAATCGTATTAAAGTGTCAATATTGTGACATTTTGTGATAATCAACGCAGACAGAGAACGTCTGCAGCAGCTGATGCCTCTAAGCTGTTATAGAATATTAGATAATAACGTTGGTAATACTTTACTGTGTAGTACACCGGAGGTACTATAGACTGACTGTGTAGTACACCGGAGGTACTATAGACTGACTGTGTAGTACACCGGAGGTACTATAGACTGACTGTGCAGTACACTGGAGGTACTACAGACTGACTGTGCAGTACACTGGAGGTACTACAGACTGACTGTGCAGTACACTGGAGGTACAACAGACTGACTGTGCAGTACACTGGAGGTACTATTGACTAACTGACTGTGCAGTACACTGGAGGTACTACAGACTGACTGTGCAGTACACTGGAGGTACTACAGACTGACTGTGCAGTACACTGGAGGTACTACAGACTGACTGTGCAGTACACTGGAGGTACAACAGACTGACTGTGCAGTACACTAGAGGTACTATTGACTAACTGACTGTGTAGTACACTGGAGGTACTATAGACTGACTGTGTAGTAGACTGGATGTACTATATACTAACTAACTGTGTAGTACACTGAGTGATGATGTCACAAAGCACTCACTTGTTGAATTTAGCCATTCGGCTCTTCCAGTATGTAAGCTCTGCAGACGGGCCGATATCATCGGCCTCCCGTCTCATTTGTTCACTTTCTGTAAGAACCTGTTCTATTTGTTTAGCCCAGGAGGAAAGTATATCTTCTAACTTCTCAACAAAGTCACCGTTTGTGGCTGTAACACACAATCAACTTCCAACAAAGGCCAACCAGACAAACAAAAGTGATTTTTTTCGGCTGTAGAGAATGGGCTTTCAAAATATACCGATTATTAGTTAAAAGTGAAAAGTTTCAATGCAGTCACTCACCCCACTCCTGGTAGTCAGCGAGAGTCTTCATCTTAGAAAGCGCTGCCTCCACGTCGCACTCCTGTAGGTGAATCTGGTCTTCCAGACTGCTTTGGGCAGACGTCAGCTGATGTATGAAACTGCTTATCTGCCCCAGGAAGTCTGTAACTTGTCTGTTTCCTGAGCCGGAGAGAGCTCCCCACGACTGAACCAACAGACAACAAATGACTTATTATCTAACATTATAAAACTAGTGAGATTAGTGAGATTAGGGAGATTAGTGAGATTAATGAGATTAGGGAGATTACTCTCAAACCAGGATCAGCTTCAACAACAAATAACGTTTAACGCTAAATGAGCAACCAATTCATTTTTAAAGAGTCAAAGAAATTCTAGATAAGGCAAGCGATATTCTTACCTCCTGGGATTGAAGAACTGGAAGCATTACAGTAGCCAATGACTTCTCCAGTCCAGTAAGTATCTTGCCACTGGAGCAGTCCATATATCCAAAGTTGATCTCATTGCCGAGCATGTTTGGTACGACGGCTTTGTCTGAGTTGACTCGGGAGAACCAAACACAGATCCCGTTTAGGGACTGCAAGCATGCATCATATAGTAAATGCTCTACTTTATGTCTATGTTTGTACGCTTCTATGGCTATGTATTGTAAGTTTATGCATTTTAACTATCTGTGTATGTCTATACTTGTATGTCTATAAGTATTTATATCTATGTAATATAGGTATTGTATGTCCCCATGTCTATGTATTGTATGTCCCCATGTCTATGTATTGTATGTCCCCATGTCTATGTATTGTATGTCCCCATGTCTATGTATTGTATGTTCCCATGTCCATGTATTGTATGTGCCCATGTCTATGTATTGTATGTTCCCATGTCTATGTATTGTATGTGCCCATGTCTATGTATTGTATGTGCACATGTCTATGTATTGTATCTCTCCGTGTTTAGAGAGAAGACTCACCTCGTGAGATCCATCTGTTACTATGATACGTTTAGCCATTGTGGTGGTGGCAATGCTGGATGTATCAGATCTTTGGGCAGGATCTCGAGCTGGTGGTTCCTGGTAGTAAAACTGTAGAGTTCTCTGTCCTCCAGCACACAAGAACTTTTCTATCAGATCAAACTATAACAAAGCACCCTCAGGCTCTTGGTAAACGGCAGGCTTGGTAATATCAACTAAGAATGCAAGCAATAGCCAAGTTCTTTTAAGTCAATTAATAAATTACTAATTAGAAATTCCCTTACAGTGCAGAATAATTCGATTGCAGTGTAGACGAACGTTGATATATTCAATATGGTTAATATTTGACATCTGTATTATTATTATTTAAAAAAATATAGTAAGTAACACGCAATAAAACATAATAATTATATTTTAGACATAGATCCCAACCATTCAAGGATACAAACTTATAACTGTTATACAGCGATTTTTAAAGTAGGTAAAATTTTAACATAGACATAGATACATACTGTTTCACAAGAAGCTACATGATCTTCTACGACACTGACATCTAGTTTGAGGTAGCCAGCAATCTGCAATGTAAACGGGTGAAGGTCAAGGTCAAGACAGACACTCCTTTTTTAATACACTCTTAATAATGTTAAATTAGTGATGTTTCAGTACAATTTGTAAAGAGAAGACAACCACATAGTCGATAATAAAAAATTTCAACCAACAATTCTATGGTCTTATATACCATTGTGTGATGAGCAAACACATTCTCAGGCTCTATTGAAGCAAATTCTTAGCAAGAACATATATCGCTAGAATCTTTTACTCTGCAGTGTGTTTAAACTGTTACTAATTAAATATTTAAATTTTGGCGATCAGAAAACTATAAGAAGTATATAAAATTCTAAAAAGACTCAATAGAGAATATAAAAACTTGTTTAGTAACTCATTTAAATATAAGATTTTACTTACAATGCCAAACATAAATCTGTATCTCTCATCAACCTACAACACGGAGAAAACAATGTATAAACACTCGGATTAGAGCCAACAAAGCTGCAAGGTCAAGGACAATGATTTGTGACAGATATGCGTGGGGAGGAACCAGTACTGGGTATGGGTAGTGTGCACAGACAATAATCAATTATATTGAATGAATAAGAGACAAGTGAAGCGTTAACTTGTTAGATTTTATCTGTGAGGAAAATTGATTTATTTAGTGCACATGTAAACATATATATTATATGAACACTGGCCATAAATAGATTTCCTTTCATGTAGAAATAAAATATTCTTAAAACCTGAGTGACTGTATTTGACTAAGATTTTGTAACTGCAAACTCGTGCACCTTAAATTGGATAATTATT
Organism: Cryptosula pallasiana; assembly: GCA_945261195.1. Lineage (NCBI taxonomy): Eukaryota > Metazoa > Bryozoa > Gymnolaemata > Cheilostomatida > Cryptosulidae > Cryptosula > Cryptosula pallasiana. The sequence goes on along the minus strand of OX183140.1, from coordinate 21,846,211 downwards.
TGTTCGATTAGTTTGCTCTCATATTTTTTTTATCTTACTTTTGAGTGATTAAAAATTTTCATCTTTTCAAATGAAGATGCAGCCGATGGACTCATATCTTGAAGCTCTTTGCTAGACTGCTGTCTTTTATGAGCCACTTTGAATGAAACTAACGGTCGAGCCCGCATTGTCCAATCACCATTGAGTTTGCTAGGAGAAACGCCAAGTGAAACAGATCCTTTGATTCTCTGTCTACCACACAGATGTGGTTTAGTCAACAATATAGGCTTTTTTATAGTCGGAGCGGATAGTTTCCCCTTTAAAGGTACTACCTCAGACTCGGCGCACTTGGTAGATCTTTGAGTCTCATCAAGCCTGGCATCTTCGAAAGACTGTGTTGTAGGTTTTAGCTGATTTGAGATTTGTACTGGATTCTCAATTGCTTCAGTACTTGGTCTTCGCATAGGATGTGAAGTCATAGGTCGAGATCGTGAACTGCTTGTAGCCGATAGCAATCTTAAGTTAATGGACTGAGTGATCCCAATCACAGATTGATTAACTTGATTAATACTAGCAATCCATTCTACTTCATCAAATTCTGAACTGCCTTCACTAATCTCAGAAAATGCTTCGTATTCAGCCTCATCAGCAGCGGTTGTACTTTCGGCCGCGTCCTCAAAACTTTTGGGTGACATTTTCTTTGACGCCTTTGTCATTATGTGGGAAGTAGAGCCAGTGGCTTCATCAATAATACTACTGTATTGTTCATGCTGCTGTACATCAAGACTGTGAGAAGACGAGCTACTGTCAACCACTATGCTGTCATAATCAACAAACTCAGCAGACGATATCTTGGGCACCAAAATACTCTGATTTTTCGGTGATTTGTCTTGAGTGATACATCCTAGGTGATCATTCATTTCCAATTCAGGATAATGGTCTGTTTTTGTGTTTCTCGCTTTGGTTTCTTCATCATCAATGGTATCCATTCCTTGATTTCTTTCAAGCAGTGTATTGGCGATGCTACTGGCCATTTGAGCCTCAGCACCTTCTGTTTCTTCAATGTCACTAGAAAACTTTTTATGCTTTTCTTGGTGGGCTAGCACCGACCTAGATAGATGAAAAACTTCTTCATCACTGGTTTCTGTGATCGGCCGATGCCTATGCTTATAAGAGCCCGGAAGTCTCTGAAAGCTAGAAAGATTACTATCCTGATCTCCATTTCCCATTAGGTTGTCACGAAACTCATCTACCTCCAGGCTATATGGCTGGGTTACAGAATGTTTTGTTTTCTCCATTGTCCCTTTGCTCAATTCTGAAGACTCTAAATTCACTGAGCAATCTTGGTCTAAATTGTGAACATCATCTTTGTAAGATGCTTCATTTAAATCTTCTTTTGAGGTCTCACAAATTGTTTCAATACCCCTACCGTTTACAGAGGAAGTTTTAGATACATTTAAAGTATCATACTCTTCAAATGTTGGTTCAACTTTGTCATCAACCATGGTGTTTAAATCTTCATCATAAAGCATGCAGCTTTTCGATTGATCAGACATATTTATTTGATCTTTTGACATGCGGCTGTTTTTGCAACTATTCTGTGGTGATCCTTTTTCAATTGAGTTAGGAGAGGATACTCCGTCACATGAACTATTTTCAACTCCAGGAATGTGCTTATCCACAGTTTGAAGATTGAAGAAACTTTTATTATACGAACAATCTGGCTCACGGGTAGTTTCTGGTGAAATGACACTGCTCTTTATAGAGTTGTCAGAAGTGTATCCACAGTCAGGTTGCAATTCTTGGTCCTGCTCAAAAGTTTCAAAAGTTGAACCTCCTTTACGCTCTAAATCGGTTTCTTCTACAGCAGCATTATCCATGCACATGCCAAGATATTTTTCAGCAATAAGCGTACTGCCACTTTCAGATTCTGTCTCAACAAGACTTTCAACCTCTTTTTCACTGACACTCCCATTGTATTTTGAATCGGAAACATCCATATTGTCAATATTATGCTGAACAGAATAAGAGTTTTTGAGATCTAGACTTCGATTTCCAGCACCTTCAGAATCCTCAGTTTCATTAAATTCTTCAGATCTGGCATGTTGAACAATGGCATTTTCTCTTGTATCAGTTTTCTCAAATTTGACGAAGTTCGAATCCCTAAGGCCTGTGGTGTTTATCTCATCTGACTTGCTAAACTCAGCAGCATTTTCATCCATTGCTTCGATCACACCAAAACGGTTGTTCTCTTTTTCAGAAGAAGAGATAAAGCTCGTCTGCTTCTCAGGCATACACCGTAGGTAGTGATGCCATTTGAGCGCTGCCTCTACATTGTATTTGATTATTTAGTAGGATTAGACAGCACGCAAGTGCCTACATGTCACGCAACTGGTATCATCAGTGCAATGGTAAAGAAGGCATATGTTGGAGCCAAAATCTGTTTTATTAGCAAGCTTACATTGTAGCTAACTATAAAAATCAATTATCATCAAGAGTTTTCTTTTGACCGCACACTAAAAACGTATAATACTTTTAGTAAAAACCGAAATGAAAAGCCAAACCATAAATAGTATGAAATATTCCTACAAACGGCCATTAGCCTAAAATTAGACTGTTCATTAAACAGATTTAGAGCTTAACAGTACAGCTATGTGAGCTAATATGAAAATCAATTAAACTCTATTTGCTTGTCTTTGATAAAGATTGTGAAGTGAAGTCAAAAGTCAATACACCCGGAGGGGGACAATATGCCTAGCTAAAGACTTGCTGCCTGTTATATACAATGACCATGAACCTGCCTTTCTAGCTCTAAAAACGCTACTAAAAATATGAAAATATACATATTGAATGAAATTAATAACACTTGTTATCAAGTTTTATATCGTTAACTTTTGGTGGCTGGTCCGTAATGATCTAGAACTCTATTTTTAAGAATAAAATATATTTAAGCGCTGTTTCTGACAAGAAAATACTTTATTTATTTTAAAAACCAATTCAAATTAAGGAGCTGATTATAACTTAATTTTGTGGAAAAAACTGACATCTTCAAAAACACCTGAAGTCTTGAGACCTTGACCTGAGGTTCTCTCTGAGGCTTGGACATCCTTTTTTTAATAATTGATATTCTGTATAATTAGACAATTTCGAATTCAAACAGTTGTAACTCATGCAAACAACAAAGACATCATAGGGTAAATACAAGTGAGAGCAAGTTATCTCCCCATGTTATAAATTAATTATTAAATTACATGACAGAACTTAAGTCAACTTTCATATACTTGAAGTGCTTCAGTACTTCTGACACCTGCACCAAATCAATAGACTTTCTATTACAGTATGTCAGTGCTAGATGTCAGTGACTATGATATTGTGTTCATCACCAGCAAGTACCTGTTTCTTTCTGTCCTCTTTCTCCTGTTTGGCCTTGGCCTGCAATTCTTTCATTGCTTCCCCACTTAGCACAACATTTTTCTTTGGTGGCTGAAAGCAAACAAGCGTTGATGAGTACACACGTGAGATTGTAAGTTTTATGTTGGTTCCTGCCAAGAAAAGGTTAGAAAAATAATCGAACCACAGATTTCTAAAAAAATCTTCAATTTGAATCAAATTACACCACCATTACGCGAAGCAGAAAATAATTGTTTATGATTTTGGCACCGACAACCATCGACCTGAAGTTGCCACCAGGCACCACTCTATCTCTATATCTCACAGAAGTCTGCATTGCGGCTAGGATGTTGATATATAACCTTATACCATATCAGAGTACAAAACAACGCTGAGCTATTGAATCCGATTATATAGCAAAGCAAAGCATTGCATGGCATGGGGTGACTTTTTAACCGCTTACATAAGCGCTCACAATAAAGTATTTCAACCAGAAACTTACAAAAACACGGGCATAACAAAGCCTGCAGGGCGTTAAATAGTTCAACTTCACCAATTACATGCTTGATGTCAACATAAACCAGTGACCATAGGGTGACTACAGGCCTGCCTATGATGGAATGACTAAGGGAAACAGGTTCACCCTGCCATGCAATACTGTAGCTACTGGGCTCAGAGAGAGAGCAGTGATGGGCGAGTGGTTAGTGCGCAGGAATTGCATGAAATAGATTGTGGGTTCACCTCCCCTTGTAGACAATCAACTTACGATAAATGACTATAAATAGTTGTTTGTGATCGCTTTCTCCATTGTTTGTAATAAAACATTAAATCTAGAAAAAACACGGCGAGTGAAAACTTCAACTACTCTTGTGAAAAAAGTGACAAGTTTAACCAGGTCATGATAGTCATGGGTTATCCTTGCTATTTATATTAGTCGTCTACCAAGTTATCTACAGGCAATTCCATATAAAAATAGTATGAGTATAGACTGAGTTACTTACTGCTTTAGGTTGGGCTGGTTTAGCTCCTCCCTTCTTCTTCGTGCCATCTTCTTCTGCAAAAATGTATATGAGTATTAGAACAATATTATAGTACATAGACATTACCAGTGTGCAACCAAAATTGATATGCGTGGTTTTGGCAAAGAACAGTCTTAGTATTTGACAAACCTGATTGACTTTTTCAGCAAAACAGGGGGAAGATCGCAGATAAAAAGAAAATTAAATATAATTTTGAGAGACGAGACTGAAGCCTTGAATAAATCTACCATTCGTCTATCAATTTGCATCGACCGATCGAAAATAACAACAGGGTGTTTCCCTTATTTATGTTCCTCTCTACTTTCCATTCTCATTCGATTTCTGTTGGAATTGCTGCATGTGAAGCTGTTTTTAGCCACAAATGCTTTGCAACAACAAAGAGGGGCGTCTATAAACAACCCATTTTTTATAAATACGTAGAGCCAAAAAATAATTCTACTGGCAACACATCGATCAAATCACAGATTGTCTACCGATTTTACAATCTCTATCAAAACCTACTGCTAACCTCAAACAAAATGCAATGGATTATTTTATTGCGTCTCACTGGAAACGAAATAACGGAAATCCTCAGTCAATAGATGAACACGAGGTATCAATTTGTATTTTGTCACCATAATGATTTTCATATTAAAAACGTAATCAGAAAATTTATCATTGATGGAAAATTAATTTTTGTTATTGATAAACTGGTGCACATTATTTATGAGCGTGCACATGTAAAACTGTATTGCGCTATTTTACAATCTATAATGCACACGCTTCCACGAAACTTTACACGCGATGCAAGTAGTTTTAAGAAAACTTGATTATCTCCATTCAGAGGTACGTAGCATGGGATGAGCATGTAGAATATCAAACAATACATAGACATAGGGATACAGTCGGGACGACATACATAGACCACACATAAATGTATATATAGAGCATAGATAGACGAATACATAAAGCGCATTAGATGTTTTCATAGAGCACACATAGACATAGATATCACACATACGTTTAGTTATAAGGGGAGGAGCCACGTCTGTGTCTGGTTTAGGAGATCCTCCTTTGGTCTCCTCCTTCGTCTGACCTTCCGAGTCAGCCATTTTACCTCTCCCACTACTTCCTCTTCTTATCTAGCCTGTAATTGTTGTTGAGCGAATCTGTAAGAGACCATGGCGAAAGTCCAAAATGTGACAAAAGAACACAACTCAATAATTTACATAAAACGCTGGTGATAATTTTGCAAGTTACAGAAATCTTCTGTTGCCAGTTTCGAGTTATCACTCCAACTAGAAGCAATGAAACATTTGACTGCCCCAGTAAATTTTCTAGCAATGCAATTAACGAATTACGTTACACTGAGTGAGCGTGTGAACATGTAATGGTTAGTAGCTAGTAAAATGAAGCAGAAACTAGATCCTAAATGTGGAGAGGGTCAGCGACAAAAACCAAGACCCTCTTGTTTAATTTGTTGGCAAATTTTCTTTTTAAGCAACGACTTGGAAGTGTGCTTTTAAATCAACTTTTTTCTGTATCTTATTGCATCACCCTGACCTTGACATCGCTAACAAATTTTTCACATCATCTTAGTCATTGTAACAACCCCAATGAACAGTTAACCACTTCTGCTATACGATTTTAAAAGGATCTTGAAATACGGATATAATAGTGATACTACGAAAAAAGCGACAGTTGAACAAAGTAACAGAATCCGATATACCTACACTCGTGTGTGAGCAATAGTACAGTATGTACAATCTACACTTACCTGTAAGTAAAGCTAAGAAATAGCAACATACAGCTCCTGTAGAGCTAGTGTGTATGTTTGCGGCTGTAGCCAGTCAGTGGCTACCCATAGTATACATGTTGCTAAGGAGACGCACACACTAAACACTCTGAAAGAGAACACAATTCAACTCTATACAATATTTTAATAATCATTTTAAAAGCTTTATGCACAGAGCTTAAGAATGGAGCGAGTCGATTAAATTGAATGGTTTCAATAGAATGCAGTTTATAAAAATGTCTACGGTTAATGTATTACAACTAGAAGAACATAAAGGCACAACACCTACTGAAGGAAAAAGTAGATAAAAAATACACTTCAGAGAATAGCGACTGTGTGTGGGTAGGTAGGGAGGAAAAACAATTAGCGCTAAAGAGTCAAATAGATGCTAAGGTTACAATATAAAGTCGTGCCATTGTTAATATGGCCTTGAACTTGTGAAGTTGTTGCAAAAAACATTGACAGCTTACAACGTAGTCTCCACAATGGCTGTGATCGCACAACGTAATTTCATCACGTTTTACTATAGACTAGAATATTTAAATCGACGCCAATGTTAACCATTTGGCTTCGACAAGCTAGGAAACTGAACGATGTAATACAAACCCCTATCAGCTCAGTGTACAATGTCTACTATTCCTATTTCACCGAGGTTTATCACATAAAAAAGCACATGCATGAACAATAGAGTTGTCCCCCGTGCACATAATACGAATTCGATGTAACCATAGACTTAGACTATGCATGGAACTAAACTAACAAACTCGAGTGAAACACATACAAAACTTGAGAGACATTTTCCTACGGTGTGGCAGGCAAAGCAGCAGTTGTGTACCCACATAATACAATACAAATATTAAGTCTATTGTATACCAAATAAGAGCTATACAGCTGATCAATACATAGAATCAGTGCTAAGTAAAAAGAACTGGCTACATGGCCCCATATAACAATAGAACTAACATATGAATCCACTTGAGTGCACACTGTGTACACAACTAAACAAAATGGCAGCTAATATATGTTGGTCAGAGTTTAGCCAGTAGCCGACTCAGCGGATCCTCACAGAATGAATTATTGCGTTATGTTCAGATATTGATTGTAAAACGTCACACTTGTAAAGTTTGAATAGCAAAAAATTATAAAAAAAAACAAAATAAGTAAACAGCCAACGCATGTAGATATCAAATATCACATGTTGAGCAGTATCGACCTGCATGCGCGTTCTATAGCCTATGTACTCGACCAGTTCTGAGTCCTAGCAGCGTAACGATACTTAACTTGCTTTTTATTTAAAAATGAAACCGAATCTGACTAAATCCATACACATCAGAAAGGAGAAATGAATTTTCTTTTAGTAAGAATAGAATAAATTATTTAAAAGCATGTTATGGCATGATACAAGTATAACGTAATATGTTTTAATAAAATTATTTTGACATATTATGAGAGGACAACTCTCCAAATAGCGCTTGAGAAGTTTTCAAAGGCTGAAGAGACTCGAAGCATATCGTATGATACATTCCGTGACCACAATCACATAAATGGGTTTCAATGGTGAATCAAGCCCATAAGCTATTGACACAAAACTACACTCAAAAAATTAAACCGAGAAGGTCCAAGGCTACAATTTCATATCAAAGCTGTGAAATGTAAAAACTTCAAAAATGGAGTAAATTCTAACTGTATCATGTTTACAAACAGACATACAAGTTGTGCTTTTGTGATGTTCCTGAAATAATTGTTCTGCATTTGGAAAACAAAAATACACAGCTCAATGTTACTAGGCACAATAACATATTGCTATTAACCACACGTATGAAAGGAAATGCACTGATCGTATAGTTGAGCAGTTACCTTATAATAACATGTCCCAACACTGATTGCATAGCTAACCTCTGACACTGTATTATAATCACTAGCATTTCAGTCTTGCATAAATATCTAATTATTTTATTTATTGTAGTTGACTTTTTACGCCGTGCCTTCTTCAGATCGTTCATAGATAAGTACATTTACTTGTGGTAAGTCAGATCGTGAAGTTTTCAACAAATAAGGAAAAAAGCACAAAATGCTCTCCTGGGGTTTGAACCCGGAGATTTCCAGCTCCAATGCCTATGTTAGTGGTCAGACACACTAACCATTACACCAAATAGGCAACCCTAGAGAAAAGCTTTATCAATGAATGCTAATGAGTGCTGAGCCAGCTGGACACAAAACACTCAGCTATGGCACCTAGCATGTGTATACACAAATATGACTGTCTACCTACAAAACATTATATATTATTTAAGAATGAATAATTATTATACACAAGCAACCAAAACTTACCTGTTATAGTCAACTAGAACAAATCTCAATAGCTGTTGCTAATAGCCTCTCCAGAAAGCTGTTCAACTGTATCCATTTACAATCTTCCGTTTATTGGTTTGACATATCAGAGGCCACAAAGGGTCTCGAGTGGAAATCGATCATCAGTATTGATCAGTCTATCAGAGTAAGAATAGAGGCGAATGAATCAATCAAACAATTACATGACACCGTATAATTGAAGTAAAATAAATACCTTAGTGTAAACATGTGCCTATAGTTACCTGTAGTCATGTGTCAGTACAGTGACATAGGAGAGCAGGTGATTGTTAGTGACTAGCAGATCTTAGCCTTAGTTCTGAAACAAAATATTTTTGTAATTCCTTTCAAAGTGTGCTACATTGTTGACCATCAAAAATTAAAATTTTCTTCCCTACCATTTATCTGATGAACCAATTATATACATGTTTCAAGATAACGATGTTACATCAGGATTTAACGTAAGATAAACGTGTGGATAGATAAATATTTGAGTTAACTCCCCATTCAGCTTACAGCTGCCAATTTTAATTAATATCACAAAAACGCACACACCAAAACTCAATCAAGCGTATGATTAGATAGGGTGCTACATCAGTTACTGAGCTACATGAGGTGGGTCAATATTTGATAAGTACACTTTTGTTGCTATGGCCCAAAGCATTACAAGGAAATTGTCATCTAATGTGACATCACTTAGTTACCAGTAGTTATCTTCTCTTTCATAAACCTTCAGGGAGTTGTCTCCACATAGATGTGTATGACATGTCAACTATTGGTTAGCCCTGGAGCCTCATGTCAAATCCAAAAACAGATAGAGAACCTGGTTTGAGCTATTTTAACAGTTGGAAAATTTTAGCTCAAAACCGTGACTCTGCACTATCTCATAGGATGATTTCTAGAGACTTCTTAACTTGTGAAGTCTGAAATTACATGATGAATGTTACCGATTACAGATAGCTAACATACCTACTACCAAGTCGTTTAGTCTGAGGCCCCATCAGTGGTTTCACACTCTACCGAAACTGGTATATTCAGAAGTCAGTGCCAGCATCCTGTTACCTGTTCATCTAGCACTTGCTAACAGATCTCAGGAGGTAAACAAACCTCACCAAGCCTGCCATCTTTGTGCAAATTTGTATTTGAAACTTATAATCCTTTGACAGTCTTGTAAATGCAACCGACATAAAAACTTGTTGGAGTTCAATTATTGTTTTCTATCAAATAATGGCAACCAGAATGTTTTCATATTTTGCTGTATTGCGTAATAAATAAAACATTGAGTAGATATTATGCGCATTCAAATCAGCAAATGTGAGAGGAAAACTCCTCCACCAGCTTTGCTAAAAATAACATAATCTAAATATATCAAGAATAATTTGGCAAAATAAAAAACAAACAAATTATCTATCTGCACCTTCATGTATGGATTGTACGCCAATAGATTACATAGCAGGAGGTTTCTAGAGTTATCTGCTCATGAGTTGTGGATACATCCCATTACTTCTGCATGTCAAATTCTCTAAGCAAACCATAAATTGAGCAGTCTAGCAATCTAGTGTAATGGAAATCCTAGCCTTTGTAAAACCATATTCCTTCTCAGTAGCTGGATCTGTTCAAATAGCTCTCTATCTGTAACAAACAATGTTAGAAATTAGGCTAAATAGAGGCTTTTAAACCATGTTTTGTCTAGAACAGGTGAAGGCAACACTATCATCATAGAGTTGATCTTACCCTACATATAAACTGTGTTTGCTATACACTTGCCCAATATAAGAAATACATATACTCATAGTTGAGGGCAAAATTTTGGAATTGTGTTCTTTTTCACTAAAGCAGACAACTCCAAACTGTAACGTAATTTGACATTTCAAGCCACTTCTGCACCGTTTGAAGTGAAACGTGAAGGAATAGAAGACAGACCTAGTAGAGATACGTCACAGCATGGCTTACAACGCTGACTCTATACTGACTGGTAAGTACACAATTCATGGGGTTATAAATAGATAATCACAACCATTGTAAAAATAAGCATCAAAAGCACCCGTAGACAAAACACATACAATATATGTGTACACACAATTTATACACATTACTTATACAATTCATACCCAACACATACACAGCCTACACATACACACCCTACACATACACACCCTACACATGCACACCCTACACATACAGTAGGCAATTTCGGATCCCAAATGCGCGTGTCTTGAAAAAATTGGAACAGAAAACGCTTCTTAATGCAATGCATGCAATGTACAATGCATGTACTAACGTTCACAAATATCGGCTTATTTTATGCGGAGTTATGTTCTTTTTGTTTTATAGCGTCACAGCGAATGATAAAGACGCATCTCCAGGACCGATCTATTTGTTATTTATGAAAAAATCATTTTAACAGTTATCATTGCAAACTACTGTATTACTATTTACTATTCATCATATTGTAACAATTTTTATTATTAGTTATTATTATTATTTGGCTATAACAAATAATTATTTACTTTTTTATTAATAAAAGTATGAAATAAATAACTATAACATTTTATATTATTAATAATGAAATAATGAAACAGTAATACTAATAATAATTATCATGCTTTGTCACCTAATAATAATTTACCATGGCAAATGTATCCAACAATAATTCCAACAGGCTTCAAAACTTATTTTATTGTTGTTTATTATCATTCTTGTCTTGTCATTGTGGTTAACGAAAAAGAGTTCAGTTTTGACAACATGTTTGATCAGAGTTTCGAACTGTGTGAATTTGCATCATAAACATCAGAGGGTGAACTCCCCCTTGAAGGTTCAAACCTCTGTTCAGCACAGTGTTCACAAAAACAGGTTTGGAACTCGCCAAAAAACGAGAATTTCGTCTGTTTCAACATGGACGTACGTGATCTGAAAATGTCCAGACATGAACACACAATGCATGCACAATCCAAGCTACAGGCAGCAGTAGCAGTAAAAGATGACTCACCATTGCTGCTTCTGATCAAACCTTGTTTGACATAGCTCAGGTACAGAAATAGCTCACAAACTGTTATCAGCTACAACAAGGGTGGGTAAGTGTACGCCCCTTATAAACTAATAGAAATAGCCACAGGTTTGAGATTCACCATCTTTAGTGGTAAAATGAAGTTACAATTGCGCCACTACCTTATCTCGAATGTTTTGACTAATGTACATTGCATCATCTGCACCACAGAGCCTCACCATGTGTGAACATAAGACATCTCCACCAATCAGCTTGCAGTAACTATAACCAAACCAATCAGCTTACAGCAATGCAAAATGAGGACAAAAATATTGCGTGAAAGCTATTGTGCTGCGAATTAGAAATTGAAGAAATAGTCAAGGTAGAATAAAATATTCTAACCCAAGAACTCAAATAGCTACATGAAACTATTATACATACGTTAGCTGCTGCTCTCCCTTAACAGGTTCTATAGAGAGGCTGTTAGTTATAATGTCCCGCACTAACATCTCTTCTAGCTGAAAGCATATAAGGTCACAGGGCTAAGTGGTTGTACCAAGAGCTATATCAACATTACAGAGTCCTCACCAAGTTTTCTAATAAAGATCCGAAAATTAAAGTTGAATATTAGCTTGGGAAAAATCAATAAGCGTAATAGCATATGTCACTGTATTACCAAAAATGCATGTGATTATGCAAGAACCCAAATTCATGCATTACGATTTGAAAAAAAGGAGTAACTTCCATTAAGCCAAAAATAGAGATAAGTTTTAAAATATTTCAACATGTGTTTCATTAGAAATACAAACAACCAAAGAAATAACAATAATAGATATTAATTGCTTAACAATAAATAAGATGTTTTCAACAATATTCTAATCATCGCGTGTTACCAGACAGCGTTAGCACTGACCTCTGAATTACCAAAGTTCAAGCAAGGCTGCACATCATTGTCCACTAGATGTCTAATGAATGGTGACTTATCATTCAGCTGTGGAGAAGCTCTCCAAGTCTGAAACTCTTCCAAACCATCCACATCCTCCTAAACAGACAAGACACGTACATTTTGAGAGTTGCCTCTTCTTGAAAATAAAATTCATTGATGCATATTTCTTACAGGAATTGTCTTCTCTTACAACATTTATTGTAAAAGCCAAAAAAACGAAAATTTAAAAATAATAAAACAACATTTTTTATTGTTATTGTAATAAATAATCATTTCTACGAAAACAATGCAAACAAAGAAACAATAACTTTTGACAACGCTAATGAATTGATAATGTGACACACAGATATTCGATATAATATACCATATTAATTATTTCGGCCTAGCATAAATAATCGTTGCTAGCATGATGAATGACGACTTGTCTTTTTTTTATTCCTGTATCCAACACATAAATATCTATTGCCACAACACGGCTGTTTTTAATAGCAGTGCAAAAATAAAAAAAAAGACAATTCCTAACTTTGCAAACCAGCGTTGTTCTTGCAAACACCCTGGCGCTAAAATTCTCGCGAAGCTACACCGTGAAGAACGCTATTTTGTACTCGCCAAAACAAAAGAAATCTACCAATTCGTCACAATCTTGACTTCGTGTCACTTAGTCGAAAGCGCCTACTAAATCATATAAAAGCACATTTTAGCATAAACAAAATCTCAGAGGAATCAAGCCCAAGAAAGTATATTATCTATATACAACATATTTTACAACACTACAAGACTTGAGACAAAACACACCACAAGCTCTGGTTGTTTAGCAGCAGTAGCAGCACATGGAGAGCCGTTGCACTCGCTGTCAGAAGTTGGAGACTCCATAGAGAGTTGGTGCTGACTCCTCGCTCGAGGAAAACTTGTTATTCTTTTAAAACTAAATTTCTTTTTCACCGAAGGTGATCTCTCTGAAAAACAAAAAAGTGAACAGTGAATCAGTGATAGAAAAGGAGCTGCACTTTGTACACAGTTACAAGAATACAAATGTAACCAAACATTGGATGATACTAACATGGCCACGCCTCTCGACTCAGCCAATCACTTACGAGCTTTAGGAGGAATTTCTGTTGCTTCTTTGTTCTCATTGGAACTGATAAGAGTCTTCAAAGCCAGTATGTCTGCCTGTAGCTTGGATACCTGGATGTAAGGTAGTACATAACATAGAGTTATACGATGCATAGAGTTACACATAGGGCCAACACAAACAGATACCTACAGTTGACTGAGCCTGCTCCAGCTCTTTTTCTGCATCCATCCTTTTAACGTTTGCGTCCACTACCATCTTGTTAGCATTCTGTAATCAATACAAGTACGCTGTGTTAGATCGTATATGTTTGAACTCCACACAACTAGCCTACAAGCAGGTTTTCAGAAGCAAACCTTCTCCTGGTGGAGGGAGAAAGCCTGCACACCGTACACTGAATCACAGACAACGCAAACATGGCCCCATAAAATACAAACTTTTAACAAATATAATGGGGTCCCGGCAGATTTTTCTGCGGAGCTATTATTAAAGAACCGGAAGCCCACTTTCCACCAACAGCACTGTTAAAACGAAAGTCACTTCATTTTTAACAATTACTGAAAAAAAAAATTTTCGTTCACGGCGGCTGATAAGTTTGGGGTATATAATACTGACGATGTGCCATCGCCACAAACTGTCCAGCCACAACGGCACTGTAATAGCAAACCACGGAAATCGTTCAAGGGCGCGCTTTCATCAGTTTGCGTTGGCAAGCGCAATGAGCCGCGAAATACAAAGCTATGGCTCTACACACGAGCATAATATTCAATTAACTTTTATCATGTGAATAAAACAAAATATTTAAAAAAAAAAATTCAGCGGCTATATTGATTCCTTGAGTCTCCTCAACGACAAAAATTTTGTCATAGCAGTTGCTGTCTAAAATCTAAATAGTAGACAAGCAAGTCGTGATTTCTAATGATAAGTTATACGATCGACTATGCTACTCTCGGTTGCATTGCTAAAGCAAAACTACTGTGCCGGGACCCCATTATAGGAACACAGCAAACAATGCAGGGGCTAGCATAGACACCCGTCACATTCCAATCGATAAATAGCCTGAGTTACCTCAAACAGGTTGGCTGTTAGGTCATCTATATCGTTCTCCAATTGGTCTCTCAGTGACTCCAGTTGTTTCTGTTCCTTACCTGTACAAGAGATAGCGGTTGTTGATTAGAGCGAAACACATCATTGAGTGAGTCTATTGAGGCCATGTTATTGCCTCAAGTATCTAATATACACTTATATTGGCATAGATACCTCTACAACAATCCTATTCATGCAGAGCCAACTATCTCTCAGTAAGCACCAGCAAGTTTGAAATATCAAAAGCCAAGAATGAGTGATCGAAAATAATGACAACTACTTGTTTTGACAATTTGTGTGGAGTGGAGTGCAATAAAAACATACTTTATAACCACGATGTAGACGACCATGATGTAGACGACAAGAAAATTCAACAGCTAAAAACAACCTGACCAAACTATCAATAAGCTCAATCAGTTCTGTCACAGACTTGCTTGTACCCGTAGCCTTGACAACGGATAACAGATGATGTTTGTCAGTAAGCAAATAAAATCAGAATGAGAATTTAGTGTATTCCAACAGGTTTTGTTTCAATTATTTTTTCTAGTTTTCATTTTCATTGAAATTATGAAATTTCCTACCAGATTTATAAGTTGATATATAAACCTTTATAATTTTTACGCTTTCTCTTTTATTTATTTCTTATTTTTATAATTAAATAAACAATTAAAGAGATGAAGAAACGATCACAAACAAGGTATCTCTGACCCAGACACTTTTGCCAGACACACTGCTGTGTGATATAATCGGGTGATTACAGGGAAACAGGACCAAAACCCGTCTTGTCCGTTTCACTTTATCTGCACTATTTGTCCTATCCTGCGCAATACACCGATGGATGCCGGTGATATTCTGATTTATTATTACCTCCAGCGCAAGAGAGAGAAATAGTGCAACCTACTAACCTTTTAGCCTCAGTTCTTGGCCAACCTGACGCAGTTGGTCCTGTAGCTTCTGTACTGTTTGGTCCTTGACCTCTACGAAGGAAGCACTGCGTCTAGTCCACTTATACCTCTCACTAAATGTCACCAAAACAGTAATTCAGCTTGTAGCTCCCGATTATGTATTCAAACTCAAGCTGTGTCCTCGATATGCATAACAACATGGGCCAAAAAGTTGTAACGAAACTGCAATTACTACTCAAATTGAACCAAGGTCACAACTACTGTGAAACAACACATACTGCCAGAATAAGATGCACTACACGGATACCACCAGTAACAACGATAAAAAGCGAACGCCAAAAAAATTAATGGAGTACGAGAAAAGCTAAAAAGAATTCAACAGTCACCCAATAATAAAAAATCTATTTAACTCAAAAACCAAAATGAACCAAAATTGTATAGCAAGAGGAGTTGTATAAAGCATAGACATATACAATAACTTATATACCATAGACATATAGAGACAGTCAGCTATGTAAATAAACTTACACTGAGTCAGCAAGGCTCCAGTTCCTCAGGAGAGTTTCAGGAACCGATGACATGACGCTCAACAGAGCTAATAAACCGTATGACTGTCACAACGACAGCATTAGTTGACTTCAGTCAACTACCTATGCTACTAGCACAGTATGTTGTAAATGGACAGCTGGTAGCCTTAGCAGTAATTGTAAAATTAACGGGGTCTGCTATGCCACCCGTGAAATGTAGCTATCAGCTAAGAGTGCTTTAGATAACTTATCAACTAATGGGATTGCATACTAGTACAGATAGTAAGCTGCTGTTTCACTGGTCAATATTTGTGTTACATCATTTGGTACGTTACGCTTGATGAATAGAAATGGGGTCAAGGGTCAATTGAGAATTTGGATTTTTATAGTGAAAATAATAAGATGGACTTAAATGGGACGGATTCATACATGCGCAATAATATTGTGATAACAAAAAAATGAGCGAATAAATTTTACGCTTCTGGAGCTCGATTTGTTCGCTTCCTATTTACATAATCCAAAATAATGTTCTGTTACCAAGTCATTCTCATACAATGACAACCGTTGTGGGATGATAAACGTATCAGCTATTACAAAGTACAACCAATCATTAACCAGTAGAGCTTATTTACACTTGTAAGTTCAAAATGTCAAATATACCAACATAACCGCTACCTATAACCTGCTGTCAATCCATGTCATTGTAACGTTGGGTCACAAAAATTTTTTTTTTAAAGGTGACTGAGTTTGCATGAGTTGCTGCCGCAATCTAATATCATCAATATATAATCAAGCACTAGCTAAAATACCACTAGCTAAACAATCCTTGTGCTTACAATAATAACAAGCTTTACTAGAGAATTTGACCTTTAACCTCTACTAACTGGTAGCCATTGTTAGTTATTATTGTACAAGACAGCGCTGACAAGGAAAAGTGATATCTAAAGGGCCATTAGTTTCAGCATCACTGACTGGCATCAGATAAAACATATTTAGACAGGGCATGTCTCAATAGCTGCATGTATGACCAGCAATCATCAATAAAATCACACTAAATAAATGTCACCGGTATGAGACACCATGTTGGCATCCATGTACAATCCTTGTTCTAAACTAGTCATAGAATCATCTGTGATAAACATCTGTAGTTGTCTGCCCATTGAGAGGACAACATTGAATTCCACTTTGATAAAAAAGACTACGATGGGCGGCGCTTTATTGTTTGGGTCATATGAACCAACATTACAGACAACTTAGTGTTAGTGTAAGAACTAGGCGTTTCAATTTTTTGAACACAATTCAACTTCTGCCCAGTGAGTAATTATATTTTAACACAAATATTAAAAATTCAAAGATTTTTGAGTTTTACTTTTCGAAAGCTAAAGAATTTGCTCACTATTATTTATAAGAAACTTTGAGAACTTATTTAATTAATAATATCCAAGCTATAAAATAAACGGCAGAAACAAGGAAAAGAAATGTGCTACTGCCAGTTCTTAGCCATTAAATATCATTATTTATTTACGGTTACTGTCTATTTATTATTATTTTTAATGTCAAAGTAAAATTTATCACATAATAATAAATTACTCTGTGTAACATAAACTAGCAAATACTGTAAAACATAGTGGTTAATGGTTATAGACTGTACATAAGTATCGATTTCGAGAGGAGATACCAAAACTGAAGCAGACTGCGAGGAAAACCACAGGAGGACACAAGAAAGTCAAAATGGATCGCTTTCAAGTCTCGCCTCAACTGAGATATCATCAAAAAAGTGACAATACAAGCGGTCAATAGGCATGTGTCAGTATTGTACAATATATATTAAACAAAAAATAGGATACTAGTCGACCGCTAAGCGACACCATGGCCCCACAAGAGATTTGTAGGAAGAGAAGACAACTCAGTAATAAATCAGCCACATAGCGCATAACCTAGGCACAAGGATAGACAACTCAGTAGTAAACCAGTCACATAGTACATAGCCTAGGCACAAGGATAGACAACTCAGTAATAAATCAGTCACATAGCACATAACCTAGGCACAAGGATAGACAACGCAGTAATAAACCAGTCACATAGCACATAACCTAGGCACAAGGATAGACAACTCAGTAGTAAACCAGTCACATAGTACATAGCCTAGGCACAAGGATAGACAACTCAGTAATAAATCAGTCACATAGCACATAACCTAGGCACAAGGATAGACAACTCAGTAATAAACCAGTCACATAGCGCATAACCTAGGCACAAGGATAGACAACTCAGTAATAAACCAGTCACATAGTACATAACCTAGGCACAAGGATAGACAACTCAGTAATAAACCAGTCGCATAGAGCATAACCTAGGCACAAGGATAGACAACTCAGTAATAAACCAGTCGCATAGCGCATAAGCTAAGCACAAGGATAGACAACTCAGTAATAAACCAGTCACATAGTACATAACCTAGGCACAAGGATAGGGTGCATTATAGAGCTGTCATGGTTAGTAGAAAACGCTGTTGAGCAGTGGAAAGGCAACAAATGGAACAGCGAAGGATCTCATACATACAAAAGCCGACAAGCTATCGCAGACTACCAAACTGTAATATAACATTTGTACTTGCAGGCACTAATGAAATTCAAGCTGGAATGTGGAAGTAGCCAACTAGTAAACGAAACCATAGACCAGTGATGATTATTATTTCTTATTTTATGTATTTGTACAAAATTTAGTTATAAATAATACAACTTCTAATAACAAAACTACATCTACCCTCAGATTTTTTAGTTGATCGGAGTATTTACAATTATTTATTACCCACAAGCTAGTTCTACGGTGGTACAAGTACAGTTCTTACAATACAACATCGCTGTACGGGAGTGACAAAACCTTACACACGTGCCACACAGGCTCAGTGGTATCTCTAATACTGAAAGTGTTCGTTTAACAAGCTTGGTCTGGTACACCCCCACCCAGTCCATACCTGCATAGGCTGTGTACCAAGCCTTTTTTAGACATTCCATAGAGCCAAATATTTACTTCTACGATTTCTTCAGAGTTTTCTTTATCAATGCCATCCTCTGAAAGCAATCAACGACTTGCTACAGATCAATGGCTCTCTAAGTACCACAAGTAATATTTTTATTTCACAGATGCGGAAAAATTCAAAAAGAGTTGAAAATTTCATGCGAGAGCATCTTTTAAGAAATTGGCACAATTTCAAACCAGTAAACTTGTAAAGAAAAAGTTGGCAAAAAATTACTTTTTAATTGCAAGTCCAATTTGAGCAGTTGTTTTCTCAATTTACAGAATGAGAGGAGACAACCCTTGTAGATAACATGCTTACATAAAACAACTCGCACTAAACTACAAAAACAGCCAAATGCATTTGTCAAAAGAGGATCCTGATTTTCACTTGGACAGCAAAAAATATGAAAAATAATAACAGCAGGTGACTAGAATCAAACGAGCCTATGTTTATAAAAAACAGCCTGCAGAAAACTACTGTAACTGTGACGTAATCTCTAAAACATCTGAAGGGACTTTGACCAAGCGATGTCTCAACGAGTCAATGAACAATGACGCCCAGCATCCCAGACGTACCTGTTTATGTGCCTCAGTCACCGGAGCACGCCTATATGGACGCAGCTCTTCAGAACCAAAGCCTGGTATCCACATGTTCCATGCTCTCTCCAGGTGTAGCTGCACGTCCTTGACCTCTAGAGTGTCGGAATGTCGATGTTTAGCTATATCACAAGATGATGTGATGACATTCTCAATAAAGTCATCAGCAATCTGCATGAGAACCTACAAAATATTGTGCCATCTTAAAACTGGCGTGACATTGATTAACATGCAATTCACCAGTCGGAGGTGTTTTTTCTCCAATGCCAAAGAGTGCTAAATAGTCACAACCAAAATGATAAAAAGAATTGTAAATTATTTCCTATTTATTTTTTATGGTATTTCAAAATCATTATTTTATTTACGATTCATTTTGTCTAATTTTTTTTAGTTGAATAATGTGTAACTCAGTTTTGAAAACTATTGACGTTGTTTTTCTTCACAAATAAATTCTAAATAATGATAATTGGAACCTTTTGATATTATTTGATTTAAAAATATTTTTTCCAACTGTAATATCGCTTTAGTTTTTGAGACATTGGCCATGTAGTTTATCAAGTGAATGCCAGTGTGTACATGATAGCAAACCTAGCAATGCCGGTGTGTACATGATAGCAAACCTATCAGCAATAAATTACAATGCTCACAACCAAAACACCTACAAAAAATCTGAAAATAATTGCAGACCTAATTTTCTTTGCTCTTGAAATTCTCTGAACAATGACTATTCTGGGATGCCCTCTTTCTCTGCAAACAAGCAACATTTTCGCAACTCTGCTCTACGGCCATATATAATTTGTTGCGTATCGAATAAAGAAATTGCGTACAAGTCAACATCTTATGCGCTTATACTAGAAATAAAATTAACGAGAGTACAACTCCAGAAAATTTTTTTGGGTAATAATCCCTAGAAACAGATAAATTAGGTTTAATATTAATTCAGCCCAAAATCGGAAAAAATGGCACCTTTAATAAACAGAATATCTCAGTAGCCTGGGTGCAGCCGCACATATAAAAGCAATTGTTATATGAATATATATTATAGCGAGCAACATTGACCGTCATATTCAAATAAGCTCACTCACTCTATTCCCACATCACCTCACTTGACCTCCAATTTTTTCGTGATTCATCTCCTTATAAATTTAAAAAAAAGAATCAAAATACACAAAAGTCTTTCGTTAGGGTACACACTGCTAACTTACACCCAACAGTTCATATAAGTGGTCCCGCGGACTCTGCATACAGCAGGTTTCATCTCCATCAGTGAAATGGTTTAGGCATATATAAGCGTGTACAAACACACAAATATACCATTATGTTATGTTTATGTCATCATTATGTTTGAGCAACAATCTAAAGCTACGTTCACACTATGCGATTCTCGGCCGAGTGGGCGGAGCCAAAAATCGGCTCGCAAGTGTGAACAGTCGGTGGCAGATTTTTTTTTCATTGGACAGTGATGGAGCTCTGTACGATTATCGGCCTGTCTAGCCAATCAGCATCCACATCACAGCTTTTCAATTTAATACTTTTCGAGAAACTTGCAGCTGCTTGATTGATAATTATTATTTAACCAATTTTAGAATATTTTTTGATATTTTCCCGATCGATTGCAAGCCTTGTTTACAAATAAAATATTAATGTGGGTATACTAATTATTGTCAATATAAATAGAAAACAACTACCAGCTCTGTGATTATAATAAATAATTGCATTCAAAAAAGCTGTTATCATTTATTTATTATTAATTATAGTTAAATATAATTCCAATTATTTATTATTATTTGTAATTCATTTCTTATTATTGATGAGTGAAGAAATGGTACAATTTATTGAAATCTCTGGTAATATAAGCTATATAATATTATTATTAATTATAATCTGATGTTCTGGAATTAACAATGAAATGCGGTGTCTTGATGACTGTCAAGGCCATATTGGCACAAAAAATCGCAAGTGTAAACTCGTGTAAATAATCGGGAGAGCAACTCCCGATTCCTCCCGAGAATCGCATGGTCGAGAATCGCATAGAGTGAACGTGGCTTAACATTAGAAAAGAAAAAATTGCAAACAACAATTATGTTTCCTTTCGGCATTTGGATGATAAAATATTTAATATGACATTTGACTACACAAGGCCTTCTTTGTAGGTATTTTTCCTCAGCACAAACAGTTGCTGACCAATTCACAGTGCATGTACACATGTGTCATGAAATGGTCAAGGTTTGCTATCTAATGTGCAGATAGCTGTTGTCTTACCTGCTTCGTAAGGCACAAAAAAAAACAAATGGCATGTCTTTCTCGGGAAACTAACTAAATTTTTTTTACAAGGTATGGAAAATATATATTAGATAAACGCCACAAAAAATCAACAACTTTTCTAAGAGTTTTTTTTTCTGAAAAAAACCAATAGTTGTTAAGAATTCACGATCATATATTTTCAAAACTGGATTTTCATTGTTTAAAATTGAAAAGAATACCATGGGATTGACTTCTGGTGAATTGGCAGCTGTTTTAGTTTGGAAAGATAATTTATTATATTTTTCAAAACATTTCACTAACAATTTTTCTACTTCCATCAATCAACGCATTTATTGTTAAATAAAATAATTATTAAGAGTATTCGCGACCCATTCGTCGAACAAAATACAAAATATAATAGGTGTTCGTAATTCAATATGTCGCGTATGCAATGGAACATTAGTTTGGAACAACATGATTATTCAATGAAATGTTATGGTTTACGGAACAAGTCATAAAGAAGATAACTCACAATTTTCAAAATAATCGAGAAAATAAAAAAATTTGAACTGCTACAAACTGGAATAGTTTGCCAAGCTGCCCTTCAATGTAGTAAATTTTGAACGCTTGCAATTATTTTGAATTATTTTTCAAGGATATAAAACCGGTCTATGAAAATGACAAAAATCAATTTGCTCGTTATTATTTATTTAGTGTTCAGTTTCATTCGCGACCTACGAACAATACAAATAAATACTCGCTGATTATTTTTTTTATTCAGTGAGCTACTTTTTGTTGACCCACGAGTTCCGAACAATATGATTATTTATTGATTAAATTTATTGCCAGTCTGATTATTTTTATTGCAATGTGTTCGGCGAACAGAGGTCGCAAATACTCTTATTGTTAGGGTATTGTTAAATAATTAATGCTTTTACCGAGGCTTTTGACAGAAGCAAATAGACATTAGTATACAATAAAGTCCAGTCGTAGCTGCCAATGGAACTAGTTGCAATTTTACACAGAGAGAGACGCGCAGACAGAAAGACAGAGGGACAGGCAAACATAGACACGAAATAGATAGAAGGGCTGCACAGTACCTCCTCTACATCATCGTCCAATTGTGTCATGGGATCTATCTCCTTAGCCAAGTCCTGCAGCCTCTTCCTGTCTAAGATCTTGTGTGTGGAAGGTACAGACGCTGAAGCACCAGCAGCTGCACCAGCTGATGACATTGACTTGGTTTGATCTGTGCTGATGCTTTGTGGCAGCGCTTGGTACTGTGTGGACATAGACGTAGGTAGAGGTGTCTGCACAGGAATAGTATCAAGGAAAGTGCTTCAATAGACATGCAGACGTCAGAGTAAAACTGCATATTATAACTGTATTTTAGACTCGGGATTTCAATTAAATAATGAAACAAAAATATTGCAGTGAAAACAAAACAGCTTTAGCCGGAGGAAAATTAATCAGTAAAAACAATTGATAAATAATAAAAACCAAAATAATTTTTAAAGGTGCTGATTTAAACCTAATTTATTTAATTCTAGAGTTTATTGATTGAAAAACATTTTCCGGAGTTGCGCTCTCTCTAATTCCATCTATAGTATAAGTGCAATAGCGGAGTTGCAAAAACTTGGCTTGTTTGCGCAGAAGGAGGGCATCCTAGTAACAGTCATTGTGCACAGACTTTCAAGAACTTGAAAAATTAGATTTGTAAATATTTTCGGATGTTTTGGAAACGTTTTAGTTGAGTCGGCATTTTAATTTATTACTGATAGGTTTGCTAATAGGTACACAACGGTCCTAAAGTGATAAATATAATGGCCAATGTCTAAAAATTTAAAACGATATTACAGTTGACAAAATTATTTTTAAATCAAATGATGTCAAAAGGCAAAATATCGATATTCATAATTTATTTTTGAAGAAAAAAAATGTCAGATTTTCGTTTCTGGCGTCTTCGTTGTCATCAAAGCAACAATAATTTTCAAATCTGAATTACACGTTTTTTGACTACAAAAATAAAAAAATACAAAATATAGATTGTAAACAAATGATTTTCAACTACAATAAAAAAATAAATAGCTACTAACTTATGATTATTTTGAATATTTTTGTTGAGACTACTTAGCACTCTTTGACACTGAAGAAAATATAGCTCCAACTGGTGAATTGCATGTCAATAGCTGACATGGCACCTTCAATTTATCTTTAAGCTGATTAATGCAGAGTGTACCAAAACCAGCCATAAATCAACAGTAAGTAGGCAGTGAGGCTATTCACAGGGGCATTTCACGTGGCCACAGACAATAATTCTATTGTATCATTTCCAGTCTATATTCACTGACAACAAGTCAGAGTTTTTTTGTTGTTTGAGCGATGATTTGGCCATCAGAAACGAGACATAATATTAACAGAAGCTGTGCCAAGAAAACTTTAAACTGAGGACAAAAGGGATTTTGCACACTATAATGCGTTTCAAAAACCTAGAAAAAATGTCTCGACCAATCATACAAGTTAACATCAAACAGTAGTTTTTGTATAAATACACATCGAAAGAGAAGACAACTCCTTTGATTTATAAAGCAGGCAATACATGTTTGATAGTGCTACACATAACAAATTGACCATAAATGGCAAATACACATTTAAAAACCACTAATAGATTAGTTTTGCAAATTCTTCAACAAAAAAACCCCATAAATTTACAGTTGCCATGTACTAAAAATGGTATACAACAAGAAAAAAACACATTATTAAAAAACATGCAAGGCTGCTAATGATAAAACGGTTAAAAATAACTGTCTGCCCTTGAAGAATGATTTTATAAATATCTAAAGGTCAATGCAATATTCGGTTGAACAATTTGGGCTTTGATAGTCTTTTAAATAATGATAAAAACAGAAATCAATTGATACTAATGGTCCGCTATAGAGAAAAATAACAAACCTTGAGATTCTCCTGCTGAGCTTTGGTTAGAATTAGCTGGAGGTTCTTAATCTCCTCTTTCTGTTGTTCAGTATGGGGCGGGGGCCCAAAGGACTAATTAAACACAATAGAGGCTATGTAAACCTTGGTAAAGCCCACCCACATTTACATCAAGGGAGAGCACAACTCCCATATAATGTAGTTTCTATAAGTTAGCTCTGACGAAATTCCTAAACCGAGTGATAAACTTTTAAATCAGGAGCAGGGATTCTACTGGTTATAACTACACTTGGCAACAAATATTGACTCTAAAAAATCGTAGAAATAACGTAGAAAATATCAAACTTTATTCTAACAACAGAATTTGAGAAGTAGGAACTTTTATAAAGTATAAAAAATGTGACCAAAAGTTTTGAAAATAAATTTGTCATTTTGCCAACTTTCATCGAGACGTTCCCAATCCACACACTGCAAGAAAAGAATCACTAGATGTGCAACAACTTGGTCATGACTGCAGAGAGATGTATGATCTGTGCAACTACTGTGTAGATTTCTACACACACCTTTCTAAGTAACCTTTTCAGGTTTGGTGCCATACGTATCAAATATATAAAGGCACGTTTTTGCCAAATAAAAATTTAACAACCATGTGTAATCATTGATTAAGGTGATGCCGGCACCGATGCTGATGGGTTTGACCATCAACTTTCAAATTAATATATGGCTGATCAGAGAAAAAATTAATACACCACAAAAATTATGAAAAAAATAAATAGCATACCTCTTTATCAATATCAGGCTCTGTTTTCACAACAGCCTCAAGTTTTACACCAGAAGATAAATTAGACATGATGTGCGAAGCTAATGGATAGTAGAAATGAACATGCCACCCCAAATAGAACAGCCGGCTATTTCTATGCAATTGCAGCTTTTAGTGTAAAACAGATAGCACTCAAAAGTGAGGGCTTTTTTCTAAAAGCTTTCAGTAAAAGCTCCTAGATTTAATTTTCCACAATTTATACCTTGAACGAAAATGACATTTCACGATTTTAAAAAAATCGCAATATCTCAAAAGCTAGGGTAGATGGACAGCTAAACCTACCTCTAGTTTCGCCTGTATTTTATTGATCATGTCGGGAAAGTTTACAGGCTTTTGGGACATCCCTGCCATGGCCAATGGAGCAGATTTATAAAACTCTAGAATCCGGTTACTGCAATAAATATACATTAGGTCACCCATTATATTTTTTTAAAACAGAGCTTATATAATTACCAGGATTTAATTGATGATTCGGTAGCTAAACTAATTTCTTTATCTCAAGGAAATGTCCAGGATGAAATAGGTGATCAAGTGTCAAATTATGCAATTAAGCCACATTAATGTAACTGTATATGATGGGAAAATTAATGAATTAGACTGTGCACTTTTTACCAATTAAAAAACCAAAACAGATCCAAGCCATGGACAATATCAATCATGTGAGACTAAGCTACAATCAGGGGCATAGTCAGGGTATAATTTTAAGATCTTGGCGTCTTTCTTCATCACAGGAAATAATAAAAATTTATATGTACAAATTATTATTAACAGTTACGACACAGTTTTTGCTGAACTTTATTACTAACTTGTGATTTGCTCAAATGATAACTTAAAGTAAACGAGAAATAAAGAATACTTCATTTCACACTGAGGAGAGGGGTGCTAAAATTATAAACGCAATTATTGAGAGCAAACTGTGCGCATGCTGCAGGAAAGATAACAAACCTAAGATACCATCCATATCTATCATTCAGTAGTGCTAGGAGGGAAATCTAGCTCACTATGAGTTTTTATGGAGTTTATTGTGCTGTCACTTGGCAATCGAGTTGCAAACATCTACATTGTTTTAAAGTTGCAATGATATGTTATATTTCTGCAGTATCAGTTTTTTTTAAATGAACAAGCAATCTTTTGCGGCTTAAAACCCTGCATATTTTCAAATGCTCAATGTACTATGTGCAGGCACAGTAGCCTGTTTGGTTGATTAATTATTAGCACACGACAGACAATGTTGTGAACATGTTTTTTAAGTCATGTGTAGTCATAGCCTTTGCAGAGATGGGAGTGATGCGCATTAAAAAAAACTGCTTACAGCATTGTTTAAAAGTATATGGTACTTTTAGCACATGAAACGTAAATCTGATCTGATATCTTTGTTTGTTTTATGATTTATTTTTACGTTTAGCAGCACTCTTCCCTTACTAGATATGTGTAAAACATATTAGTGAAAAGGCTAGCTCGCATACCTCCAAGGTCACACAACACCTGAAAGGCCTGTATCATAAGAGCCAGTTCTTTGCTGATAAAGAGGAAGACCAGACCAGTTGCTTGAGCACCTCATTATTTTCATTGCTAAATCTCTCATTGATGACTGAGGGTAAAATCAATTCTGTTAACTTTCCCAGTCAGCTTGAAAAACACTAGCAGAAACTGTCTGTAATCGAACATGTCTGCACTGCAGCTAGCTGTCACGAGGATGTTGTCAAACTTCAAAGGGTCTATGTTCGACATTGCTATAGGGTGTTATTATATAGATGGCTCAGATAACAGCATTTTTGTATCATGTGACCATGCAAAAACAGTAGTATAAGATCTCGTCGTACCTAGCACGCCCGCAACCCTGGTGGGAAAAAATGGGATATCTCTGAAACAAAGTGTTTTACGAAAATGATTTAAATATCAGAAGATAGCCAATCATTTACATCAAAGAGTTTTCCTAAATTATCTTTCTCGAACCCCGTGGTCCATAGTTTGTATACTTCAGCTCAAATCTTCCACGAACTATAAGGGTATTTGGATAGTTGGTCAATTTTTATTTGTGTGTATACATGTTAGCTACATACTGGTGTATTATCTTGAATAACCATCGCGGGCGGAGCTAAACAATGAAACGACTTTGTTTACATAAAAATTTAGTTTAATATTACTGGTTACATTATTATAACAATATTATTGTTTTATAATAACTATTAATTAAAAACGTATTTCCTGCTTGACTATTGTAATGGAATTGTACGAGTGACAGTGCGTGGACAGACGAGCCAGAGTTATCTTACCTATGAGAAGAAGATGAATCCCCAAGTGGAGCCTACGTTCCTACCAGCCGAGGAAAGCTAGCGGTAGAAGATCAAGCTAGGAGAAGTCAAGCTAAACTGTTTCGGTAGCCATCTTGTTTCGTAATTAATTAATTGTTATCGTTGTTTGTGTATAGCTCGTAATGCGCCTGTTTGATTATATATGTCTATGTTTTGGAGCTAATGTATATAGCTCGTAATGCGCCTGTTTGTATCCACCAATCATATTATGTTTTTATCCGCCAATTATATCTTGTAATTTTCAACTACTGTATTTACATATTTTACAGCATAAATAGAAGGGCAGATCGCTCACTAGTTAGAGTTAGTAGTAGTCGTGTAGTGAATGCACCAGGGTACGTTAGGCTTAGCCTCGTGTATTCTATATAGTCGAGCCTGGATTATTAGTGGGACCTAAGTTACCAGCAGCTATTGTACACTTCGAAACATCTCTCGTTGTAAGGTTTTGTACCTTTACGTTCAATACACTATTGCTGATAAATCTACAACTCTTCTCATACCGTCGTTGACTTGCTTACAGTATTACATTGTCGATAACACGTTCTTAGAGATTACTATACACTGTTGGACATTGTCACAAAGCTGCCTAACACGTTACAGTGTTCTGTAACGTGCTTGCTATTAATTTGTGAATACAAAGTGAAACCGGATCTGTGCGTAGTTAAACAGATCTCAGCTGTTGGAGAACAGGAAGTCTCCGGATCAATACAGATATAGACTGATCATTACCGTATACATTGGAGTTACTGTTACCGGATTAGTAGTCTTGTATGACAGATTGTTGCCTTGTCACTGAGCAGCTACAATACCACTAATTGCTCCAGCGCACCCGTGTACTTTATACGGTACACAGCTATCCTCTCACATATGTCGGTACAGGTTCTGTTGCAAACCACGCAGAAATCTTTTACACTATTATCATTCCTACTGTTGAACATAAAAATAAATATATTAGCAATAATTATTATTATTATTACCAAGAAGATTCACTTTTCCTAATGTGTTAATCAAATAATGTAAACAGTTTATTTTTCAGTGTTAAAACAAAATTCCCAACTGTTACTGGACAGGGAGGTTGACACCAATTTTGTTATGAAAATCAACTCTGGAAATTCATCTGTACTACTGGTGGCTATAATTAATAAGTGCAGACAGTAGTAGTAACAAACAAACAACAACAACAAGTATAAATAAATAATAATGGTTGGTAGTAGTAGCAGTAGTGGTAGGTAGTAGTAGTACTAGCTAGAAGTAATTGTTGTTGTTGTGGAACTTGTAAGTTCAACAAAAGAAAAAAAATGCAATCACAGCAAAAGAACAACAAAATATAATTATTATTATCATAAAAATAATAATAATAGTAACATCATGATGATGATGATCATCAATAATCATATGATTTATGATAATAATGATAATATAATAATAATATAAATAATATATATATATTATATATATATTATTATAATATTATTGATTATTATTATAAATAACTATTATTATTATTATTTAAATATCATTTTATTATTATTTATTTATATATTATTATTATTAATTATATAATAATAATAATATATACTTATATTATTATTATTATTATTATTATTAATATTATTATTATTATTATTATTATTATTATTATATATAATAAAGAATAATATTAATATAATAATTATTATTAATTATTAATTTTATTTATTTATTAATTAATAATTATTATTATTATAAATAATTATTATTATTATTATTATTAATTAATTATTATCATTATTATTATTATTATTATTATTTATGATAATCATACAACAACAAACCATAGATAATAATAATTAATAACTCAAACTCAAATACCATTGATACGCCTTACAGTAAAGGCATTGCTGCTTGAACTATACTTACTTTTATAATGACTAGAGTGGGATAAAATATTAATTAGTGTTTTTTAAAATGTTTTGGTATTCATTTCTTCTCAAAAATAGATAGTAGTGGTTAGTAGCAGTTGAAGTACACTGTTGTCTTTACGGCGGTTTCTTTAGTTTTAGTAGCCTGTGCCTCAATCGATCGGTTTCATTACCTGCTTAATACCTTTGAATAAAGTACTCGGCTCAGATCTCGCTCTATAAATAAAGTAAACCTACAGGGCAATTTTTGAAGTTGATCTCTCCCACGAGATAGGGGAGGAAAACTCTATAATATTTGTGGAGCAGATACGGGTGCAAAGGTCATTGTTAGCCTTAGTTTTTTAAAAATAAACGGTAAAAGTAGGTAATAATATATGTCAAGAAATTCATAACTTAGAAATATAATGCGGGGTGGAGCACAGGCCAGGTGTGCTAATCAAGGTAGTGTTTTGCAAGTAGTTTTTTGGGAAAATTCATGGTGGTTATCATCATGATTAAATTTATTATGTATCCTACCAACCAAGGAGTTTGATTAGATCTAATCAAACTCCTTAATCCTACCTATCTCAAGTCCCATTTGTTAGTACATGCTGAAAATTAAGAACATTTTGCACTATGATCACATTGATTGATGATTGCTTTTTTTTGTTTCTTGTTGTTGTTGCATTTGATTTGAAGTTTCGATTATTATTAATTATTATTATAAATAATAATAATTAATAATAATCAGAACTTGAAATGCAATAATAATTAATTTGATTTATTTTAATTATCACTTACTTCTATGATGATCGCCAGCTTCACTGCTGAAGGTCCTGGCAATGTGGCAAATCATCTGTCGGTAATCGGTCCAGTAGCCTGAGTGTAATCAACGGGAAATCAGGGAATTGCCAGTCTGGGGACCTAGCCAGCCACCAATAGAACCATGTAGCAGTGAGCTACTGGGGGCCAGGAATTCCAGATTTTGGTTGTAGCAACAAAGAAGCTCTTTTGGTGTGATTTCGAGTTGCAGCGGAGGATGGTGTACTGCTGGTCATAGCGTCTTGAGTAGCTCAGAGTTGGGATGGGCCTATCGAGGAAGTCCTCAACACTGGTCGCAACCTCCCCGAAGTGCATCGCCCGGACGAAACCCAGTCTCATCTTTCTTCTCTCCTGGAGATGCTCCCACCCTAGTTCTGATATGAGGGCAGTGGAACTGGTGGTATGGTCTGTTCTTGGTATGTTGTGCACCATTCAAGCAGCTTTACGCTGCGCCGGCTCCAGTTGTTTGGCTTTGGTGGCTGTCAGCGAAGAGTCCCACACCGTGAACGAGTATTCCATGATTGGTCTAATTAGGGAACAGTAGGCTTTGTCTCTGAGTCTGTTTAGAGATGAAGGTATGGTTCTATGTATGAAACCTACCTTACCAGAAACCTTATTATAAATAAGTAAGAATTATTATTATTATCATCATTAATAAATAATAATAATGATGATAATAATAATCATCAATTTTTTTGAGAAAACTCATGAACAACAACAATACAATTAATAATAACGGTAATTAGGGTCCCCAATAATAATATTAATTTAATAATAATAATTGCCCACTTATTACTTACTAACTCTTCCTTCTACTACTACCACTACCGCCGCCGCCACCACCACCACCGCCACTACCACTACTGCTATTTCCACTACTGCTATTTCCACTACTGCTACTTCCACCGCCACCACCACCCCTTACCACTACTACTACATCATTGTTTATTCATTATAATTATGATTATAATAATAATACCACTGCTACATAGACTTCACTACTACTGCTATTACTATACTATTATTACTTACCACTCCTCAGAGTCTTTTTTCTCTAGGTGTTGAAATAATGGTCAACAGCAGATCAATGAAGTAATAATAAATGTTATAATAGTTATTATTATGATATATTTGCCTTTAAAGACATTGTACACTCAAAAACTTAAAATGAAAGGAGTTCCTCAGTTAGCTAACAGTATTATGTTAATGTGTCTGGCCACAGGGGTTTACCGCAATCTGCTGTTTATTTTTTATCAATCGGGAATAAGGGAGGTTATCGAGTGCTGAGGTTTGTGCATTTATTTCATGCTTTCTCTGGTGTTTCTGATGGTTTTTTGGTAGAAAACTGCTATGGTAAGCTTGTGATGCTGCATAGCCAGTGGTCAGTTTACCTCTGGCGGCGAATCTATTTGTCATAGACATCTTTTGGCGGTCCTGGGAAATTTTATCGTAAGCCAGAACCAGGGTATTGTGTTTCATCCTGGAGAATCTGCATATGGAGGGCTAGTTTGTGATTTTTTTCTCCTTTGCTTCCATGTCTGGAGGCCAAGCTCAGAACAGGCTTCAGCGATACTCACCCTTTCTCTGAGGCGGCTAATGAACCTAACCTGACCTGGATCATCTCAAGGGACTCAATAATTTTGTGAAGTGTAGGATCCCATACTGTATCAGCGTACTCTAGCATGGGGCGGCAGAGACTTGTATAAGCAGACGATATTTGTTAGAGGCTTCATGTAGAATGTTTTTGATGGAACCAAGAGTTATTGAGGCTTTTCCTTTCACAAGTGTCATATGTTGGTTGAACTTTAGATCAAATTGCACGATAACTCCTAAATGCTTTGTTGTACTGGCCCATTCTGTACTTTTGTCTCCTAGTTTGTACTAAGATTTGTACCTCTGGTCTCTGAAGCAATAATGTTGTTTATTTATCTGACTTTTTAATAATTATTTACTGAATTAACTTTGTTATTGTTATCTATTGCTCAGCAACAATATTTATGTAATAAATTATTAGCGGTATTATTATATTTTCATGTTATATTTAGTTGGTATAATTATTAATATTATTTTGGTAATAATAGATAAATAACTTTCTATTATATTATTAATGTTATTCATTATCTTTATCATAACAATGGACAATTTTGATAGCAGTATTATCGAGAAGTTTCATTCCATGACCATGATAATATAACTAACATAAGACTGCCATCCAAAATGTATCAGGAATTCAGTAAGGCATCAAAGTTCATAGGCCGTGTTAGCTGTCGCCCAACTTGGAGTTGCATTAACTTGATAGCTCAAGTGGAAGACCCGTTTTATCAGAGGAACCACTGTCGAAGCTAACAAAACATTGAAATTTGTAAGGCACTACATGAGATAACACTTATGCAGAACCAAAATAACACATAATTGGTCAGATCATCATTTATGTACGCCATGGTTGTATAACCATAGTTGAGTTTCAGATTATGAAATTTGAGATGTAATTTTCAACATGAATTCAAGATAAAATTGAGAACCGCTAGATCCACCAAAAAACTTAGATTGGGAGGACCAAGAGTTTTACCAACATGCTCACGCCTCTCAAGTAAGAATTTCTGGAAAACTGGTGAAGGTTATCTGTTCTGATTGACATGTTTACCTGCATTGGGAAAAAAACATGCTCTGCAATCACTGGGCTATTTGATTGAGCTCAAGAAGAAATAAAATCAGCTGAACAACCTGCATGTCAAGTTTCTCAGTGAAAGGAATTCATTCTTTTTAAATGGTGTTCGCTACGGTTGTTACCCAAAGTATATTCGAATAAAACTCATTCACCACGGAAGATTTTAAGTGAAAACATTCATTTTTAAAGATCAATAAAAATTGTTAGTTAACTCGGAATATCTTGGGAGAAAGAATTAGTTCAGCGGATCATGGGATCAAAGTTTTTCCCTATACATTTCAAAGAGTGCAATGTACCATTTGTCATTACCATGTTTGTAGCACACCTGCCCACTTCCAGCAGTTGCTGACTATTGGTACTACTAAACACTGGAAGCATTGTGTTTTGTCACTCGAGTAAATCATTTGATAGCTTTTGCTTAACTAACTTAAACCCTCCAGCGATTACTGCAAAAGCTTGGAGCTGAAGAAGAATAATGCGTTCAAGAAACCCTACGAATGTTTGAATGAACGTAGACAGGAATGATTGTCCACAGAAATGAACGTCCACAGGAATGAACGTAGACAGGAATGAATGTGGACATAGTTGGAATGAATGTAGACACATCCTGGAATAAATGTCGACGGACCTGAAAAGAATGTTGACTATGCCAAAAAGATGCAAATTTCAATGTTCATTCCCAGAAATGCCTACATTCATTCCCGGCAACGTATGAAGTATCGTTTCCACGCTCGTTTCAGGAATACAATTACTGTTTGTTTTTGTTGAACTAGGCAACTCCTGGAATGAACGTCAAAATGATATTTCATATATTGCTGAGAACGAATATGGGCACTTTCGGGAATCAATGTCAAAATTTGCTCCTTTATAGCATAGTCAACATTCATTCCATGTCTTTTGACGTTCATTCCAGGATGTGTCTACGTTCATTCCAGTTATGTCTGCATGCATTCATATTAATGTTCATTCTTGTCTACTTTTGTTCCCATCCCCAGTCTGACACACCTAACCTTTAATAATCCGAATTGGGACTTCAATAACGAGTATAACAGTAGTTGCGAGTCATAAACAGCAGTATGCATTCAATCATAAAAATAATATTAGTGTTTGTTCCTTTTTCATTTATTATATTTTTGTTAATTAACAACGGAGCTGATTGCAATATATTATAGCGAGCACAAACATTTTTTGATTGTATAGAAACTGCATATAATGCATTTGGTCAATTATAACAGCATATCCATAATAGTTTATTTGGGAGCATGTGAAAGGTTCTACAAGTTTGAGAAGAGTGCTCTAAAAATACGAATAATAATTTAGTATCAATAAAACTGTAGATTGCTAAATCAGGCTAAATGGCTTGTATTTACCATCAGATTTAAAATACAAAATAATTTCAACTTGATAGTAATCACTTGACACAGTATGCAATGTTTTTTAATTAGTTATGTATATGCGAGTCTTATGCACTTTCTATAGAGGTAACAACTGACTGTGGTGTTTAGTATGAAACAACTATGGTAGCAGTAGTTAGCAATAGTCCTGCACTTTTTATATTGTACATCCAGTGTAAGTTATTCAGAAAAATGGTCATTGCTCTTTTAAAGTACAGAGTCTATAACATTAAAACTTCCTGTTTACACCTGTGCCAATTCTAATCTTTAATATCAAACCAGCTCTCCTCTGTTCACAACTGCCTTATAATTGTGGCATGGTGTTCTACCTTTAAGTGGTTTTAATGCTTGCGCAATATCATCTCATCCTAACATCCTTTATTTGCAGGAAAATATAAAGTATCGTTATGGTGAAAGGCAAGATTGCAGTTGTGACAGGTATTACAGTATTTGCATTTCTCGCTTTGAGAACGTGACAGTAAATTAGCTTATTGTTACTCTGAATTTTCCCCAACTTGGAACATTTCGATTTGATATTCATGTGTTTTATTTTTTATTGCTTCAAAAATCTTTTTATCGCTCCTCACTCTTACAGGGGAGGTAATTGTGAGATTTGAATATCTTTAGGAGCCGCTAGTGGTATTGGTAAAGCCGTTTGCTCTCTCTTGGCTTCTCGAGGGGCTACTATAGTATCAGTGGATGCATCCAAGTCTGGTCTGGAGCAGTTAGATACAGATAGTAAGTGGTGTCTGTCATCAGTATGCTGCCTCTGAATTTGTATCGCTGACTGTAGGCTCTCTGTTTATGTTTTTCATTAATCTCTAAGAAAAAATATAAAATGTTTAGTCTCAGTTTTAAAAATCGTCTATAGGCGGCACATTTAGAGTGAACTTTTAGATCAGTTTCATCTCGAGCTGACTAGTGTTCTAACATTTATTTGGTAGTTGTACTCTCTTCATGCATAATGTTGAGAAAGCAACTACGCTACTCGTTTGGTTATTTTCTGACACATACGTGGATATTAGTCAGTCAATGTTTCACTTCAGCAATAGAGATGCAGGTCATTATGCTATATTTGACCAGTTGACTAGGAACTGAACTATACCCTGCGTTGTACACATTGCTAGCTGCGGTTGAATCAGATGTGGTACAATGTATTCACTCAGCAATGGTGTGTACTATTAACTGATTGCAGCCTCTAATACATTTCTATACTGTTTAGGCTCGCTGAAATTTCAAGTCGATGTTTCGTCTAAAGCCCAAGTAGACAAACTATATGAGGATGTGATTAGCAGGTAAAACAGCTATCTCACTCATACTTTGTGGGTGGTTGTCAGGTTAATCAGCAAAGTATCAGACTTCCGCTTCAACCAGCATAGCTGTACTTACTTATTGCACATCTTAACAAGATATTGAAACGACTAAACTTTTTTCTCTCACTCTGTGAAATGGGCTTTCATTTCATTAGTTGATATACTATTTTTTGAGTTGTTGGCTTTATGGATGGAGGGAATAACTCCAAAATGCCATATCTCCATCAAAATATCGTCTACCAATGAAAGTAGATACTTCAGGAAAGAAAAACGCTGATTTTTTTTAGTATCCCTGCTTTGGTTTCATAACAAAAGAATATTTTTTATCCCGGGCTTATGGTTGAATTCATTTCTCATTTCCTCTCGGCGTATCTATCACTTTTAATTCGCTTTTATTCATGTGCAGCGTTGGTCGCGCCCCGCAGATACTAGTTAACTCAGCTGGCATCACCAGAGATAATCTGCTGCCTAAGATTAGTGAGGAGGACTGGGACAAGGTTAGTATTCTGGCATGATTGCTGGTACTCTCTCACACACAGACATACATCTACCGTGTATTGTTATACATCTCACTCACACATAGACATACATCTACCATGTATTGTTATACATCTCTCACTCACACATAGACATACATCTACCATGTATTGTTATACATCTCTCTCTCTCACATAGACATACATCTACCATGTATTGTTATATATCTCTCTCTCACACATAGACATACATCTACCATGTATTGTTATACATCTCTCTCTCTCACATAGACATACATCTACCATGTATTGTTATACATCTCACTCTCACACATAGACATACATCTACCATGTATTGTTATACATCTCTCACTCACACATAGACATACATCTACCATATATTGTTATACATCTCTCACTCACACATAGACATACATCTACCATGTATTGTTATACATCTCTCTCTCACACATAGACATACATCTACCATGTATTGTTATACATCTCTCTCACACATAGACATCCATCTACCATATATTGTTATACATCTCTCTCTCACACATAGACATACATCTACCATGTATTGTTATACATCTCTCTCACACATAGACATCCATCTACCATATATTGTTATACATCTCTCTCTCACACATAGACATACATCTACCATGTATTGTTATACATCTCTCTCTCTCACATAGACATACATCTACCATGTATTGTTATACATCTCTCTCTCACACATAGACATACATCTACCATGTATTGTTATATATCTCTCACTCACATAGACATACATCTACCATGTATTGTTATACATCTCTCACTCACACCGACATACATCTACCATGTATTGTTATACATCTCTCTCTCACATAGACATACATCTACCGTGTATTGTTATACATCTCTCACTCACACATAGACATACATCTACCATATATTGTTATACATCTCTCACTCACACCGACATACATCTACCATGTATTGTTATACATCTCTCTCTCACACATAGACATACATCTACCATGTATTGTTATACATCTCTCTCACACATAGACATCCATCTACCATATATTGTTATACATCTCTCTCTCACACATAGATATACATCTACCATATATTGTTATACATCTCTCTCTCACACATAGACATACATCTACCATGTATTGTTATACATCTCTCACTCACACACAGACATACATCTACCATGTATTGTTATACATCTCTCTCTCACACATAGACATACATCTACCATGTATTGTTATACATCTCTCTCACACACAGACATACATCTACCGTGTATTGTTATACATCTCTCTCTCACACATAGACATACATCTACCATGTATTGTTATACATCTCTCACTCACACACAGACATACATCTACCATGTATTGTTATACATCTCTCACTCACACATAGACATACATCTACCATGTATTGTTATACATCTCTCTCTCACACATAGACATACATCTACCATGTATTGTTATACATCTCTCACTCACACACAGACATACATCTACCGTGTATTGTTATACATCTCTCTCTCACACATAGACATACATCTACCATGTATTGTTATACATCTCTCACTCACACACAGACATACATCTACCATGTATTGTTATACATCTCTCACTCACACATAGACATACATCTACCATGTATTGTTATATATCTCTCTCTCTCACACACATAGACATACATCTACCATGTATTGTTATACATCTCTCACTCACACACAGACATACATCTACCATGTATTGTTATACATCTCTCACTCACACATAGATATACATCTACCATGTATTGTTATACATCTCTCTCTCACACATAGACATACATCTACCATGTATTGTTATATATCTCTCACTCACACATAGACATACATCTACCATGTATTGTTATACATCTCTCACTCACACACAGACATACATCTACCATGTATTGTTATACATCTCTCTCACTCACACACAGACATACATCTACCATGTATTGTTATACATCTCTCTCTCACACATAGACATACATCTACCATGTATTGTTATACATCTCTCACTCACACATAGATATACATCTACCATATATTGTTATACATCTCTCTCTCTCACATAGACATACATCTACCATGTATTGTTATACATCTCTCACTCACACATAGACATACATCTACCATGTATTGTTATACATCTCTCACTCACACAGACATACATCTACCATGTATTGTTATATATCTCTCACTCACACATAGATATACATCTACCATGTATTGTTATACATCTCTCACTCACACACAGACATACATCTACCATGTATTGTTATACATCTCTCTCTCACAC
Organism: Cryptosula pallasiana; assembly: GCA_945261195.1. Lineage (NCBI taxonomy): Eukaryota > Metazoa > Bryozoa > Gymnolaemata > Cheilostomatida > Cryptosulidae > Cryptosula > Cryptosula pallasiana. The sequence goes on along the minus strand of OX183140.1, from coordinate 21,807,331 downwards.
ACAGACATACATCTACCATGTATTGTTATACATCTCTCACTCACACATAGACATACATCTACCATGTATTGTTATACATCTCTCTCTCTCACACAGACATACATCTACCATGTATTGTTATACATTAAAGGTATTAGACATCAACTTGAAGGGCACATTCTTCACCACACAAGTACATTCCAATCATCTAGTCAAACACTTGTCAGAGAGTACAGCAGACAATCATCAGCTCTCTGGGGTCAGCGGTAGCATTGTGAACATCTCTAGCGCTTCAGCTAAGGTATATCTCTACTATAGCCTCAGCTCCCAGTTTTAGTTTACCTGTTTGACAGTTGTGAAAGTGGTTTCCACTCTTATTTTTTCTCCGTAATAAAAAGAGTTAGTTTCTCAGCGCCCTTTATTCCACATGTTAACTTAGTGCAAAACCTCGACGTTATCAGGTATTTTGTATTATCATGGAATTCATTGCTCCTGCACCCACTTGAGTTACTCGAGTGCAGAGCAATCGACGGTCCACTGCCCTTCCTTACACCACCAATGACTCTTTTTGAGACCAGCAACCATGAGCTGCTTATCACAGTCCATGCATTCTAACACTGGGCCATTTAATAATAGCTTTAATTCAATTTTTTGAGTATCTGTCTAGTTATTAATAACTACAACATGCGTGTTCAAGCTCAGTGCCTGCACTTTTTGAATACTACGTATGACATGTCCTATTGCAGGGCTTCAGTGAGTAGCTTCGACTGTCCTTTGTTTACTAATAGTCGGCTACAAAAGTCATCAATCACATGCATACTCACGTGAAATACCTTGTGCCTAAGGTTTTGTGTATCTGATCTTGAAGGTAGAATTTATTATCACGCACTTTTTACTTGTTTGTCCAAATAAATGAACAAGTGGTTTCATTACAAGAACTGTTACGTACGTGTACACAGAGTGGGGACTTTGCGCATATAGTCACCATTTTGGTGCTTATTACCACGCAGCTAGTATGAGACATAATGTAAACCAGCTGATATTGCATACAGCATAGCTGAACATCTACGCATAATATGAATGTTTTCAGTGCACCAAATGAAAGCCTGGGATCTGTAGACTGTCCCTGTACCATATTGTGAAACTGGCAATATGGCCGATTCGTTACTAGCTTGTACCATTAAGCGTTTGTGATATATATATATGTTCTAATGAAATAATGTTGTTTTTGCATTTTGTCATCTGAAGTCTAAAAACAAACGCCTGACTAAGGGCACTGAATGGAATTGCTTACCAAATTATTTACAAAAAAATTATCTGCACAAGACGGTGTGTTAAACCAGATTTTAATTCCTCTTATCAGACTATTAGCCCACGACTAGTCACACAGCAAATTGATATTACAGCTTCCAAGTGGTCTGAACTGTGAACGGTTCACCTGTACCGTAGTAAAATAAATGGTGAGAGAAATCAACCTGTAAATGCCAGATTATAAACCACACAATTTCGAGACAATGAAAATTAAATAAAAAGGGACGACTGTTTCCGGTTTTTTTCGCACCAAGATGGTCGCTTGTTATATATTCTCCAGTCATATTGAAAGTCCCCATTCTGTGTATTAAAGCACTCCACGTGTACATGCTTACAATATATAACGCATTTTTGTGAAAAGTTTATGTAAAGAAATGCTTGTCACGTGCAGTTCCAATGCTCACTCGATTGAAAACACATTTTGTGCACTTTATTAATGGGAGTTGTTTCCTGTTTGATGTTCCGGGAAGTTGTCTGCCCTTAGATGAAACCTGAATAAAAACTGAATTTTGGAGTTGTGTGCTCAAACTAAAATTCAGTTACTTCTTGCTCTGGTAGTACAAGTTCATATGGTTATGTTTCTCTAGGTGGCTTTATGAATGTTGCTGAGTGTCTTGTGATGTTGCACCATTTATCAAACGTAGAAATTTTTGTATCGTTCATTCATTCTTTTTTGGCTGTCTGGGTATTATTTCACTCCCTCCCCCATAGTTAGTGCGACTGACTCATCGTAGTATCGCTCTTTGTTTGCTGCTCCTGTTTCATCTCTTAGCTAAACAATCTCGTTGTTTTGCTTTTTCTACTTCTTTTTTTTCTCTTAAAGCATGCCAGCACTGATCACTTTTTTGTTGAGTTTCTGAATATTCAAGTCTTAAGTAGCAGATTGATGTATTAAATAACCCTCTAGGCCTACTCAGTTCTGATTTACAAGCTTGCCAAAAATCCATTGGCCTCAAATGCTCGTCGCATCGGCTGAAATTTAGCTGTCTACATGCTATAGTTATTGTAGTAGTTGTCCTTTCATGATATATATTATCGTATCCTCATATGCTTTATCTAGTAACTTGAGTAGTTGTGTTCCCCTTAATGGATTATTAGTTCGTTATGTGCTTTGTGGAACTAAAGACACGGCAATTATGTTTCCTGTTTTGCTTGGGGAGAATACAAGAATTGACATAACAATGTGAACTTACATCCCAACCATCTGGCTCAACAATTGTGATCAGGCAATAACACTATAGCTATGAATGTTTGTATTGCGTTTTAGGGAAATCTAGGTCAAGCAAACTACTCCGCTTCCAAAGCAGGAGTCATTGCGCTGACTAAGACTTCAGCACAAGAACTAGCCAGGTCTATGTCTCTCTGTCTCTCTAGTTGTTTGGAATCAATGTCAAAATCACCTCTATTATTTGTTATGTTGTTTCATTAATTTCAGCTTATGTGATACTAGGTGCTGTTTTTATCGACAGGAATGGTATAAGGGTCAACTGTGTGCTGCCAGGATTTGTAGAGACTCCAATGACTGATGTCATACCTGAGAAAATCATGAGCAAATTTATTCAATTCATTCCGTTGCGCCGTAAAGGGCAACCTCATGGTAGATATTTGCTTTGGTCTGCTTGAGCTGTTATATTCTCTGGTTTGTGCAGTTCGGACAAATAAATCTGTTTTATGGTTGTAGAAGTGGCCAATCTAATAGCATTTCTGGCGTCAGAGCAGAGTAGCTACATGACAGGCACTGCAATAGACATAGATGGAGGGATGAAAATGTAGCGATAAGTTTATCTCTATGTCAATGGCGACTGGTAGACAGCTAACACTACATACTGCACACAGTTGCTTATATTCTATAAATCCTGTTTGATTTTTTATATTTAATGATTTTATTTGTATAGTTTTTAAATTTTAACATCAATAAAATTTCAACTGTTCATTCTTAAATATTGTTCTCGTACAGGTTTGAAACTTAACTATAGGTCTGTATGCACCGACCACTTCTGTAATACTTCGTGTATACGGTTTTTTATGGCAGTCAAAATCTCCATTTTCTGCTAATTGGTTGCTGGTCAAAGCTTATATACAAGGCATAGCAGTCTATCTTATAAATAGAGAGATTGGTTTTGCAATTGATTGTTTGATCAAGCATCTATAGAGGTTCAAACAGAGCACTTAATTACCTGGTTGTCAATGGCATTTTAATGACGTTTATATACAGTACAAAATTACTGCACACAAAATTTTTTCGGTTAAAATATTTTCACTAATAAATACACAAACTGCAAAAATATATGTTATTTATTTATCATAAGTTTTATTACAAACCAATTATAAACTAGATGAAATTGTATTCACAAGTAAAGACGAGAGTATTTTAGAGAATAAAAATTAAACTTGATGTCAAGTGGATTTAAACACCCGATTTGAACACCTGAATCACACACTCCACCAACTACTCCACCAACCTCTCACTGGCAAGGCGCAATTGCAACACCGTCATTATTCCTAAACATTATATTTAGCAGTAAAGTTGTACTTGCAGACTTTTTACGTAAAAAAAGTTTCAGCACTGGGAATCGTACTTGGACCCTTGAAACAGCAGGTGACAACCTTAGCCATCAAGCTATAGAGACCTGTTGCTTAAGCACAATCTAATTTAGTACAAACTGACAACTGTTTTGCGATAGCTATTTTTTGCAAAAAATCACCTTTTTAAAGTGCTTAGATGCTTTTTTTGTGCTGGGGCCAGACAAGCGCATGTTTCACAACTGCCAATACAACCAGCACTCTTGTTACTACATATATCATGCTGACTTGGCTCCTCCATACTGACACCAATCGTTTTTAAGCGAAAAAGTAATCCGTACCCGGGAATCCAACCTGAACCCTGCCAACAGCAGGTCACAATGTTAACCATTTAGCCATCTAGCATTGTTAAATGTGGTTACTGAACAGCTTAAGATAAAAAGAAGGTGGTACAGCCTACATACAAAAAAATAATTTGGGTTCGGACATCGCTAAATACTTGTCGAATATTTTCAATTTTTTTCAGATTTGTTCAATTTGTCACCTGAATACTGTTTGTGCTAAAGTATTCGAGGAGAAAAATTTTTCCGCGGTGAAAACGGTAAACAACGAACATTTTTGTCACACATTGAAAACCGTGGGGGCTTTGACTCTTTCACCAAAGATTAGAAAATTGACGGATGTTTATCTGAAAGATGGTTACAATGCGATCGCAACCACGCAAAATTTATGCAAATCGGAGTAACCGCCCCTGAGTTATGGTCATTTTTCCATTTGGAAGACCTCTTTTGAAAATGGTATAGCTGTTTTGGCGGTATTGCGAGAGACTTGTAGTCTCTACCTTTAGAAAGTTCCAGCATTGGGCTATGCTGCCTATTAAGTTTCTTGTCGCTGACTAGTTCCATTCTGGTCTCGGAAAGCATTGAAAAGTGCTGTTTCTGTTTAGATTTTCAAATTTGAAAATGTAAAAACTTGAAACGGTTTTGGACAATCGCTTTGAAGTTTAAAATGGTACATCGATACATTATGGCACATGTTTGTTGCAAATTTCAGCTAATTCGGCCCGTTGGCTCTCTAACGGGAAGCTGTTTTATGCTAAAAACTGTGAATTTCACAAAAATCCAAGATGGCCACTTCTGAACAAATTTTTATTGACGTGTCATGATGTCGAATCAGAAAGTTAGCGAAATGCACCATCTTTCAAAATTTCATATTTTTTCGTCAATCGGGTCTACGTTTTTTTGGCCACTTTGATGCCTTTAAAAACAAATTTTAACCTGTTTTCGTACTTAAATTGCGCTGTTCTGGAATGTTCTGTGATTTTTAAAACCAACTTACATTTTGTCCCAATGCCTATCAATTGCATCGCAAAAAAAATTGTAGCTCTAAGTATAACGGTTCCTGAGAAAAAAGTGGCTCGTTTTCGCTAAGGTTTGCGCGAAAGAACAAGAAAAAAAAAAAAAATTAAAACCAGCAATAACAATAGTATTTTAGATTCTCTAAAATACTAATAAATGATATTGATCATTTTTAATTATTTTTAGTAATATAATGAAGGTTCAGTAAACTGTTCATGTCAAGTTAATTGATTGTGTCCATCATAAATAACAAGTATCAGAGAGAGCATGTTGTTGAGTGAGCGGTGAGCATTGTTTCTAAAAAATATTAATATTGTGCAGGAATTTCTGGTAACGTTATCAGTTAACCCGGTAGCACACCTGCACTTTCCCTAGGTAGGCAGAGTTGTCTACTCGCTGTAGTCAGCTTGCTGACAGGCCGTTGGTATCATTACCTATCCCTCAGCATTGTCTGCTGAGGTAGGCTAGATAGGCAATGTCTGCCAGGCAGGCCTGTAGTTTGTCTGCCACTCCTAGACAACTTAAGGCTTCTAGACCGAAGGGTCGTTGAAACAGTTGTCTCCTGGAGTGGTAGAGCTGTCTAGTCTTGTGTAGTCTGTGAGAAATTCAAGATAATCTTGAGTGAGTGTAAACCGGTTTTATTTTTATGAACAAAGGCCAGCTGAGCATCCAAGGTAACACTGACTAGTGAGGAGCTCAGCCGCTATATTTATATAAAATGTTATGTAACATCTACTGTGTAGGGGTTAGCCTTAATGCAATGTACAAGAAAGGGTGGCTAACAAAGGGTGACTTACGCTAGGGCTGTCAAAGATTAAGAATTTTTAATCTTAATCTTTTCCATTAATCTTAAATTAATCTTATTTTTTAATCTTATGTCTTCATGTGATGTATATGCAATGATGTGTCAGTAAAGTCGAGATCCATCTACCTGCATGCTTGTAGAATGAGATTAGCAAACCTCAATTCAAACTCAATATGTATTTATGTATGTAAGTAACTGTGCACGAAACTTTTATTGAATGCAGAACTGAAAAGGAAGGAAGCAAACTAAAATTAGTTGTGATTTAAAATTTTGATATTTACAGTACATGTTTAGGTAGGTACAAAGTGTAGGCACACATGATTGAAAGAAAATAAGATTGTCGGATACACAAGTTAACGGAAACTTGAATATCGAATGGGAACAAAGAATATACTTTTATCTTTGGCATATATTAATATAACATAGAAAACTATTATTTTTTATTTTTTCACAAAACTGCTACTCTCCAAAATCTTTATAGGGAAAAAAAGAGAAAACCCTTGGATATAGCAGGATAAATAATGAAAACATCACAATTGAACTTGCTTTAGGTATTTTTGATAACCTGATTAATTGATTGTGATATATTTTGGCGGTGTAGCTCAATAGTTTATAGATAAATAAATAGATTTGATTAGAATAATAAATAAATAAAACCGCGAAGTCTAGTAGCAAATAATTGTTTATTGTTGTTGTTCAATATTATTGTTATAACTAATAGATACTACACTAAAAACAATGATATGTCCGGTAAGTTTCAATTTTTTAGATAATAATTATAATATGTTATCAATTGTATTGTTTGTGCTCAATAATAACAACAATAACAATAAAAACAACAAATTAATAAAAAAATTTAAATTGATTATTATTAGAATAAATAACGACAGTAATATGAAAATTGTTTTAGAGTACAAACCAGATTATATCGTATTACATGTTATTATTGTATAAGATATTATGTTAAATTTCTGAGCATAAAACTTCCCATTGGATGGAGGATAATGAGATTGATCGTAGCAAAATGTGTACCGAAGGAATGATGCCAATCTGAATCCCTAAAATAAAACAGATCCCAAAGCTAATCTAGTTTAGAATCATGACAACATTCAGGGTCTCTCCATTGCACTCCAATTAAGGCTGTCAATTAATCGAGTTATTTTAAAGATTAACCAGATTAATTGATTTTTAAGATCAAAAAGATTAACCTTTTATGACTCAGTTAATCTGATAAAAAGAAACCCCAGTTACGTCACTATCATAATGTTTGTTATGCTAAACACAGCTATCAGTTTGTCTACACCTGGAATGTAATAAATAAATAATGATTAAAGCTTTCTAATAAAATGATGATTGTTGGTAATAATATTAAAAAAAAACCTATAACAGATATGTAAAAGAGATCAATAATAATAGTTAACAAAATATCTTATATAATAATAACATGTTATACGATGTAATATGGTTTATACTCCACAACAATTTTCATATTACTGTCTTCATTCATTCTAATAATAAACAATTATGCTTTTTTATTAAACTGTTATTTTTATCGTTATTGTTGTTATTATTCAGCACAAACAATACAATTAATTGATGACATATTACAATTATTATTCAAAAAATTGAAACTTACTGGGCATATCATTTTTTTAGTGTAGTATCTATTAGTTATAACAATAATACTGAATAACAACAATAAACAATTATTTGTTACTAGATTTCGCGGTTTTATTTATTTATTATTCTAATCAAAGCTATATATTTGTTTATAACCTATTGAGCTACACCGCCAAAATGTTCATTTATGATGTTTTGATTATTTACCCTGGTATATCCAAGGGTTTTCTCTTTTTTCCCCCATAGAGGTTTTGGAGAGTAGCAGTTTTGTGTGAAAATAAAAAATAATAGTTTTCTATGTTATATCAATATATGCCAAAGATAAAAGTATATTCTTTGTTCATATTCGATATTCAAGTTTCGATTAAATTGTGTATCCGACAATCTTATTTTCTTTCAATCATGTGTGCTTACACTCTGTACCTACCTGAACATGTACTGTAAATATCAAAATTTTAAATAGCAACTAGTTTTAGTTTGTTTCCTTCCTTTTCAGTTCTGCATTCAAAAAAAGTTTTGTTCACAGTTTCATTCATAAATACATACATACATATTGGTTTATCATTGTGATATTACACTATGGTGATATTATATCTGTTATTTGTTCCTGGACTGACAAATCCAAATTGAGGTTTGCTAATCTCATTCTACAAGCATGCAGGTATATGGATGATGACTTTACTGCCCCATCATTGCATTTATATCCCATGAGTACATAAGATTAAAAAATAAGATTAATTTAAGATTAATGGAAAAGATTAAGAATTAAGAATAAGATTAAGATTAAAAATTCTTAATCCTTGACAGCCCTAACTCCAATCGACAGAAAAATAATGGCCTGAGAACTAGTGATAGTTTCCTCGTTGTGCAACAACACTCACCTACAAACGTCTTGATTGGACATTTTCATGATTTTTCTTCCGGATAACATGATTGAAATTTAGTGACATAGGTAAGATTATGTGACGAAACACTCAGAAAGGCATTTTCCTTTTCATGTAGACGAACTGATAGATGTGTTTAGCATAATAAACAGTATTATAGTGACATAACTGGGGTTTCTTTTATCAGATTAATTGAGTCATAAAAGGTTAATCTTTTTGATCTTAAAAATCAATTAATCTGGTTAATCTTTAAAATAACTCGATTAATTGACAGCCTTAACTTAAGCACACATAAAAATAGCCTTAGTGGTATATGATTTGACTAGACAAAGAAAGGTCTACAATAGGTTGGTCATGTACGCAATTGATTGTTGCTACGTTTACAGGTCTCCACAGGAAGTTGCGCCCTTTTCCTGTACAATATCACTGTTACTCAATGGAGACCATGAATAATAATAAATAATAGCTGATAATAAATAATTATTATTTGTCGGTGTTAATAACCAAAATGACAAATGTTGTTACTGATATAACATAATAGTTGTGTAAAGCTATTAAATATAATTTATAACAAATATTGTTATGTTGAGGACATGGTTAAAATCATTATTCAGTTGTAATATATTATTACCTCAAATTCAAAAGATTATGGGTTTATTTGAAAGCTCAAGCGACGAGCAATATGAAACCAGAAATAATTTTTTGTTCTACATCCCACTAATCGCCGCTGCAGATATAATTGACATTTGAACTACTACATTGTCTGACAATCAAACTTCCAAACGTATCATACACACTAGTTCAACAGCGCCCCTCTTCAAGATTTATCAAAGTTGTTTCTAGCCATGCAGTTTGCACTCATAGTGGCTGATAGTTGTTTAGCAGCTTTATTGATTTGAGTGTTTCATTACATTATTAAAACGAGCTGCAAGGAATTATAGCATGCCAACACAACAAAAGTCATAAATCGCATGCCTGATTGAAGAGAAACTGATTGTTGTTACTAATAGCTAAATATAACCTCATAAAAAAGAAAACAAACAAGTAAAGTTTGGATCCACGCATTGTAGAATCATTACATCATGAATATAAGTATAATATTGTAGTGCTTTTTGCTACTATTTGGCCACAACTGCTATCTGCTTGTCTATCTGTGGATCTGCAACTCCCTATATAGGGCACCAACAAGACTAGTCTTGAAGTTTCAGCTTTATTGCAAGGAATAAAACCGAGCTCTCTGGCTCAGTTTCTTATATTTATACAAAAATGTAGTATATACAATATAATATAGACCCAATCAGATTACATGATAACAATGAAACATATAGTAAGTCACTTAAGCATAGCGCTTATTCATTGTCTTATTGGTCCTTGACAAGAATAGGGGCGGGCTTCTGTCCGACCTTTGACCCCCCTAATACCGTTGTTTAAATTATCCAAAATTGTCTTCTCTTGATATTGTTTGGGGGAGACAACTTGTAATCTTTGTGTAATTCTCTACTAGTAATTATTGTCAGCTACAGCTATCTCACTTGGTGCCAGGTGAGCTTGACTCACCAGCAAATTCCCCAACAATATGTTATGTACCGAACATCAATTATTTACACAATTGTAGTTGCTTCAACTACTCCAGTATTATCTCTTTGATCAAAAAGCCAACATTATCACTAATAACACAACAATGCTTGCAGCTGCTCGAACTGTGTTGCCAGAACTGGGTAAACATATGTTTTGTTGATTCAAAACTTGGTTGAGAGACTTCTGGTCACGTATGACTCCATCCACATAGTGAAATAATTGACTCGCTTTCCTCGGTAAGACCCTAATGCTCACGTTACAATGGTTGTCTGTTGTCATTATTCCCTGCAGACATAAATCTCCATGACAACACTGTAAGACAGCTCTATCCTTACCAAATTCTTGTGTTCCAATCTGACCTAGTATTAAGGCAGCTTTACCTTCCAACCACTGTGAGCTGTTACTATTAACATTCACAAATCCAAGTCCTAGTTTGTTTGAAGCCAATGAGACTTTTGCGGTGACACGCCAATACACAACAACTTTCCATTCTGAGTCAGATAAACTCCAGCCTACCATTCCTTCTGTTCTCCCCAACAGTTTACCTTTAGCGCTAACTGCCTGTTTCTCACCGGTACTGACATCAAATGTGATTTGAGTAATATCTCCATATTCTATATGATAGTCAGCGTGTAGCAAGCTGGTCCGATTGCTGTAGTTTTCTATGGTGATCATTGCGTTGCCTTGCTGTGCTTTAGTCCACTTTCCAAAGGCTTCTAGTGCTTCGTTGAACACCTCTCCAACACGGAGAAACCCTTCTAATTCACCTAAATCAATATTTCATTAATTAACTTTAGTTTCGATTAGATTCCTTGCCGTAAATTGAAATAGCTTCACATGAATAACCTACCCAACCAATCTCCAACAACATATGTACTCTCTCCGCCACACAGAAGTATTACCAGCAATGATAAAGATATTGTATACATGTTGTTGTTGCTGTAATAAATAAAGCAAAGTAGATAGTAAGCTATGGTTCTGCAGTATCACTACTTACTAAGCCTTCCTACAGTAACATGAGGCACTCACCTACTTAGTCAGTCAGTCATTCGCTCAAGTGGCACCCCGGATGATTGAGAGGTGTTTTAAAGCTAATCAAAAGAGGCATTTGGGGAATCCCCGTGATAAAAATTTTTGTTGATCTAAAACTTGGTTGAGAGACTTCTGGTCACGTATGGCGCCATGTACATGGTGAAATAACTGACTCGCTTTCCTCGGTAAGACCCTAATGCTCACTTGACAATGGTTGTCTGTTGTCATTATTCCCTGCAGACATAAATCTCCATGACAACACTGTAAGACAGCTCCATCCTTACCAAACTCTTGCATTCCAAAGGGTCTCGTAGCCTAAGACTTAGGCTAGGAGTCTCGGCATTATATTGTCAGTCATATTTGACAACCACTAGCTATCATGAGTGCCACGTACAGATCCCAGTTTGTTTGGTAGAGATGATTCCTATTTAGAAGCATGCCAATACACAACCACCTTACATTCTGAGTCTGGTAGACATCATTCTGGGAGGCCTTCTAATCTTTCTATCAAGTTACCATTTGCGCAAAGATCTTGCTTTTCACCGCATTTACATTAGATATCAATAGAATACCACCGAGCTTAGAGTAAATATTGCCCTTCTATAAATAACATATCATGTTCAGCAAGCTGATCTCTCTGCTGTAGTTTTCAACAATGACAATTGCATAATCTTGTTGTGGGTTTGCCAACTATTCAAATGCCCCTAATTTTTCGTTTAATATGTGTTATATTGTGTACCATCTAGTAAAATATGTACTATATTGTGTGCCATCTAGCAAACTATGTACTATATTGTGTGCCATCTAGTGAACTACGTACTATATTGTTTGCCATCTAGTAAACTATGTATTATATTGTGTGCCATCTAGTAAATTTTTTGCTAGGTGAGACAGAACTTCCATATTTGTGGAGTTGTGGTTCACCTTTGATTAGAGACATAATATATAAATTAACACAAAGGTAAAGTCCTGTTTAAGTTTCTCAAGTAAGTGTTGACTGATATGCCGAAGGGAGAGTAATCTAATCCTATACAAGGTACAAAGGTACAAGGTACAAGGTACATGAGGTACAAAGTGACACCGGAACTTTTATGTCTGGCTTTTATCTTCTATTGATTCAGTCTCATCATGTGCCTGTATGGCTCTACCTCCATGGACATTGCTACGTTATTTTGTGCAGTGTCATCGGTGACTATGTGATGTTACTTACACATAATTCCGCAGCTCCATAAAACTTTACAACCAACCAATATGTACTTCGTCGTGTCGTACATATTGAAACTGATAGACGGTGACATAGTTATTGATGTGTTTTCTGAGACAATTCCATTCCAATGGTAACCATATAATTTTATTACACCAGTTAGTACATGGCGAAGCTATTACATAGCTACAAGCTAGCACTTAGCTTCAGGGCACATGAAGTGCCACCACGGAGCACAAGTCCCATCATGAATAGGTTATACCGCATTCATCCATCACTTACACACCATCACTCCAGTTTCTGGACTTTTCAAATGGCTCTCGTAGATTACAGCTCACTTCAAACTCAAACATTTTGCATATTGAAGATCGACATTAGATTGAGATTAGCGGGCTACAGCTGTTGTTTACGGCTATCTTGTTTAATCGTGACGGATTGACTTGTTCTTTTTAACTTCGCTTTAAAAAAACGAGGTTCATCACGATATTTGTAGATGGTACAATAACATAGTGGGAACCAGACAACCATTCCATGTTTGCCTTGTGAAAGCGCATAGTTGTCAGCTTTTGTCATTGTGATAAATGCTTCATAACAGCCTGCATGATCTGAAGGAACACAGTTTCACAAACTTTGTTCGACTATAAATATCTGGTATTTTCTTTTTATTCCCATTTAGTCCTCAGACGTAACCATTATTTAATTCCAGTTTTTGATTTTCCATATAGCAGCTGGCTTTGTTATCAAAATGGCTCCAAATTTTTCGAACACAAACCGCATTCAAGTTTGACTGACTCAGCGACAAGCAAGCATTTGTGTTTGGTCATGATAACTGCTGTTGGGTATAAAACTTTGTCCAAAACAGTTTTGAAATTCTTTCATCACCAGTTGTTTTATTTTTTAGCACAAACAGCTATAACTATTATCAGTATTTATTGTTAACGGTACTATCAGTATGTCAGCGCATTTTGATTTCATCTGTTCCCCAACAATGTTTGTATTTGGTATTGCTGACGCTACATTGTCCGTAAAAGTTGGTAATAAAACGATTTGATAATTTTTATTTACTAATTTTTGTTATCATTTCATTTAAGTTTCATTTTAAAAACTATACTACTGTAGATAGCTGAATAGGTAGCGTAAATTATAGGAATGATTGAACTATACGACAACTGACAAATCAGAAGGTAATATAATTGAAAGGAAATAAAAGAAATAAAATCAGAAAGTTGAAAGTAAAATTTTATGAATCGAAATATAAAGTTTGCTTCACACTTGTGTCATTTACAATAACATCTGGTGTATTGAATGTTGGCCTTTTGATTTATCTCATGGTCAAAGAGCCAATGTCATGAACAAAATCAAAATGAAACTGGCAACTGGCTGAACTCGACTGCCCACACTCGATGAGCAACTGTTTTGGTTATCCAAGATTTGACTGAGAGACTTCTGGTCCTGTATGACTCCATCTACATGGTGAAATAACTGGTCTGCATTCCTTGGCAAGACCCTAATTTTCACTTTACAATGATTGTCTGTTGTCATTATTCCCTGCAGACATAAATCGCCATGACAACACTGTAAGACAGCTCCATCCTTACCAAATTCTTGTGTTCCAATCTGACTCATTACAGAGCCAGACATGTCTTTTAGCCAGGAAGTATTGTTACTGCCACGCACAAACCCAAGTCCGAGCTTGTTTGAATCTGATGAAAACTGGTCAGGTACCCGCCAATATACAACTACTTTTTGTTCTGAGTCAGGTAAACTCCAGCCAACCATTGCTTCTGTTCTTCCCAAAACCCACCTTCTGCACTAACTGCCTGTTTCTCACCGGTATTGACATCAAAGGTGATTTGAGTAATATCTCCAGTTTCTATATGATACACCGCGTGTAGCAAGCTCGTCTCATTGCCATAGTTTTCTATGGTGATCAATGCGTTGCCTTTCAAGTCCCCATCCAACTTATCAAATGCATCCACCGCCTCCTGAAACAGGTTGCCGACACTAAGCAGGCTTTCCAATGCGCCTAAAATAATAATTTTGTTTATTAGGTTTGGTTTTATTATTAAATATTAATCAATCTACCTACATCTGCTGATAGATAACCTACCTAACCAACCACCAGCGCCGTTGTACAGATCTCTGTCAGCATTTGCACCCTGTCCTCCACACAAAAGTACCGCCAGCAACAGCAGAGATCTTGCATACATGTTATTTCTACATACAATCAAAATATATAACTTTTTGAATTACTAACTACAATTAATTGATCCGATTGAGCATTGATTATAGACATTAAATAATTAATAAATATGCTTGTAGGAGCAATGCTCAGGATAAAAAAAGATACTGATTTAAATTTATGATATTGGAGTTGGTTCACAATAAATCAACTAATTATTTATTTATCTCAATAAATGCTACTCTTCTTGGACTTCATAAATTTTTCTCAAATCATAAAATTGCTAACCTCCTAAACAAGTCTGTTAGTTTTGTTTAAAATTTTGCACAAACAGTTTGTTATTGATTACAAACGAACAAGTACAAACCTTTTTAGCAAGCAGTCAGTACTATTCTGGCTTATATTCAGTAATATATAGTAACAGATGAGAGAGTAGGTGGCTGCATCTGTTGGGGCGGATGTTGTAAAGGGACTTACGCCTGCCTCTTTGTCCAAGTTTTACGACTTTATCAACCAATAATATTTACATGCGCTATCCGTAACTCCATCATTGTACAATTCAACAAGTTTCGTAGTGGTCCTTGCCCACATACTCTGATAGCGAGGGAGATAACTCTAAAACAGTGACTCTGGAGTGCTTTCGTATAACCGGGTAGTCGTTGACAGGCGTTGAAGCCTCACTGATGAATGTCATCTAACGGAAGTTTTTTTGTGATTCAAACCATAACCATAATAATTTCTTACAACGTTTATGAGAAATGGGTAGCTAAAGCGAGCCCACTTTACAATTTTTTATTAATAACTATTTACGATGATTTTGCTGTTCATCATATAAGTTGTATACATCGTAATGTATTGTCATGCTTTAAAACATGGAGTGAGTAAACTACCAATAGTCTGACTCATTTACATTACAGTTGATTGTTGCTTGTTTGCACCGTTTCAAGATCAAGTCTGCTCATCACTGGACGCTACTTACCTAGCTAGTTGCTTTGCATCATTAACCCACAATTGCCCATCGCCGATATTAATTTTTGCACTTAGCAACAGGATTTCTGAATGCACGCTTTAACTCTGTGCAGATGGTATCCAGAAGCACCCATAGCCTTTGTAAAACCAGTTCTTATTAAGGTTTTTTGCAGTGAAAATCAACATTTGTATAATCAAGCTTCTAATAGGTGAACCAAGTTTTCGCTACATCACATTTTTATTTATTACGACAATTCCATATCCTTATCTGAATCCACTTTATGATGTTTATGCTCACATGTGATAAAAATACAGTTTTTGCTTTTTATTTTGTGTTATAGTCTAAATAGTTATAACATTATTAGGGTTAAAATTGGATTTTACAGTCAACTTGTAATTTAAAAATGGCATTTGTTCTTTAGCTCTTAATTTAGCAATGAAGTATACTAATCCTGAAATTTTCGATGTTGTCTATATTTGCCAGTTAGCCTGTTATATATGCCAGCGTTTTATTGCAAAAAGCCTCTGGTGGAGTTTTTAATGATTGCTTTAAACCTTTTTGTAATTGCATTTTGGTGCAGCATTTTTTTACCAAACTAATTATTTTATCGAAGGTTAGGTAAAAAAACTTTGCGCAACTGGGATTTTTGGTGTGAGGGATTTCTCGTGATTTTTTTTGTGGTTCGCGTAGTTTTTATGTTAGTAAACACTTTATCAAGACTTCCACCGCAACTCATGATGCAGTGAAAAAACTTCTCACACCATTGAATATAAGTTTTTGTAAAGCTTCACTATATCTCAGAAACAAAACCCTTTCCAATATTTGAAGTATTTATTGTTGTGAGCAAGAGCGAGCTGTTGAATTGTTTGTGTTGTTGTCTCACAAACAAGAGATATATAAAAACTGCATAATTCTTTTGATAAAATCGTTAATCTAATATGAAAAACATCTACTAGCCTAAGAGACCCGTCTTTAGGGTTGCCTTCGAGGCACAGCAAATGTAATACAATACATTATAGAAAATTGAAATTAAGTGTTTGTTTGGCAGAGGAGGAGTAAAACAGTCACAAAGTGGTTAAAGTAACTTTAGCGAAAACCTGAAGACCCAAAAGTCATGAGCGAAACCAATCGCAATATTCCGCCATGTCTAAGGAGTGACATTTCAGTGTGTGGAGAATTGAATGACATATTCAGGATACGCTGATGCATCATGGTATACCACAAATATGGTTGGATTTGATTGGTTGTTTACAGTTGAATGATAACCCTGAGGTAAGCTCTTTCTATCCATAGCCTTAGTTCCCACTTGATACCGTCCCGTAGCTACCTTAGCTAGAATGATGTGTTTGTATCCAGTATCTGAGCAGTAGTCGATGGAGTAGTTGGATGTGGTAGAGAAGTAGGAGCCAATGCCATACACTGTAGCTGTAAGTAGTAGGTGTGGTAAGGTATATATAGTAGAAGAATCTACCAGTAGAATTGACTCAATCAATGCGTGAGCCAGGAAACAAATGATTATGTAATCTACAGTGCTATAAAATATGTATAATGTAGTTTTGCTTTTTTCTTCGTTACCGAAATTTTATTGCAACTATCCCGCCATTTCTTGAGTTACATGAAATAAAAACAGGTGTTAGCATACCTATTTTATTAGATAAATAAATAGAATGGTAAATGTCAGTAGATAATAAAAAGGATAATAATTGTAAACAAATATGTCGATAATTTTTTTAGCCTAATTTATCTCACTGGCTCGTTTCCTTGGAAGACAAAATGTGATGCTCAACAAAGGTTACATACTGGAAAGCCCAGGCGGAAATTGTTGTCATTAGAAAGTTATTCTCTGCTTTGTAAGAAAGCTGCTGGTAGATTGAAATGTCTGCTTTGTTTGTGTTGTTTCCCTGTCGTGTATTAAACTCATTCGGCACAAATTGTAAGTTTTGTCACTTTTTTGATAGCAAATATATAATTTGTCTACATTATGAAGTTCATTAAAATGAAAACTATTCATTGCTTAAGATATTGAGCTAGCATTATTAAATTGAAATTATTATGGTCATGCAAACGGCTAAAAATGATTAATTATAATATTTTTTTACAGCACAACGTATTAGAACAAATAAAAAAATTTACTGATTCAAAAACTCACCATTTTTTCCAGCGTAACTCCGATTGAATTCATTTGCACAAATTTGTTTGACACTTTGAGCTGTAGTTCCGTGCCACAAGGTACGTTCTATACTGAGATATGGAGTCCCTTTTAACTCTCTGGATACTTTACTTTTCTGGGCCTCATATTGTCTGTACAGAGGCTCGTTTTGTATTCTCGTTATCTACAATATATCTGGCCTGTGTGGATAAGTATTTGTGATACAGTAACGATTGTGTTACTATAAAATAGTTGTATTCTACCTTATTGATAGTGACTCTCCGTGTACTAGTACTGTGGAACTCTTTAGCCACCTGCTGATACTCCTCACTGCTACTGCTTAGTACCACCTCGTACTGTCCAGTACTGAGAGCATTCCGGTCCCAGTGTTGTGGTAGAGCTGCAGTTGTTGAGCAATAAAATTGTTTATTATGAAAACAACCCAGTAAAACAACCCGGTAAAATAACCCATGAAAATAACACAGTGAAATCACAACGAAAAATCGCATTTTTGTAAAAGATGTATAAAAGTTAAATGTGAAAATGTGAAAAACCTTTTTTTATTTTTTAATATTATGATAAATATATATTATATATTATATCTTTGTTTTTACTATCAAAGCTCTTTTAAAGAACAGCATAATTTCATATTTACCTGAATATACTAAATACAATGTACAGCTAGGAACCAAACTAGTTTAGTGCTAACTCAAAATAAATTATTTTAAATACTTTATACTTATAATATAGCTTTAATCTTTGATTAGTTTTGACGACATTGTAAAAATATTCTAAATGAATATTGATAATATTGTTGGTTGGTTTCAATTTCTGAAACTTATTAAATATAATTTCATTTTTATAAAAATACTTTTGTTTATTGTTGTTCAAGTAGACATGAAAGCTATAAATAGCACACTCCGTTTGTTGTTGTTTTCTGACAGTTTACATTACGTTCCATTACCTTTAGTCACTTGTGATGTCATAGACTTCTTGTGGAGGGTTGCATCTATACTCTCTCTCATGCTGTCCACACCTTCCTTCATACCCTCAAGTTCAATTGTTTTGTTGTCCTTGTCCAGCTTTATGTCCACGTTCTTTGTTGCAGCTTCATTGTAAAACCCTAGTACCTGTGAATGTCTCGGTAAATTTTATAGGAATTCTGTGGGATAAACACTATTATTTTGTGCATAAATTTTTTATGTAAGTCTCCCAACTACTAACCCAGCATTATAGTTTAAAAATAATTGATAGTAAGTTAATGGTAAAAGGATGATAAGATAATTCTGTGATTAGTGGCAGCATTGATATACCTTGAGAAGAGGAAGCGACTATGAAAGAAGTTGTTCTCTCTTGTTGAAATATTGCTTTTGTTTTTGTGAGCAGACAACCCTACATTATAACTCACAATGTAGTCTAGCCTAAGTCTTAGGCTAACATTTGAGGCATATGTGTATTTTGCTTGGAATATGCTATGCGTTTTTTTATTGGGAGTTGCATGCCCCATTGTTATCTTGGCAACTTTTAAATGGATTTTATTGGATGATTGCTTTAGTGGGCGGGGTTTTTTGTGTTGACACAATAAAAATCAATAAACAAAGAATTATCATCACAGGAGAGGACATCTGATAAAGTTTGTTTACTTCTGATATATTTTAGTTTTAAGTAAAACTTGAACACAATCAAAACCAGGGGAGATGAAGCTGAAAGAAGCACAAGAAAAAATAAAACTGCATACCTCATCTTGACTGAGCGTTGCTATGGCCGGTTTTAAAGGTGATTTAGACCAATTTGTGGAAACCATGCAGTACTCAAACTCTTCTTCAAGCCTTCTGGAGGCTTCTTCCACATCCTGTCTTTGTAGACCAGTGAATGTCACGGATACTTCTTCATTAGCTTTTGCTGCCTTTAAAGCAGCGTAGGTGTGAAATTGTTGTCTCCTCAGCTCATCATGAAATGCCTAAAGTTTCAAATCAGCAAAAAGTTTGATGTGTAGTTTGTTAATTGGTTCAACCAAAAACCTTTCATCATTGAAATTTCTGCAGTCAAATAAACTGAAGTTCCTCAAGTTACTTTCTGCGCATCAAGTTTGTATAGAAGCAATTTGAGTGAATAAAATTGCGTAATGTTTCGTATTTAATGTAATAGTGGCAAGTTCCAGGGAGTCAACTAGCATATATTGTGCTATTGGTGACAATGTTAGATGATTGGCTCACAGCTAAACCATTTAGAATAACTTCTTAAGTAAGTTTCATTCATAAGTAAAATTGTCTCATTTTATGATTGTTTGGATGCATTCACAGTATCCACAATTTTTTATGATTAATCAAAATATAAAAAAAATGAATGGAGTGGTAAAAGAAATGGATTAATTTTGACAGCATTAAAAGCTAAAGGAAAACAACTTTCATTAAAGCAGTAAAGATCAGTTGTTACATAAGCTTGACTTAACAAATGTTACAATTGATACTACTGAGATAGCATCAATGGCGTTTTACTATTTTATACTGCATTGCATTGGTTAAGTTTCATTTTACCTCCTAGTAGATGCCAACGTCACAACTTCTTCTTTTATCGTTGTGGTGATAAGGAGAGATAAAATATAGACAACACAACGCTCTAGTATTTTTTATCTATTGTTATCAGCTGCAGTGAGTTAACAAACAATTGCGTTACACAAACCTGGTACACGTCAGCAGATGAACGGTCTATTACAAACATCACTCGTTCAACCTTACAGTCTGTTGATGCTGACTTCAAACAGTTTAACACGGTGTCTACCATAAGTGCTGCCACCTTGTCACGTGGATAGTTAAGACCACCAGTGCCTATAGCAGGGATAGCTAACACCTTCAACCCACTCAAGTCTTGAAATGCCTGTTTAATCTTGTCACCAAGTAGCTACAAAAATATGACAGGTCCAAGCAGGTGATGACTGAGATATGAGCTGTAACTAGTAAAGTTGTTTTACTATGCTGATCGTTTCTACAAACCTTCAATGTAGAAGGGTTGCCATCCCAGGGTTCTGTCCTCATATGGTAAACTTGTACTGCTGATATTTTGTTTCTACTGCTGTACATGGTGACGGCCTGTAGGCCTTCCTGTAAAGGGTTCTTTAACCAGCACTGACCTTCAATAACTTTTGCTATCACACCTTGACTGCTGACTATACCATCTGCCTAAAAGTGAAAGGAAAACTCAAAATGATTATAAGATTTGTGCAGCAGTCGTTAGAAGAGCATTTATGGATTTAGCCGAAGTGTCTAGGTGTGAATTGGCATAGGGTAAACCAGTTGTTATAAAATGAAAGCTAAAAATGACTGACCAAAGACCACAGTGCCTCGGCCATAGTGTTTTCACCCGCTGTTCCCATCTACTTCCTGCCTGTTTCCATCTACTACTGTGGTACCTGCCTGTTCCCTTCTACTACTGGTACCTACCTGTTCCCATCTACTACTGGTACCTACCTGTTCCCATCTACTACTGGTACCTGCCTGTTCCCTTCTACTACTGGTACCTGCCTGTTCCCATCTACTACTGGTACCTGCCTGTTCCCTTCTACTACCGGTACCTGCCTGTTCCCATCTACTACTGGTACCTGCCTGTTCCCATCTACTACTGGTACTTGCCTGTTCCCATCTACTACCGGTACCTGCCTGTTCCCATCTACTACTGGTACCTACCTGTTCCCATCTACTAATGGTACCTGCCTGTTCCCATCTACTACTGGTACCTACCTGTTCCCATCTACTACTGGTACCTGCCTGTTCCCATCTACTACTGGTACCTGCCTGTTCCCATCTACTACTGGTACCTGCCTGTTCCCATCTACTACTCTGGTACCTGCCTGTTCCCATCTACTAATGGTACGTGCCTGTTCCCATCTACTACTGGTACCTACCTGTTCCCATCTACTACTGGTACCTGCCTATTCCCACCTACTACTGGTACCTGCCTGTTCCCATCTACTACTGGTACCTGCCTGTTCCCATCTACTACCGGTACCTGCCTGTTCCCATCTACTACTGGTACCTGCCTGTTCCCATCTACTAATGGTACCTGCCTGTTCCCATCTACTACTGTGGTACCTGCCTGTTCCCATCTACTACTGGTACCTGTCTGTTCCCATCTACTACTGGTACCTGCCTGTTCCCGTCTACTACTGGTACCTACCTGTTCCCATCTACTACTGGTACCTGCTTGTTCCCATCTACTACTGGTACCTGCCTGTTCCCATCTACTACTGGTACCTGCCTGTTCCCATCTACTACTGGTACCTACCTGTTCCCATCTACTACTGGTACCTGCCTGTTCCCATCTACTACTGGTACCTACCTGTTCCCATCTACTACTGGTACCTACCTGTTCCCATCTACTACTGGTACCTGCCTGTTCCCATCTACTACTGGTACCTACCTGTTCCCATCTACTACTGGTACCTGCCTGTTCCCATCTACTACTGGTACCTGCCTGTTCCCATCTACTACTGGTACCTGCCTGTTCCCATCTACTACTGGTACCTGCCTGTTCCCATCTACTACTGGTACCTGCTTGTTCCCATCTACTACTGGTACCTGCCTGTTCCCATCAACTACTGGTACCTACCTGTTCCCATCTACTACCGGTACCTGCCTGTTCCCATCTACTAATGGTACCTGCCTGTTCCCATCTACTACTGGTACCTGCCTGTTCCCATCTACTAATGGTACCTGTCTGTTCCCGTCTACTACTGGTACCTACCTGTTCCCATCTACTACCGGTACCTGTCTGTTCCCATCTACTACTGGTACCTGCCTGTTCCCGTCTACTAATGGTACCTACCTGTTCCCATCTACTACTGGTACCTGTCTGTTCCCATCTACTACTGGTACCTGCCTGTTCCCATCTACTACTGGTACTTGCCTGTTCCCATCTACTACCGGTACCTGCCTGTTCCCATCTACTACTGGTACCTACCTGTTCCCATCTACTAATGGTACCTGCCTGTTCCCATCTACTACTGGTACCTGCCTGTTCCCATCTACTACTGGTACCTGCCTGTTCCCATCTACTACTGGTACGTGCCTGTTCCCATCTACTACTGGTACCTGCCTGTTCCCATCTACTACTCTGGTACCTGCCTGTTCCCATCTACTACTGGTACCTACCTGTTCCCTTCTACTACTGGTACCTGCCTGTTCCCATTTACTACTGGTACCTACCTGTTCCCATCTACTACTGGTACCTGCCTGTTCCCATCTACTACTGGTACCTACCTGTTCCCATCTACTACTGGTACCTGCCTGTTCCCATCTACTACTGGTACCTGCCTGTTCCCATCTACTACTGGTACTTGCCTGTTCCCATCTACTACCGGTACCTGCCTGTTCCCATCTACTACTCTGGTACCTGCCTGTTCCCATCTACTACTGGTACCTGCCTGTTCCCATCTACTACTGGTACCTGCCTGTTCCCATCTACTACTGGTACCTGCCTGTTCCCATCTACTACTCTGGTACCTGCCTGTTTCCATCTACTACTGGTACCTGCCTGTTCCCATCTACTACTGGTACCTGCCTGTTCCCATCTACTACTGGTACCTGCCTGTTCCCATCTACTAATGGTACCTACCTGTTCCCATCTACTACTGGTACCTGCCTGTTCCCATCTACTACTGGTACGTGCCTGTTCCCATCTACTACTGGTACCTGCCTGTTCCCATCTACTACCGGTACCTGCCTGTTCCCATCTACTACTCTGGTACCTGCCTGTTCCCATCTACTACTGGTACCTGCCTGTTCCCATCTATTAATGGTACCTACCTGTTCCCATCTACTACTGGTACCTGTCTGTTCCCATCTACTACTGGTACCTGCCTGTTCCCATCTACTACTGGTACCTGTCTGTTCCCATCTACTACTGGTACCTGTCTGTTCCCATCTACTACTGGTACCTGCCTGTTCCCATCTACTACCGGTACCTGTCTGTTCCCATCTACTACTCTGGTACGTGCCTGTTCCCATCTACTACTAGTACCTGTCTGTTCCCATCTACTACTGGTACCTGTCTGTTCCCATCTACTACTGGTACCTGCCTGTTCCCATCTACTACCGGTACCTGCCTGTTCCCATCTACTACTCTGGTACCTGCCTGTTCCCATCTACTACTCTGGTACCTGTCTGTTCCCATCTACTACTGGTACCTGCCTGTTCCCATCTACTACTGGTACCTGCCTGTTCCCATCTACTACTGGTACCTGCCTGTTCCCATCTACTAATGGTACCTGCCTGTTCCCATCTACTAATGGTACCTACCTGTTCCCATCTACTACTGGTACCTGCCTGTTCCCATCTACTACTGGTACGTGCCTGTTCCCATCTACTACTGGTACCTGCCTGTTTTCATCTACTACCGGTACCTGCCTGTTCCCATCTACTACTGGTACCTGTCTGTTCCCATCTACTACTCTGGTACCTGCCTGTTCCCATCTACTACTGGTACCTGCCTGTTCCCATCTACTACTGGTACCTGCCTGTTCCCATCTACTACCGGTACCTGCCTGTTCCCATCTACTACTCTGGTACCTGCCTGTTCCCATCTACTACTGGTACGTGCCTGTTCCCATCTACTACTGGTACCTGCCTGTTCCCATCTACTACCGGTACCTGCCTGTTCCTATCTACTACTCTGGTACCTGCCTGTTCCCATCTACTACTGGTACCTGCCTGTTCCCATCTACTAATGGTACCTACCTGTTCCCATCTACTACTGGTACCTGCCTGTTCCCGTCTACTACTGGTACCTACCTGTTCCCATTTACTACTGGTACCTGCCTGTTCCCATCTACTACTGGTACCTGCCTGTTCCCATCTACTACTGGTACGTGCCTGTTCCCATCTACTACTGGTACCTGCCTGTTCCCATCTACTACTGGTACGTGCCTGTTCCCATCTATTACTGGTACTTGCCTGTTCCCATCTACTACCGGTACCTGCCTGTTCCCATCTACTACTCTGGTACCTGCCTGTTCCCATCTACTACTGGTACCTGCCTGTTCCCATCTACTACTCTGGTACCTGCCTGTTCCCATCTACTACTGGTACCTGCCTGTTCCCATCTACTACTGGTACCTGCCTGTTCCCATCTACTACTGGTACCTGCCTGTTCCCATCTACTAATGGTACCTGCCTGTTCCCATCTACTAATGGTACCTACCTGTTCCCATCTACTACTGGTACCTGCCTGTTCCCATCTACTACTGGTACCTGTCTGTTCCCATCTACTACTGGTACCTGCCTGTTCCCATCTACTACCGGTACCTGCCTGTTCCCATCTACTACTGGTACCTGCCTGTTCCCATCTACTAATGGTACCTACCTGTTCCCATCTACTACTGGTACCTGTCTGTTCCCATCTACTACTGGTACCTGCCTGTTCCCATCTACTACTGGTACCTGTCTGTTCCCATCTACTACTGGTACCTGTCTGTTCCCATCTACTACTGGTACCTGCCTGTTCCCATCTACTACCGGTACCTGCCTGTTCCCATCTACTACTCTGGTACCTGCCTGTTCCCATCTACTACTCTGGTACCTGTCTGTTCCCATCTACTACTGGTACCTGCCTGTTCTCATCTACTACCGGTACCTGCCTGTTCCCATCTACTACTGGTACCTGTCTGTTCCCATCTACTACTCTGGTACCTGCCTGTTCCCATCTACTACTGGTACCTGCCTGTTCCCATCTACTACTGGTACCTGCCTGTTCCCATCTACTACCGGTACCTGCCTGTTCCCATCTACTACTCTGGTACCTGCCTGTTCCCATCTACTACTGGTACGTGCCTGTTCCCATCTACTACTGGTACCTGCCTGTTCCCATCTACTACCGGTACCTGCCTGTTCCCATCTACTACTCTGGTACCTGCCTGTTCCCATCTACTACTGGTACCTGCCTGTTCCCATCTACTTGAGGTGGACAGTATTTTAAATATAATATACATATATATTTACTATTAGCTAGACAGGTGCTTTTTATATTTTATCCATATTTTATTAAAATATATAATAGCTGCTTCGAAATTTAGTCCTTACACAGTATTAACAGTTGCAACAACATCTATTTTGCAAGTACAACAGTACAATACTTACAATATCTCCATACATTACCAGAAACATTTTTTATTATTTTTATTATTATTATTTGGAAAAACAAGATGGCTGCCCACTTTGCACCGCCATGTTTGTAGTCTCAAAGCATCATACATAGCCTCACACATATTATACTCTTTTTTGATTGGTCATCTATTATACTCTTTTCTGATTGGTCATCCCTTGCAACCAATCAGCTGCCTGCATAACATATATAAGGCCATGTACATGCTCAATAAAGTCAGTTTGGAATTGTACTCCAGCTCACACCTTCTCTCTTATCAGTGCTCTGATAGATAGAACTACACGATAGACTCACAGGGTTATTCATGTGCTAGACTAAAACTTTATAGCCAAAGTCTGGGTTGGACGGCCATATTGTACAAAATTTATCATAAACACCAAGTAGCTTGATAATATCTAGCGGAAGCTTCTGCAGATATTTAGATAGTAGGCAAAAACTTGCCCTAAGCAACTGAGGTAACTTAGGCTGTGTTCAGTCAGGTTCCTATAAATAGTAGAAAGGCTGTGTTCAGTCAACTACCGCATTATTAATCAAGGCGTTGCTCTCGGATCTAGCTGTGTTCAGCTGATCCCCCAGTCGTGTAATTAGGCAGTGTTTTGCCAGTTACTCTCAGGCTAGACAATTAAGTGATATCTTGCGGAAGTCCTTGCAGATATCTAATTGCTAGGTATTGTTCACAGATTCAGCTGTGTTCAGCTAATCTCCCCGCTGTGTAAACTAGGCAGTGTTTTGCCAGTTACCTTCGGGCTAGACAATTGAGTGATATCTTGCGGAAGTCCTTGCAGATATCCAATTGTTAGGTATTGCTCTCGGATTCAACTGTGTTCAGCTAATCCCCAGTTGTGTAAACTAGGCAGTGTTCTGCCAATTACTCTCAGACTAGGCTTCACTCAATTAAAGGTCACTTACTCCTACCGTCAAGGGACGACCCGTACAGTACATTTTTGGTGGCAGCAGTGGGATTATCTCCCTTGTACGGATTTAGTATGCCTCGAAGAAGAAGAAGCCAACTCCAAGAATTGAACGAACTTTCCACCCCCCTCCGCGCAGAAAGGGCACCAAGAGAAGAGGAACCTCAACCACAAACAACCAACCTCAACATGACGGATTTAGTCCAAGCTCTACAGGCCCTCCAGCATGCCCCCTCACGCCCTCATCTTAAACCACCCCAGTACACTGGAGCCACAGATGTCGAACTCTTCTTAAGCCAGTTCAAGGATGTAGCCCAGATAAACCAATGGACGGAATCAGAATATCTCATACATCTCCGCCTTAACCTCACAGACAAGGCTGCAGAGTGTAGCCGAGGAGAAACCATCAAGGAAATCCATGACAGTCTACGTAGCCAGTTTGGGGTAAGTCAACGACAGGCACGTGAACGCCTCAGGACCCTCAGGAGGACCCCCCGCCAATCAGTCCATGAACTGGGAACTGAAACTCAGAAGTTAACCAAACTAGCTTATCCCACTATGGATGACACAGATCGGGAAGAAATGGCACTAGAATCTTTCCTCCAAGCTTTGGATAACAAAGCCATCAAGCGCCACTTACTGGCTACACCCGCCTCCACAGTCAATGAGGCCGTCAGAAAGGCAGACGAATATCTCCAAGTAGGAGATACCACCACCCCCTGGATTTCGGCTATCCCGGACGCTGAACCAACGGAAACTCAGAAATTACAAAACACCGTAGACGGACTGCAGGCCCTAGTAAAGCAACAGACAGAAATACTCCAGCAGCTAACTTCTCGGCCGCTCCAACCACAATCTATGATGCGACCTCCCATGAAGTGTTTCGAGTGTGGTGGTCCACATCGAAAGAGGTTTTGTCCTCAACTACAGGGAGCCAACTTCAGGTCACAGCAATTCCAAAAGCCACCCGCATCCACTCCGGCCACCAGCTACCCACAAGTCTCCACAGCACAAGAGCACCAGGAACCAGCTCAGGGAAACGAGCAAGGTCCAGCCACCTCTCGGGAGTAGGCGCAGCTGGACCACCTACCCTAAAGGAACCGCCTAAAAAAAGGCCACCTCCCGAACCCCAGAAATCTAAACCAAAAACTATCACACCTCTCACCACCCCCGAGGAGTACATCAACTCAGTCTCCAATCACCCTACCTGTCTCTACGCCCCTGGGAAGGTAGAAGGACGAATGATACGATTCCTTCTCGATTCAGGCAGCACCGAGAACATTCTCTCAAAGAAATTCTTTGATGGCTTACCAGCACGAATCAAGGACACACTCATTCCCCAGGATCTAAATGCCCACATGGCGGACTGATCCAGCCTTATTATATATGGCTCCATTCCTCTGCACTGCCGTATACGGACCGTCACCGTCACAGTCTCTTTCAAGGTAGCAAACATTACGGACAATGCCATACTAGGGATGAGGTTCTTCGTGGAAAACCAAAGCACGTTACACCTTGCCCAAGGACTCATGGAAATACAGGACCAAGTGGTGCCCTGTGTGGACCGAGCTGGCCAGAACTTAGCAGCCAAAGTACAGATAACACACACCACAACCCTTCCTGGCAACCAAGAAGTCTTACTCACATGCAAGGTCACTACCCCCATGGTACATTCCATAGGATTGGTCGAACACTTTACCAAAACACCCGAAAACATCGCCATAGCAGCCTCTCTCATCCGATTGGATGCCAAGCAGAGACTCACCGTACGATGCCTCAATATGCGGTCAGGACCAGTTCTCCTCAAAGCAGGAACAATCCTTGGAATTTACACCCCTGTACAGGAACAAGATATCCATGAAGAACAAAACCACACACCCATGGTAAGGGCAACTACTGCCCCCCCTACACCTACGCACGTCACACCCCTTCTCCAGGGCGCCGCCTCCAATTGCGAGAATCCCGAACAGAAGGCCCGGCTGGCCCAGCTACTTCATGAGTACGCTGATATCTTCAGCAAGGATGACTCAGACGTAGGTCAGACTACTCTTGTCCAGCACGACATCCCCATCGAAGAGGGTACGACCCCCATTAGACAGCCTCCTAGGAGGCTAGGCCCAGAAAAAGACGAGGAGGTTCAACGGCAGGTAGACGACCTAGTCCAGAAGGGGCTGGTCGAGCCTGCAAATAGTGCATGGAGCTCTCCAGTCGTCTTGGTGAAGAAAAAAGATGGGAGTTGGAGGCTCTGCATAGATTACCGGCGCCTCAACGCCATCACTCGAAAGGATGCTTACCCTCTCCCTCGCATCGATGATAGCCTTGACGCTCTCGCAGGAAGTGTATATTTCAGTACACTTGATCTCATAAGTGGGTACTGGCAGGTACCACTTAGCCAAGATGCCCAGGAGAAAGCAGCATTCTCTACTCGTGGAGGCCTTTGGAAGTGGAAGGTTCTGCCCTTTGGCCTCACCTCCGCACCAGCCACATTTGAGCGACTCATGGAACAGGTCCTGCAGGGACTCCAGTGGAGGAGTCTCCTCCTCTATCTTGACGATGTTATCGTCTACGCTCCCACCTTTGAGGCTCACTTAGAAAGGTTAACAGAAGTGTTTCAGCGATTCCGGCAAGCCAACCTGAAGTTAAAACCGGGAAAATGCATTTTGTTTCAGAAGAAGGTCACCTTCTTAGGACACGTGGTAAGCGCCGACGGAATAGCTACCGACCCAGAGAAAATAGAAGCTGTCAGGAACTGGGTTGCGCCCAAGTGCCAGAAAGAGTTACGCACCTTTTTGGGATTTGTGGGATACTACCGGAAGTTTTGTCCGGACTATGCCTCCATAGCTAAACCACTTAACAAACTCACAGGAAAGGATATACCCTACGACTGGGGAGACAGCCAACAAACCGCCTTTGATCACCTCAAAGAGCTCCTCACCAGTTCACCTATTCTCGCCTATCCAGATCCAACCCAAAGATTCATTTTGGACACAGACGCCAGCCTTGATGGTGCAGGGGCAGTACTCTCACAGATACAACAAGGACAAGAGCGAGTTGTAGCATACTTTAGTAAAACATTCAGCCCTGCAGAACGAAACTACTGCGTCACCCGAAGAGAGTTACTCGCCGCCATCCTCGCCATCAAGCACTTCCATCCTTATCTCTATGGTAAGAAATTCCATCTCAGAACCGACCACGCCTCACTACAATGGTTATACAAGCGACGTGATCCCTCCCAACAGATTGCACGATGGCTGGAGACCCTGGCGGAGTACCACTTCTCCATGGAACACCGACCAGGGAGGCAGCACGGCAATGCAGATGGCCTAAGCCGGACCTGCAGTGAATGCAAGCAATGCTTAAGGATCACCAACCGGGACGGAGGTCCTACATGGCAAGATTTAGTGCTCAGAGAAGACACAGAAGTCAGGCAAGGACAACTCCTCGTCCCCAATCAGTTCAACAGCAAGACGGAAGCACCACCCCTCTCTCAGATCCGGATAACACCAGACATAGCAAAAGAACTCATTCCACTTCAGAAACAGGGCATTCTAGCCACCATCCGGACCATTCTAGCCCAAGGGAACACCGCCAATCAATGTGATCTGGAACAGGCAGGCCCGAGTTACATCGCTATTTATCTATGTTGGACTGCCTGGAAGTACAGGACGATGTCCTCAAGGCCAGGGTCACTCTCAACCAGAGGACCATCTGGGCAACAGTATGCCCCCCAGAACTCAGAAAATTGGCGATTTTTCAAAGTCATACACAGCACCACGCAGGCATAAATAGAACCTACCACAGGCTAAGACTACTATGGTACTGGCCTGGGATGGCAGCAGATACCAGGAGAGCTATCGCCACCTGCGAGACTTGTCAAGCAGCTAAATCACATCACCCACAACAGCGTAAACAAAGACAGCACCTCCATGCCGGGAGACCCTGGCAGGTATTGTCACTAGATCTGGTAGGTCCGTTTCCGGAAACACCCAGAGGCAATACTGTCATCTTGGTGCTAGCAGACCATTTTACCAGATGGAGGGACGCAATTCCATTACCAGACGGAACCGTCACAAGTATCATAAATGCCTTGGAGAAACAGGTATTTTGTTATTTTGGGTTACCTGAACGAATCCACACAGATAGAGGGGCACAGTTTGAGTCTCAGATCATGGCTGAGTTGTGTGCCCTGTGGGGAGTTCAGAAGAGCAGGACCACCCCATATCACCCGCAGGGAAATGGAGTGGTGGAGCGTGGTAATCGGGACCTGGGCGAAGCTCTCCGCACCACGCTAATCAACAGAGAGGAATCCGATTGGGACCTAGTGCTCCCCCAGATCATGCGATCCCTAAGAGCCACTCCCAACTCGAGTACTGGAGAAACCCCCAATTTTCTTCTCCTTGGTAGGGAACTAAGGCTACCCGACACCTTGATTACGGGACCGCAACTCCCCATCCAGAGCCGACACCAATACGTGTACGATTTACACGAGCGAATGGCCACAGCTCATCAAAAACTCAGAGATAGACAAGAGGTAGTACGTGATAATCACCAGTTGGAGCCACTACTCTACAAAGAAAACGACCAAGTTTGGCTCAAGGCAAGGCGTCACCGAAAGGGGAGTTCCCCTAAACTACAGACCAAGTATATCGGACCATTTGTCATCATCAAAGCATACCAGAACAGGACATATGATCTCCAGAAAGACGAAAAAATCATTCGTGAACACGAGCACAAATTAAAACTCTATCACCCCAGCCTCACTAATTGGGGCAAGATTCCCAGTATATCCGAGCCTAAGGAACAACCCACACGAACAGGCTACAAGCCACCCCCTCGCAACACTCAGCAAGAATCACACAGCCCTACAAACACTGAAGGACACTTAATGGAAAGCCCAGTAGAATCACCTCAACCAGTAAAGTCAGATCACCCCAACACCCCTAGCAAAGACCTAGAAGAAAATACACCACAGGTTAACAAACGCCATCCAGGGCAATACAACCTCCGACCCCAACATACACTTCGACCTCCACAACGATTAAGTCACGTTGTAATTAATGCCATCTCAACCAATCAAAAGTTCGGAAATTCATCATTACCACTTATAGATGCTAACAACAATCAAGCCACTTCAGTCATAGCACAGTCAGTCGATCGGAAACTAACTAGTATGGATCCTACTCGCACACCATACGTAGGTAACAAAACATTTGCTATCCTCAAGCAATGGAAACAGCAGTCAAGCAAGACCAAAGTATGTGGGCAGTGCCAGATAGATCTCCGTGGCAAATCATACAAAGCCATCAAGCATCATGTATGGGGACATTTAATACTCCTAGTTTGTGAATGCGGATACTACCATTCGGCCGAACATATGATGAAACTCCACCAGAAGAAGGATCATGATCAACCTACTAACAAGCATCATGTGGACAGGGAGTCTTGGGACACCCTTCGACTAAATGTGAAGAATCTGCCCAGGTGTATGCCAAGTCTACCCTGGCTACCTCCACCACCCCGCCATGATAGCAGTAATGAAGAAATAGACCTGAACAATCTACCAAAGGTAACCATTATACTCAAACAACTACAACCAACGCCATTACTCTCTCCCATCAAAGATCTTCGCAGTAAAATAAACCACACCAAGCCAGATGCAAGGAACCAGCTATCTAGACAACCACTGAACGCCATCCACATGGACACTCCCCCTCGAATAGTTAGGATGTCAAAGCCACAACCAACAGCCTATTTTACTACAGAGTATAAAGAGAATCAGCAACAACAAACCCTCTTCCCCACACGGACCTTTTAATCGCCCAACCTGGCTTTGGGCTAGGTGGGGAGAATGAGGTGGACAGTATTTTAAATATAATATACATATATATTTACTATTAGCTAGACAGGTGCTTTTTATATTTTATCCATATTTTATTAAAATATATAATAGCTGCTTCGAAATTTAGTCCTTACACAGTATTAACAGTTGCAACAACATCTATTTTGCAAGTACAACAGTACAATACTTACAATATCTCCATACATTACCAGAAACATTTTTTATTATTTTTATTATTATTATTTGGAAAAACAAGATGGCTGCCCACTTTGCACCGCCATGTTTGTAGTCTCAAAGCATCATACATAGCCTCACACATATTATACTCTTTTTTGATTGGTCATCTATTATACTCTTTTCTGATTGGTCATCCCTTGCAACCAATCAGCTGCCTGCATAACATATATAAGGCCATGTACATGCTCAATAAAGTCAGTTTGGAATTGTACTCCAGCTCACACCTTCTCTCTTATCAGTGCTCTGATAGATAGAACTACACGATAGACTCACAGGGTTATTCATGTGCTAGACTAAAACTTTATAGCCAAAGTCTGGGTTGGACGGCCATATTGTACAAAATTTATCATAAACACCAAGTAGCTTGATAATATCTAGCGGAAGCTTCTGCAGATATTTAGATAGTAGGCAAAAACTTGCCCTAAGCAACTGAGGTAACTTAGGCTGTGTTCAGTCAGGTTCCTATAAATAGTAGAAAGGCTGTGTTCAGTCAACTACCGCATTATTAATCAAGGCGTTGCTCTCGGATCTAGCTGTGTTCAGCTGATCCCCCAGTCGTGTAATTAGGCAGTGTTTTGCCAGTTACTCTCAGGCTAGACAATTAAGTGATATCTTGCGGAAGTCCTTGCAGATATCTAATTGCTAGGTATTGTTCACAGATTCAGCTGTGTTCAGCTAATCTCCCCGCTGTGTAAACTAGGCAGTGTTTTGCCAGTTACCTTCGGGCTAGACAATTGAGTGATATCTTGCGGAAGTCCTTGCAGATATCCAATTGTTAGGTATTGCTCTCGGATTCAACTGTGTTCAGCTAATCCCCAGTTGTGTAAACTAGGCAGTGTTCTGCCAATTACTCTCAGACTAGGCTTCACTCAATTAAAGGTCACTTACTCCTACCGTCAAGGGACGACCCGTACAGTACATACTAATGGTACCTACCTGTTCCCATCTACTACTGGTACCTGCCTGTTCCCGTCTACTACTGGTACCTACCTGTTCCCATTTACTACTGGTACCTGCCTGTTCCCATCTACTACTCTGGTACCTGCCTGTTCCCATCTACTACTGGTACCTGCCTGTTCCCATCTACTAATGGTACCTACCTGTTCCCATCTACTACTGGTACCTGTCTGTTCCCATCTACTACTGGTACCTGCCTGTTCCCATCTACTACTGGTACCTGTCTGTTCCCATCTACTACTGGTACCTGTCTGTTCCCATCTACTACTGGTACCTGCCTGTTCCCATCTACTACCGGTACCTGTCTGTTCCCATCTACTACTCTGGTACGTGCCTGTTCCCATCTACTACTGGTACCTGTCTGTTCCCATCTACTACTGGTACCTGTCTGTTCCCATCTACTACTGGTACCTGCCTGTTCCCATCTACTACCGGTACCTGCCTGTTCCCATCTACTACTCTGGTACCTGCCTGTTCCCATCTACTACTCTGGTACCTGTCTGTTCCCATCTACTACTGGTACCTGCCTGTTCCCATCTACTACTGGTACCTGCTTGTTCCCATCTACTACTGGTACCTGCCTGTTCTCATCTACTAATGGTACCTGCCTGTTCCCATCTACTAATGGTACCTACCTGTTCCCATCTACTACTGGTACCTGCCTGTTCCCATCTACTACTGGTACGTGCCTGTTCCCATCTACTACTGGTACCTGCCTGTTCCCATCTACTACGGGTACCTGCCTGTTCCCATCTACTACTGGTACCTGTCTGTTCCCATCTACTACTGGTACCTGCCTGTTCCCATCTACTACTGGTACCTGTCTGTTCCCATCTACTACTCTGGTACCTGCCTGTTCCCATCTACTACTCTGGTACCTGTCTGTTCCCGTCTACTACTGGTACCTGCCTGTTCCCATCTACTACTGGTACCTGCCTGTTTCCATCTACTACTGGTACCTGTCTGTTCCCATCTACTACTGGTACCTGCCTGTTCCCATCTACTACTGGTACCTGTCTGTTCCCATCTACTACTGGTACGTGTCTGTTCCCATCTACTACTGGTACCTGCCTGTTTCCATCTACTACTGGTACCTGTCTGTTCCCATCTACTACTGGTACCTGCCTGTTCCCATCTACTACTGGTACCTGCCTGTTCCCATCTACTACTGGTACCTACCTGTTCCCATCTACTACTGGTACCTGTCTGTTCCCATCTACTACTGGTACCTGCCTGTTTCCATCTACTACTGGTACCTGCCTGTTCCCATCTACTAATGGTACCTGCCTGTTCCCATCTACTACTGGTACCTGCCTGTTTCCATCTACTACTGGTACCTGTCTGTTCCCATCTACTACTGGTACCTGCCTGTTCCCATCTACTACTGGTACCTACCTGTTCCCATCTACTACTGGTACCTGCCTATTCCCACCTACTACTGGTACCTGCCTGTTCCCATCTACTACTGGTACCTGCCTGTTCCCATCTACTACTGGTACCTGCCTATTCCCACCTACTACTGGTACCTGCCTGTTCCCATCTACTACTCTGGTACCTGCCTGTTCCCATCTACTACTCTGGTACCTGCCTGTTCCCATCTACTACCCTGGCACCTGCCTACTTCTCTATGAAATATAAATCTTCCTATCAACCCACAGTTACTTCTCGTCCGCAGGTTAATTAACCATGCTCACAAAAAGTTGTAGTTGTCTCCTTGTATAAAAAGTGGTTTTTTTCTCTCAAAGAGCTTCATTATTTTAATAGATTGCCAAAAAACTGTCCACCCACTTTTAAGTGTGTACCTGTGGAATTTGAAAATAAGTTGTGTCTGTAGCAAATAGTAAGTTATACTAAATTTTTAAGCAACAAGATTTATCGGAAAGACAAACCAGTGATGTCGGTCTATTGCGCACCCAAATAGAAATTATTCGGTCCTAATGAATTTTCTTTTTATAGATTTATTCATCAAATCAAGTACAGTGACAATAACAAAGAAAAGCTCATGTACCTCTATTGTGGATATATCTCCTTTAACTACATCCATCTTCTTCACAAACTCAATGTCGTCATCTCCTGGTTGAAGGCTTGCGGTACTATCCACGGCCACAATCGTTTGTGAAAGCTTTGCGATGTCACTGAGTTTGTTACTTCCTTTGTGTGACTTCAACCATGCTTTATGGCTCAGCTTTGTGTATGATAAAGTTTGGCTCGACTTTTGTTCTACCAGCAGTTTTACTTGGTCCATGGCAGAGTTAAGAGACTCCAGCGATTGTGACTGGAAGTTGCATTCAGACTTTTCTATCTCAACCGTTGCCTTTTTATCAGAACATACACTCAATCAAAGTTCTCGGTTTCTCACGATAAGCTCTGACATTTCTCCCTCAAGTTTCATCGATTTGTGAAAATTATCAAAAGGCTCGAAAAACTTTTGGAATGACTCCATTATTCCACTAGCATCCTCATTGGCTTTCAATGCAAAATCGATTTTCTTTTTCGCTTCGTTGTACGAAACTTCAAGGCTATTTGCTTCATGCTTACAGCGCATTACTGCAACATAGCTGCTCCATTTTTTTTCTTTTATAGCAGCAATTTTAGATGGAGATAACTCCTCATGAACAGGAAACTCGCCTTCAATCACCAAATCTTTGATAACTTTCATCGCTTCATCTGCACGTGGTTTACTGTTACTGCAAACGTACAGTCTCCCATTGCGTAGATCCCAGCCAAAAGGCATCCGTCGGTTTTTTAACTCAGTTAAAATTTCAACTTCTAACATTTCAAAACAGTTTCGAAACTGTTTAGACATCGATTGGTTTACAATGACATAAGTTTGCACCATAGATGCAATTTTTGTAAACACAGATGCGGTGTCTAGTTTGGCACCCTTCAAAATGATGGTAAATGCCTGCGAATCAAATTGTTTAGCGACATCTCTCTCTTGACATCGTCGATCTACGTGCTGCCAGTTTGATGACTCTTGAAACACCATGTACCTAAACACTTCAGGGTCATATCCACGTGTTTCTGTGGTGAGCTCACCAAGCGAAGCCTCCACTCTCTCTGTCCGTGACATTTCACCTCTTAGATAACGATGGCCTTTTGATTCATTTTGCCTGGAATTCCCTTGACCCCAGCTACTTTGCTCAGCAACCTGGTCATCAGTTGCAGAAGATATAAAAATCTTTTGACTATGTTCCTTTTCTGTGCTATCCTCCCTTCCATGAAATCTCTTTCTAGGCCTGGTATTGGTTATCAGTTGATACGCTTGCACTACAACATCTTCCGTTTCTCCACACAAATCAACAGTTTTCTTCTGGTCGTTGAAATACCAACCAACAAATAACCTTTCTCTCTGAAACATGTCCACCATAGTTTGGTTGGGTGTCGACTTCATTGAGTTATAGTTCTGTAGGTAATACGACTTATGAAATAAAATTTTGTTTTTTTTTCGTATGTAGTTTCGCACTTTGAAATGCAAACCGGGATGGCAAGGACCTACCAAACACTTGTGTCTCCCTTCTTCGAGCTGAAATGCGATTTTTACTCCAAACTTCTCTTTTATTTCATTTACAATATCTGCTGCTGACTTCTTCAAAAATTGCATTGTAGCCTGTGCTATTTCAATTTCATAACGTGCCATTTTGTGTCTAGCACCACCGCTATAATGGCCTCCAAAACTCATCTTGTATCCTTACTTAGCTCAAAGTACTCTACAAAAGTCATAAGACCAGTTTGCTATTTTTACATTATTAACAATGTGACATAGAGAGATGGAAAGTTACTTACCTAGGTAGCTAGTAAGGTTGATGCAATAGTGAGTTACTGTACAATGCTTCACAGCTCATTGTAGAGTTGAAATAAAAGACTTATTGAACAGTATCGATTGTTGAATCATATAAAAGCAGCTGCACTGAGGCTTGAGATCTTTATAAAAAGTGAAAAAAGAAAATTTCCTGTATAAAAGGGAACCACCATTGATAAATGGAGATTTTGAGGATAAGGATTATTGCTTTTGAATAGGGTTCTGATTGATTGAATATTTTATACCAACAGCTATTACTGCTATTGTAATAACTTTGAGCAAGAAGATGTTATGTAAGCATGAGGATATTAAATCGCTAACAAATTACAATTTACTCCATTATTTTGTTGGTTTTTGGTGGAGCTCCCCTGTCATGACAAGCTTGTCAAAAAGATATCTCTGATGGCCAATTGGCATCAGGCACACATACATTAGCACTGGCACAGGCCACGAAATGAGCCGGTAGAGTTGCCCCCGATTATAGCACATATATATCAGCACCAGCAAGGTACCGGCGCAACGCTGGCGCAGTACTGGCTCTGGAAAAATATCTTGAGCCTGCTTCAAGATGGCTGCGATATCCACAGTATTGGGAGATAGCCTAAAGACCCCAGGAGCGTCTATCCACATTTTTTTATAGATCCAGGCACCAGTGATTCAGTACCAAAGGCTGCATAAAAATCGTGAGCCTATTCAAGGATATAGAGACCTCTAGCATCAGTTGACATTGGATAGTGACTCAGTAACTCCGCCCCTTACTTCTGGGCATCATCTGTATTTAACCTTGAGCATGATATTGCATTTGATTATGTTTATAACTTATTTTTGGATCCGTTTTACCTATATTTTATGTATTGCATGATTGGTCTACTCACTAAGTAGGTCAATAACTTCTTGCAAACTTCCTGTCAATTGGCCTATAAGAAGCCAAGCTTTTGCCTCACTCATTGCCACAATAGCTCACAGTTTCCCACAGCTCATGCTGACATTGCTGTGCCACATTTACTCTTATGCTTGCACTTGTATAACACAAATAAATGTATAGAGTTGAAAGCACCGAGTTATACATCCTAGCTGAGAGCTCACAACTGGTTGTGGAGTTGAGTTAACTCCTTCGTAGCATTTGCTGGAACCATACCGGCCCAGGGCCCTTTCTGGTGAGAGGAGACAGTTGGTAGTCAGGCCTATAGGGGCTGATGGAGTTGTTGTGCTGGCAGACAGGGTGTCTGCCTGTAGAGGCCGTTTAGTTGTTAAGTAGTGGTAACAGCAGAATCCACTACAATATGAAGGTAGACAAACAAACAATTGGTGACTAATTTAATGTGCATCGCTCTGTAAATGGTCATCGATTCTTCACATAAAGATTTTTCTTGACGAAAATGTACAATGGATGCAATGGTCAACAGTCAACAAATTACCCTGAGTAAGATTCTACAACCTTCTACTTGCGAATCAGATGAGTTGGCATACACCTAGGCCTAGTCACTAAGCAGAGTAGTTGCCCACATATATGTCCTGCCAACATCTATAAGGAAGAAAAGCTATCAGAGGCGGATGCAAGACAGTTCCTGAAAAACAGGCGCTTTAGGATGACAGACAATATATTGTAGTGGATTTTTACGATCACAATGTCTGTCTTAATTGAGCCTGGCACTACCAGAAACCCTGTCGAAATGCAGGGGTTAACTCTACCGGTCCTGCAGGCAACCCTACCAACCCTGCAGCTGTCACTACCGGCCCTACACTAACACTACCGGCCCTGCAACTACTCTATACCGGGTCGGTGATGAAGGAATGGACGTAGCCTAAGAGACCAGAAGAGCTTCAAAAGATGCAAAAGCCCGAGTTTGCTACTTAACCATCATCAGATTTGCCAGAAACCATGGACCACAAGCTATAACAGCCCAGGAACTCTAACTATATTACACCATCACTTCCTGGACTGTGACTCAGCAGAGTCACGCTTGAATCTCCGCCTTCCTCTTCTGGGTGCTTAGTTGATTTAACTACATTTTAGCCAATCTCAAACCTTACTGATTACAACTTGTCTGTTGATTTGTATATTTACTTCCTGCTGTTTGTGATTTGTTATGTCTATAACTAGGTCAATGACTTCCTGTGCCTCTGTCTATAAAAGGCAGAGTTTTACTTGTATCAGGATACAGCTTGTGATTGCACCAAGTAGTGAGATACTTTGTCACTATTATTTTACACTGGATTGTTGTGAAATAAATGAAATGGTTATTACTCTGAAGCACTGAGTATTGAGTATGAGTCATGGGCTCTGTTACAGTTGTGGAGTTGAGATACTCCTTTGTTGAAGTTGATTGATAGATATCCTCTGTGGAAGAGAGGTTTTGTTGGTGGCATTTTGGCATTTTGGCTGGCCCCCCAAATTCCACTACAATATGTTTAACTTACATGTACATAAACATGTGCAATTGTTTTGAATATCTGTATGATGTTCCTGGTTACCTGTGTTATTGATTTTAGGTATATGTTTAATTCTGATTGGTAGATACCTGATTTGGAGTGGTAACATCCTGTAGGGCCTGATCGGATTCTCTTTGAATACATTGTATTTTTGTATTGTGTTAGCTATAAACTCTTTTTAATTGAAACTCCAACTAGTTAGTCTAGCCTGTTGGCTGGTATATGAGGATTGAGAGAGTGCTGAAGGAGGCTTTCTGATTTGCTCCAGCTCAAGATAGGGTTCTGGAACAACAAGGCTGTTGTGTGTCCTGAAGGAGCAACCCCTAAACAACTCGCATGTTTGACAGAGGAGGAAGCTAGTTGGAACCGACTTTGGGAGTAGCTATGCCCCGTTGGTTTGGACAAGGCAATTGTCTATGTTTGAGAAGAAATGAGTAGTTCTGTCACGTAAAGGTGTGCTACTCTACCCCAAATCTCTCCTCACCAGTCTCAAGAAGTATCAAAGTTTTTGTTAGCCATGTAGCTTACACTCATAGAAGCTGATGGATGTCTAGTAGCTTTATCGATTTGAATGTTTTATTATGTTACCAAAATGAATCGCATGGAGGTATAGCTTGCCAACAAACGTCGTGAAACACGTGCCAGAGTGAAGAGAATTTGCTTTAAGTTACAAATAGCTAAAGAAAACTAAGTTAAAATAATATTATTGCCTTGAGCTATAAGCTCTGCCTCTCTGTGGAGTATTGCACCATCTTGCATCATCTTCTATTGCATAGCCTTTTCTTCTCGTATATACCAACCTCTCCATTATTATGCGCATCCTATTAACATAGGTTGCACCAATTAGCCTTTCAGAGAGCTACTCCGTCCTTGGAACAAGCTGTGTAGATCGGGGTAGCTATTACACAAGTTGGATTATCTCATGATAGTTGTTTAAAGAACAGGTAAAGCTTCTTGAGTGTTCAAAGAGGTGTATCTTGCTGGGAAGGTGAACCTTCGTAATGAAACATGCAAAATATTCGTTTGTTGATTAGTGTAAAAAATACCATTTTATGACCAAACTGTTTAATAACTTTGCATTAATTGGGAGGAAATAATTTATGAAAGAATATGACATCTAGCCATAGATAAGGGGGTAGAGTGGGGGCGGAAGGTTTGTCCTTTAGTACCCGAGTGGCTGACTATACTGGGTAGTCCAACACCAGCGAAGAGGAATGGGATTTAGCCACTGTGCCAGGGAAAGAGGGCACTAGGGGTTGGGGAAAGAGAGTGTAGGACCGAGGAGGTGGAAAAGAGGGAAGATGGTGTAATGGCTATAAGGCTCATTGAATTCTCTACAATATCACGTATATCTCATATTTTAAACATCATTTATTTAAATAATCATACTTGCCACAACTGATCCA
Organism: Cryptosula pallasiana; assembly: GCA_945261195.1. Taxonomy (NCBI): domain Eukaryota; kingdom Metazoa; phylum Bryozoa; class Gymnolaemata; order Cheilostomatida; family Cryptosulidae; genus Cryptosula; species Cryptosula pallasiana. The sequence continues at coordinate 21,765,997 of OX183140.1, read as the reverse complement.
GTATTATTTTTAGTCTCTGATCAAAAAGCCAACATTATCACTAACAACACAACAATACTGGCAGCTGCTTGAACTGTGCTGCCAGAACTGGGTAAACATATGTTTTGTTGATTCAAAACTTGGTTGAGAGACTTCTGGTCACGTATGACTCCATCCACATAGTGAAATAATTGACTCGCTTTCCTCGGTAAGACCCTAATGCTCACGTTACAATGGTTGTCTGTTGTCATTATTCCCTGCAGACATAAATCTCCATGACAACACTGTAAGACAGCTCCATCCTTACCAAATTCTTGTGTTCCAATCTGACCTAGTATTAAGGCAGCTTTACCTTCCAACCACTGTGAGCTGTTATTATTAACATTCACAAATCCAAGTCCTAGTTTGTTTGAAGCCAATGAGACTTTTGCAGTGACACGCCAATACACAACAACTTTCCATTCTGAGTCAGGTAAACTCCAGCCTACCATTCCTTCTGTTCTCCCCAACAGTTTACCTTTAGCGCTAACTGCCTGTTTCTCACCGGTACTGATATCAAATGTGATTTGAGTAATATCTCCATATTCTATATGATAGTCAGCGTGTAGCAAGCTGGTCCGATTGCTGTAGTTTTCTATGGTGATCATTGCGTTGCCTTGCTGTGCTTTAGTCCACTTTCCAAAGGCTTCTAGTGCTTCGCTGAACACATCGCCAACACTGAGAAATCCTTTTAATTCACCTAAATCAATATTTCATTAATTAACTTTAGTTTCGATTAGATTCCTTGCCGTAAATTGAAATAGCTTCACATGAATTACCTACCGATCCAATCTCCAACAACATATGTACTCTCTCCGCCACACAGAAGTATTACCAGCAATGATACAGACATTGTATACATGTTGTTGTTGTTGCTGTAATAAAGCAAAGTAGATATTTAGTAAGCTATGGTTCTGCAGTATCACTACTTACTAAGCCTTCCTACAGTAACATGAGGCACTCACCTGCTCAGTCAGTCGCTCAAGTGGCACCAGGGATGATTGAGAGGTGTTTTAAAGCTAATCAATAGAGGCATTTGGGGAATCCCCGTGATAAAAATTTTTGTTGATCTAAAACTTGGTCTAAAGACTTCTGGTCACGTATGACGCCATGTACATGGTGATATAATTGACTCGCTTTCCTCGTAAGACCCTAATGCTCACTTGACAATGGTTGTTTGTTGTCATTATTCCCTGCAGACATAAATCTCCATGACAACACTGTAAGACAACTCCATCTTTACCAAACTCTTGCATTCCAAAGGGTCTCGTAGCCTAAGACTTAGGCTAGGAGTCTCGGCATTATATTGTCAGCCATATTTGACAACCACGAGCTATCATGAGTGCCACGTACAGATCCCAGGCCCATTTTGCTTGGAACTGATCATTCCTATTTAGAAACATACCAATACACAACCACCTTACATTCTGAGTCTGGTAGACTTCATTCTGGGAGGCCTTCTGATCTTTCCATCAAGTTACCATTTGCGCAAAGATCTTGCTTTTCACCGCATTTACATTAGATATCAATAGAATACCACCGAGCTTAGAGTGAATATTGCCTTTCTATAAATAACATATCATGTTCAGCGAGCTGATCTCTCTGCTGCAGTTTTCAACAATGACAATTGCATAATCTTGTTATGCGTTGCCAACTATTCAAATGCCCCTAATTTTTCGTTGAACACACTGCTATCGCTGAGAATAATTTTAAAAATGTTTGATCTAACAATTTTTATGGTGTAGTGTTGTTATTATTTATTTTCGCTATATCTTCCAATGAGCGAGTAAATTCAAAACTCACCAAGCCAGTTGCCAACTCCACTGTGCCCACACAAAAACATCATGAGAAACATTAGAGTTCTTACATATGCGTTATTTCTATAATCAAACAAGATACACGCAGTAGATGTTTGTGTTAGTATGCCAAAAGTAAAAATGTTATATTATTACAGGGTATAAAAAATTTTGATTCCAAACTTCAACGGTTTGGCTAATTGCCAATTATATATTTTTATACAGTATCATTAAATGTTCTCAATGTACACAAACAAGCAAGTTGTGTTGAAAAAATTGTGATAAAGTTGAACGCAGCACCAAACAGTTTCAATTTCAGATATGAAAAGTAATTGTCTACAAGAATAACTAAAACCACCCATTCCTTCTTGAATCTATCCTTTATCAATCGAACTGTGAGACAGTTTTTGAAAGGTAAATTCATGTCGATTTATTCTAGTTAAAAATACATAAAGCTTGTAATTAGTAGTTTTGTGCCAAGAAAGCTGCTAATGCGTTATATTTGTTAAAATGAACGTAAATAAATTGAGTTAAATTTTTTGCAGACATTTTTCATTGCTGAGTTTGTTTTACAAACTTCAATTTTATTGCCTCTCAAAAATTTTAACAACAACTAGTTTAATTGCCATTTACAATTATATATAGTAGTACATGGCAACAGTTTTTTGTGTAAATAAATACTGCTATTGTGTTTGTTGATAGAAGCTGTCTTACCTTGTTGATGGAAGTTTCTGTAGAGTTCTTGCTAACCTGACCCATAGCTAGTTTTTGGAGTTTTCTTTTAAGTTTTATTTTATAACTGATGAATTACCTTCCATGTTTTTTTGGTGACTCTCTATTAACCTATGTATTGTAACAACACCTCTCTCCCCCAGAGGATATCTATCAACCAACTCAACACAGGAGTATCTCTAACTCCACAACTGTAACAGAGCCCACGGCTCAGACTCAATACTCAGTGCTTCAGAGTAATAACCATTTCATTTATTTCACAACAATCCAGCGTAAAACAATAGTGACAAAGTATCTCACTACTCGGTGCAATCACAAGCTGTATCCTGATACAAGTAAAACTCTGCCTTTTATAGACAGAGGTACAGGAAGTCATTGACCTAGTTATAGACATAACAAATCACAATCAGCAGGAAGTAAATATACAAATCAACAGACAAGTTATAATTAGTAAGGTATGAGATTGGCTAAAATGTAGTTAAATAAACAAAGCGCCCAGAAGCGGGAGGTCGGATATTCAAGTGTAATTCTGCTGAGTCACAGCCCAGGAAGTAATGGTGTAATATAGTTAGTATTGTTATAGCATCATGGCTTTATGGCTTTATGGCTTTATAGCTTTATGGCTTTATGGTAATTTGACATATATATGATATATATGTCAAATTACCATAAAGCCATAAAGCTATAAAGCCATAAAGCCATATATATGTCAAATTACCATAAAGCCATAAAGCTATAAAGCCATAAAGCCATAAAGCCATGATGCTATAACAATACTCCCACTAAATTTGACCCACCACCAGCACACAGCGCAACTTCAACGAGTCTACCGCACAACACCCATAGCCGCTCTCAGCTGCTCATATTTAGTTCGTGGTATCGGTTTTGTAAGGATGTCGGCCACCATTTTATCAGTAGGGCAGTATTGCACTGCAATTTGTCCATTTTCCTTAGCTTCGCGAACATAGTGATATTTTATGTCCATGTGTTTAGTCCGAGTATGTGCAACAGGGTTGCTTGACATAGCTATAGTTCCTTGATTATCTTCGTGAATCAAATTCGGTGCTTTGGTTTCTGTTGGGCGAATCCAATCCAATAGATTCAACAAATGATTTGAATGCATAGTTCCAGCAGCGTGGCGATTGTTTGAGCCCGTACAATGATTTCTTCAGTTTACACACCAAGTCTTCTTTTCCTGGTTGCTCATATCCTTCCGGCTGACGCATGTAGACATCCTCTGTCAGTTGGCCATTTAGAAATGCCGTTTCAACGTCCATTTGGTGAACGAGTAAGTTTCTTTTTACTGCGTGAGCTAGCAGCGTTCGTATCGACGAGTAGCGAACTACCGGTGAGAACGTTTCGTCGTAGTCTATGCCAGGTCTTTTTGTATAGCCCTTAGCCACAAGTCTACCTTTAAAACGTTCGACTTTTCCATCGCTTGAGTGTTTTACTTTGGCAGGAGGTGCGGTTAGTTGGTTGAGCAAAAAACAGCCTGTCGTTGCTCTATCGACCACTGAGGCTGAGTACATAGCTCTGTGCTCAGCTTCCCAAGAGGCTGTATGGATAAAGCGCCTGCTGGAAGAAACTCGCCCAACAGAAACCAAAGCACCGATTTTGATTCACGAAGATAATCAAGGAACTATAGCTATGTCAAGCAACCCTGTTGCACATGCTCGGACTAAACACATGGACATAAAATATCACTATGTTCGCGAAGCTAAGGAAAATGGACAAATTGCAGTGCAATACTGTCCTACTGATAAAATGGTGGCCGACATCCTTACAAAACCGATACCACGAACTAAATATGAGCAGCTGAGAGCGGCTATGGGTGTTGTGCGGTAGACTCGTTGACGTTGCGCTGTGTGCTGGTGGTGGGTCAAATTTAGTGGGAGTATTGTTATAGCATCATGGCTTTATGGCTTTATGGCTTTATAGCTTTATGGCTTTATGGTAATTTGACATATATATCATATATAACTCTGTGCAATGTATTGAGGTATTACAGTACTGCTGTTTTCTATATTATGCTAGCTATGCTTTCTTGATGTTATGTACTGCCAATACAGTCTCTGTCTAATCACCAGATCTACAAGTCAACTATTCTTCAATACAGATAAAAAACAGTTAGAGTTTCTTGGCTATAATAGCTTGTGGTCAATGACTTTTGGCGAATCTGATGATGGTTAAGTTTCAAACTCGGGCTTCCGCATCTTTTGAAGCTAGTCTGGTCTCTCAGGCTATGTCTGTTCTTTCCTCATTGACCCGGTATAGAGTGGCTGCAGGACCGGTGGTGCTGCTGCAGGGTTGGTAGGGTTGCCTGCGGGGTCGGTAGAGATAATACCTGCATTTTCTAAGGTTTCTGGCAGTGCCAGACTTATGGAAGGCGTGCCTGACACTCTGCAGTTGTCAAGGAGACCTTAGCGCACACTTGGTGGTCATGAAAATCCACTACAATATTATATTGTGTGCCATCTAGTAAACTATGTATTATATTGTGTGCCATCTAGCAAACTATGTGCTATATTGTGTGCCATCTAGTAAACTGGGTATTATATTGTGTGCCATCTAGTAAACTATGTACTATATTGTGTGCCATCTAGTAAACTATGTACTATATTGTGTGCCATCTAGTAAACTATGTACTATATTGTGTGCCATCTAGTAAACTATGTACTATATTGCGTGCCATCTAGTAAACTATATATTATATTGTGTGCCATCTAGTAAACTGTCTACTATATTGTGTGCCATCTAGTAAACTATGTATTATATTGTGTGCCATCTAGTAAACTATGTACTATATTGCGTGCCATCTAGTAAACTATGTACTATATTGTGTGCCATCTAGTAAACTGTCTACTATATTGTGTGCCATCTAGTAAACTATGTACTATATTGTGTGTCATCTAGTAAACTATGTACTATATTGTGTGCCATCTAGTAAACTATGTACTATATTGTGTGCCATCTAGTAAACTGTCTACTATATTGTGTGCCATCTAGTAAACTATGTATTATATTGTGTGCCATCTAGTAAACTATGTACTATATTGTGTGCCATCTAGTAAACTATATATTACATTGTGTGCCATCTAGTAAACTATGTACTATATTGTGTGCCATCTAGTAAACTATGTATTATATTGTGTGCCATCTAGTAAACTGGGTATTATATTGTGTGCCATCTAGTAAACTGCGTATTATATTGTGTGCCATCTAGTAAACTGGGTATTATATTGTGTGCCATCTAGTAAACTGCGTATTGTAATGGATTCCGGTCTGTTACCACGGACATCCACTAGTCTCAAGTATTCTACCTCTCTCCAGAGGGGACACTGTACTGACCGACAGTGCCAACTGTATAGGGCAACCGAATTACCCGGTAAGGCAAGAGCCCATGGCTCAGACAAACAGTACCGAGTAGTGTTTGTAGTAATGGCTTTATTACAAAGCAGTCCTGAGGGTAATTATTCCTCTAGGTGTTTAGCAATATAAGAATACATGCTATGGCTCATTGTAATGAATGCACAGATTAACAGTGGGAGCTCTCCTTTTATAGGAGAGCTAATGAACACAAAACATATAAGAGACAATGCACAGGAAGTAAATAGACCAATTACACTAACTATATAAATAATCAACCAATCACAATGCAATGCAAGATAATAAAGGGAGGTGCCAAGTGGCTAAGGGTGGAGTCCTTTCTCCTAATTGTCCAATGATGGCTCCTACAGGGTTCCCAGGCTGTACATAGAATTAGGTCCACTAAGTTGGTACTTTAGGGGTAAGCACTTCCTGTTTACGACCTTGACTAAGTTCTCTGACATCTTTGCAGATCCTCGTCTAAGGCGGCCATCTTGTGCCGGCCCAGTACAGCTGTACCGGGTCGGTAGAGGTCACTACCGACCCTGCAGGGGTCAATACCGGCCCTGCTTACTATGCTACCGGCACAGTAGGACTTCCTACCCAACAGCTATTAACCAAATGCTGTGGGCAGAAGTCTAGCGCATTGCTTCGCAAGGTTTCTAGTGTAAACTACCTGTTTACTACTAGAGTGCACTGAAATCTACCACAGTATTATATTGTGTGCCATCTAGTAAACTATGTATTATATTGTGTGCCATCTAGTAAACTATGTACTATATTGTGTGCCATCTAGTAAACTATATATTACATTGTGTGCCATCTAGTAAACTATGTACTATATTGTGTGCCATCTAGTAAACTATGTATTATATTGTGTGCCATCTAGTAAACTGTGTACTATATTGTGTGCCATCTAGTAAACTATGTACTATATTGTGTGCCATCTAGTAAACTATATATTATATTGTGTGCCATCTAGTAAATTTTTTGCTAGGTGAGACAGAACTTCTATATTTGTGGAGTTGTGGTTCACCTTTGATTAGAGACATAATATATGAATTAACACAAAGGTAAAGTCCTATTTAAGTTTCTCAAGTAAGTGTTGACTGATATGCCGACCGGAGAGTAATCTAATCCTATACAAAGTACGAGGTACAAAGTGACACCGGAACTTTTATGTCCGGCTTTTATCTTCTATTGATTCAGTCTCATCATGTGCTCTGCCTCCATGGACATTGCTTCGTTATTTTGTGCAGTGTCATCGGTGACTATGTGATGTTACTTACACATAATTCCGCAGCTCCATAAAACTTTCCCACCCAACCAATATGTACTTCGTCGTGTCGTACATATTGAAACTGATAGACGGTGATATAGTTATTGGTGTGTTTTCTGAGACAATTCCATTCCAATGATAACCATATATTTTATTACACCAGTTAGTACATGGCGAAGCTATTACATAGCTACAAGCTAGCACTTAGCTTCAGGGTACTTGAAGTGCCACCACGGAGCACAAGCCCCATCATGAATAGGTTATACCGCACTCATCCATCACTCACACACCATCACTCCAGTTTCTGGACTTTTCAAATGGCTCTCGTAGATTACAGTTCACTTCAAACTCAAAAACTTTGCATATTGAAGATCGACATTAGATTGAGATTAGCGGGCTACAGCTGTTGTTTGCGGCTATCTTGTTTAACCGTGACAGATCGACTTGTTGTTTTTAACTTTGCTTTAAAAAAACAAGGTTCATCACGATATTTGTAGATGGTACAATAACATAGTGGGAACCAGACAACCATTCCGTGTTTGACTTGTGAAAGCGCATAGTTGTCAGCTTTGTCATTGTAATAAATGCTTCATAACTGCCTGCATGATCTGAAGGAACACAGTTTCACAAACTTTGTTCGACTATAAATATCTCTTATTTTTTTTATTTCCATTTAGTCCTCAGACGTAACCATTATTTAATTCCAGTTTTTCATTTTCCATCTAGCAGCTGACTTTGTTATCAAAATGGCTCCAAATTTTTCGAGCACAAACCGCATTCAAGTTTGACTTGACTCAGCAACAAGCAAGCATTTATGTCTGGTTAACACATGATAACTGCTGTTGGGTATAAAACTTTGGCCAAAACAGTTTTGAAATTCTTTCATCACCAGTTGTTTTATTTTTAGTACAAACAGCTATAACTGTTATCAGTATTGTTAACGCTACTATCACTGTACTGAAGTTTGGCCACACAAAGTGCTGGATTCGGTGCCATGATGGAAAACTGCGTGGCATGGGCGCACTAGTTGACAAGCTCTACGAACTTGACTGTAAATCGCTACGCTCTACAAAAGTTCAAGAAGCAAGCATTGCTAGGACGTGCGACATGGATTTATGGCATCAACGACTTGGACACTTAAATGAACTGCAGTTACGCTCTCTCGTAAATGGACAGTCGGTGAAGGGTATTGACAGTACAGTAGTGAAGGGCGAACAGCTATCCTTCTGTGAGAGTTGCGTGACAGGCAAGATGACTCGCAAGCCTTTTCCCAAATCAAGTGAAGGCAACTCCACACGTAAGTTACAATTAGTGGTTAGTGATGTCTGTGGGCCAATGCGGACTGATTCGCTAGGTGGTAGTAGATACTTCGTGACATTTACGGATGATTACTCGCGCTGCACTGCTGTGTATTTTGTGAAACATAAGTCGGAGGTATTTCAAAAGTTCAAAGAGTTTGAAGCTGCAGCCATGAATAGTTCAGGGGAAAATATGGCGGTGCTGAGGACAGACAATGGGGGTGAATATCTGTCATCAGAGTTTGAAGCGTATCTAAAACACAAAGACATCAAACATGAGCTTACCGTCCCGTACTCGCCAGAGTAGAATGGCATCGCCGAACGTTTAAATAGAACACTAATGGAGGCTGCACGAACAATGTTAAACCATGCTGGATTGCCTAACAACTATTGGGCTGAAGCAGTGGCTACAGCAGCTCATATACTTAATCGTGTAGTACCATCTTCACTGTGTAATAGTGTCACACCTTTTGAAATGTGGTATGGTATAAGACCTGATGTAAGTAGTTATAAAGTTTTTGGCTGCGTAGCCTATGCACATGTTACAGACGGTCTGAGACAAAAGCTAGACAGTAAAGCTGTGAAACTTAGGTTTATTGGCTATAGCACCAGATCAAAAGGATACAGATTATTGGATGAGAAATCTGGGAAGTTTTTGACTACACGTGATGTACTTTTCAATGAATCAGATTTTTGCGTTGATCGAAATCATGCTGATAACTGTTGTAGAAGTGAACCTGAGACTGTAGATGGTGGAAAGAGGCTCAATATAGATATGGAAACTGTCAGCACACATCATAGCGCTGGCGAGTCTGCTGTTCCGCACCCGTGCCGTCGATCAGAAAGAGATAGAAGGCCGCCAATACGATTTGGTATTGACGAATTTGTGAGCCACATAGCCTGCGCTGCAAATGAAATCGTTGAGCCCAAAAGCCTAGCAGACGCTATGAATAGTGAATATGCGATGGACTGGAAGGCAGCAGCAGATCTTGAATTCAAGTCACTGCTGGACAACGACACCTGGGATCTCGTAGAGCTGCCAAACGGAGAGAGACCTGTAGAATGCCGATGGGTCTTCAAAGTAAAACACTCAAGCGATGGAAAAGTCAAACGTTTTAAAGGTAGACTCGTGGCTAAGGGCTATACACAAAGACCTGGCATAGACTACGACGAAACGTTCTCACCGGTAGTTCGCTACTCGTCGATACGAACGCTGCTAGCTCACGCAGTAAAAAGAAACTTACTCATTCACCAAATGGACGTCGAAACGGCATTTCTAAATGGCCAACTGACAGAGGATGTCTACATGCGTCAGCCGGAAGGATATGAGCAACCAGGAAAAGAAGACTTGGTGTGTAAACTGAAGAAATCATTGTACGGGCTCAAACAATCGCCACGCTGCTGGAACTATGCATTCAAATCATTTGTTGAATCTATTGGATTTAAGCAGAGTGATGCGGATCCATGTGTATACGTGCAGCCTTCTACACTCACTATTGTAGCTGTATATGTGGACGACCTTATTCTGATGACGCTAACAGAAAATGAAATGACCCATCTAAAGGACAAGTTCAAAAGTCAGTTCAAGATGAAAGACATGGGACAAGTTCATTACTGCCTTGGAATCTCAATGGAGAGAAGTGATGAAAAGCTTGAGATGCATCAGAAACAGTATATACAGCAAATAGTTAGCAAATATGGACTGGCTGAAGCTAATCCAGTGTCAACACCCTCTGATGCCAACGTCACACTACAGAAACATGATGGAATCAGCCAAGCAGTGGATGCTAAACTATATCAATCGATGACAGGCAGCTTACTCTATCTGGCAATTGGTACAAGACCTGACATTGCGCAAGCAGTGAGAGCTGTAACCAAATTCAATGCAAATCCGAATAATTCTCATCTTACTGCAGTGAAGAGAATATACCGCTACCTGAAAGGAACCATCAATCATACATTACAGTATTCTACGTCAAGTGAAGACCAAGTAATTGGCTATTCTGATGCTGACTATGCCGGTGACCTCGATGACAGGCATTCAACTACAGGAATAGTGTTTACTTTGGCAGGAGGTGCGGTTAGTTGGTTGAGCAAAAAACAGCCTGTTGTTGCTCTATCGACCACTGAGGCTGAGTACATAGCTCTGTGCTCAGCTTCCCAAGAGGCTGTATGGATAAAGCGCCTGCTGGAAGAAATTCGCTCAACAGAAACCAAAGCACCGATTTTGATTCACGAAGATAATCAAGGAACTATAGCTATGTCAAGCAACCCTGTTGCACATGCTCGGACTAAACACATAGACATAAAATATCACTATGTTCGCGAAGCTAAGGAAAATGGACAAATTGCAGTGCAATACTGTCCTACTGATAAAATGGTGGCCGACATCCTTACAAAACCGATACCACGAACTAAATATGAGCAGCTGAGAGCGGCTATGGGTGTTGTGCGGTAGACTCGTTGACGTTGCGCTGTGTGCTGGTGGTGGGTCAAATTTAGTGGGAGTATTGTTATAAGCATCATGGCTTTATGGCTTTCTGGCTTTATGGCTTTATGGCTTTTTGGAAATTTGTCATATATGAAGGCCTGGCTACACGATCGCAAATTCCATGCGTTATTGCACAAACTTTCTGAAAGGTCAACGCATTTTGCTGATTGGCCTGAGTTTTGTCCGTTTTGCAAACTTTTGACTTGTTTAAATTATGCAGCGTGCTTTGTCCAGTGGGCCGTGCGATATTGATTGTGATTGGCTAAAGCGGTCTACAGTGAATCCAGTTATGTGCGCTTCAGTGATTTTGATCCAACCGCTAGTAATAAAAACTACTAACAAGACCACGGCTAACTAGCTAACCACTACTATTGGTTTTCAACTCAGCTAAGATAATATAACTCCTCAACGCAACGTAGTTCAATGCACAGAACTTGCGTTCGTGTAGCACCTAGCTTTTAGTGCATTGAAATTGCACAAAGCATAGCGCACGGAATTTGCGATCGTGTAGCCAGGCCTTAACTCTGTGCAACGTATTGAGGTATTACAGTACTGCTGTTTTCTATATTATGCTAGCTATGATTTCTTGATGTTATGTGCAGCCAATACAGTCTCTGTCTAATCACCAGGTCTACAAGTCAACTATTCTTCGATACAGATATCTAACAGTTGTCCAGTTGGCACCGTCTAACTTTTCTATACTCCATTTATCGTCTGCATTATAGTAATCCACAATTTGTCTTTTCAGTCGGGAGGCTCTGGGCCCATAACCTGTTAGATATCTGTATTGAAGAATAGTTGACTTGTAGACCTGGTGATTAGACAGAGACTGTATTGACTGCACATAACATCAAGAAATCATAGCTAGCATAATATAGAAAACAGCAGTACTGTAATACCTCAATACGTTGCACAGAGTTATATATGACAAATTTCCAAAAAGCCACAAAGCCAGAAAGCCATAAAGCCATGATGCTTATAACAATAAGTATGTCAGCGCATTTTGATTTCATCTGTTGCCCAACAATGTTTGTACTTGGTATTGCTGAAGCTACATTGTCCGTAAAAGTTGGTAATAAAACGACTTGATAATTTTTATTTACTAATTTTTGTTATCATTTCATTTAAGTTTCATTTTAAAAACTATACTACTGTAGATAGTTGAATAGGTAGTGTAAATTATAGGAATGATTGAACTTTACAACAACTGACAAATCAGAAAGTAATATAATTGAAAGGAAATAAAAGAAATAAAATCAGAAAGTTGAAAGTAAAATTTTATGAATCGAAATATAAAGTTTGCTTCACACTTGTGTCATTTACAATAACATCTGGTGTATTGAATGTTGGCCTTTTGATTTCTCTCATGGTCAAAGAGCCATTGTCATGAACAAAATCAAAATGAAACTGGCAACTGGCTGAACTCGACTGCCCACACTCGATGAGCAACTGTTTTGGTGATCCAAGATTTGACTGAGAGACTTCTGGTCCTGTATGACTCCATCTACATGGTGAAATAACTGGCTTGCATCCCTTGGCAAGACCCTAATATACACTTTACAATGGTTGTCTGTTGTCATTATTCCCTGCAGACATAAATCTCCATGACAACACTGTAAGACAGCTCCATCTTTACCAAACTCTTGTGTTCCAATCTGACTCAGTACAGAGCCAGACATGTCTTTTAGCCAGGAAGTATTGTTACTGCCGCGCACAAATCCAAGTCCTAGTTTGTTCGAATCTGATGAAAACTGGTCAGGTACACGCCAATACACAACTACTTTTTGTTCTGAGTCAGGTAAACTCCAGCCAACCATTCCTTCTGTTTTTTCCCAAAACCCACCTTCCGCACTAACTGCCTGTTTCTCACCGGTACTAACATCAAACGTGATTTGAGTAATATCTCCAGTTTCTATATGATACACCTCATGTAGCAAGCTCGTCTCATTGCCGTAGTTTTCTATGGTGGTCAATGCGTTGCCTTTCAAGTCCCCATCCAACTTATCAAATGCATCCACCGCCTCCACGAACACGTTGCCGACACCAAGGAGGCTCTCCAATGCGCCTAAAATAATAATTTTGTTTATTAGGTTTGGTTTTATTATTAAATATTAATCAATCTACCTACATCTTCTGATAGATAACCTACCTAACCAACCACCAGCGCCGTTGCACAGATCTCTGTCAGCATTTGCACCCTGTCCTCCACACAAAAGCACCACCAGCAACAGTAGAGATCTTGCATACATGTTATTCCTACATACAATCAAAATATATAATTTTTTGAATTATTAACTACAATTAATTGATCCGATTGAGCATTGATTATAGCCATCAAACAATTAAGAAGCATGCTTATGGAAGCAATGCTCAGGATAAAAAAAGGTACTGATTTAAATTTATGATATCGGAGTTGGTTCACAATAAATCAACTAATTATTTATTAATCTCAATAAATGCTACTCTTCTTGGACTTCATAAAATTTTTCTCAAATCATAAAACTGCTAACCTCCTAAACAAGTCTATTAGTTTTGTTTAAAATTTTGCACAAACAGTTTGTTATTGATTACGTACGAACAAGTACAAACCTTTTTAGCAAGCAGTCAGTACTATTCTGGCTTATACTCAGTAATATATAGTAACAGATGAGAGAGTAGGTGGCTGCATCTGTTGGGGCGGATGTCGTAAAGGGACTTACGCCTGCCTCTTTGTCCAAGTTTTACGACTTTATCAACCAATAATATTTACATGCACTATCCGTAACTCCATGATTGTACAATTCAACAAATTTCGTTGTGGTCCTTGCCCACATACTCTGATAGCGAGGGAGATAACTCTAAAACAGTGACTCTGGAGTGCTTTCATATAACCGGGTAGTCGTTGACAGGCGTTGAAGCCTCATTGATGAATGTCATCTAACTGAAGTTTTTTTGTGATTCAAACCATAGACATAATAATCTCTTACAACGTTTATGAGAAATGGGTAGCTAAAGCGAGCCCACTTTACAATTTTTTATTAATAATTATTTACGATGATTTTGCTGTTCATCATATAAGTTGTATACATCGTAATGTATTGTCATGCTTTAAAACATGGAGTGAGTAAACTACCAATAGTCTGACTCGTTTAAATTACAGTTGATTGTTGCTTTCAAGATCAAGTCTGCTCATCACTGGACGCTACCTACCTAGCTAGTTGCTTTGCATCATTAACCCACAATTGCCCATCGCCGATATTAATTTTTGCACTTATCAACAGGATTTCTGAATGCACGCTTTAACTCTGTGCAGATGGTATCCAGAAGCATCCATAACCTTTGTAAAACCAGTTCTTATTAAGGTTTTTTGCAGTGAAAATCAACATTTGTATAATCAAGCTTCTAATAGGTGAACAAAGTTTTCGCTACATCCCATTTCTACTTATTACGACAATTCCATATTCTTATCTGAATCCATTTTATGATGTTTATGCTCACATGTGATAAAAATACAGTTTTTGCTTTTTATTTTGTGTTATAGTCTAAATAGTTATAACATTATTAAGGTTAAAATTGGATTTTACAGTCAACTTGTAATTTAAAAATGGCATTTGTTCTTTAGCTTTTAATTTAGCAATGAAGTATACTAATCGTGAAATTTTTGATGTTGTCTATATTTGCCAGTTAGCCTGTTGTATAAGCCAGTGTTTTATTGCCAAAAAGCCGTGGTGGGGTTTTTAATGATTGTTTTAAAGTTTTTTGTAATTGCGTTTTGGTGCAGCAATTTTTTACCAAACTAATTATTTTATCGAAGGTTAGGTAAAAACATTTGCGCAACTGGGATTTTTTGGTGTGAGGGATTTCTCGTGATTTTTGTTGTTGTTGTTTACACAGTTTATCAAGATGTCAACCGCAACTCATGATGCAGTGAAAAAACTTCTCACACCATTGAATATAAGTTTCTGTAAAGCTTCACATATATTTCAGAAACAAAACTCTTTCCAATATTTGAAGTATTTATTGTTGTGAGCAAGAGCGAGTTGTTGAATTGCTTGTGTTGTTGTCTCACGAACAAGAGATATATAAAAACTGCATAATTTTTTTGATAAAATCGGTAATCTAATATGAAAAACATCTACTAGCCTACGAGACCCGTCTTTAGGGTTGCCTTCGAGGCACAGCAAATGTAATACAATACATCATAGAAAATTGAAATTAAGTGTTTGTTTGGCAGAGGAGGAGAAAAACAGTCACAAAGTGGTTAGAGTAACTTTAGCGAAAACCTGAAGACCCAAAAGTCTTGAGCGAAACCAATCGCAATAATCTACATTGTCTAAGGAGTGACATTTCACTGAGTGGAGAATTGAATGACATATTCAGGATACGCTGATGCATCATGGTATACCACAAATATGGTTGGATTTGATTGGTCGTTTACAGTTGAATGGTAACCCTGAGGTAAGCTCTTTCTATCCATAGCCTTAGTTCCCACTTGATACCGTCCCGTAGCTACCTTAGCTAGAATGATGTGTTTGTATCCAGTATCTGAGCAGTAGTCGATGGAGTAGTTGGATGTGGTAGAGAAGTAGGAGCCAATGCCATACACTGTAGCTGTAAGTAGTAGGTGTGGTAAGGTATATATAGTAGAAGAATCTACCAGTAGAATTGGCTCAGTCAATGTGTGAGCCAGGAAACAAATGATTATGTAATCTACAGTGCTATAAAATATGTATAATGTAGTTTTGCTTTTTTTCTTTGTTACCGAAATTTTATTGTAACTATCCCGCCATTTCTTGAGTTACATGAAATAAAAACAGGTGTTAGCAAACATGTTTCAATAGATAAATAAATAATTAAAATGGTAAATGTCAGTGAATATCAAAAAAAGATAATAATTGTAAAAAAATATATCGATAATTTTTTTAGCCTAATTTATCCTGGCTGACTCTTTTCCTTGGAAGACAAAATGTGATGCTCAACAAAGGTTACATGCTAGAAAGCCCAGGTGGAAACCTGCAAAAATACTCATTATATCAAAAATATCACCAAACAAACACCTAACATAGTGCTGTTGGATCACAACAAGGAGTTTGCTGTCAAGTCAGAAAACTTCGCGATGTTGTCATTAGAAAGTTATTTTCTGTTTTGTAAGAAAGCTGCGGGTAGATTGAAATGTCAGCTTTGTTTTGTGGTTTCCCTGTCGTGTATTAGACTCATTTTGCACAAATTGTAATTTTTGTCAAATTTTTTTGATAGCAAATACATATTTTGTCTACATTATGCAGTTCATTAAAATGAAAACTATTCATTGCTTAAGATATTGAGCTAGTATTATTAAATTGAAATTATTATGGTCATGCAAACGGCTAAAAATGATTTATTATAATATTTTTTTACAGCACAACGTATTAGAACAAATAAAAAAATTTACTGATTCAAAAACTCACCATTTTTGCCAGCGTAACTCCGATTGAATTCATTTGCACAAATTTGTTTGACACTTTGAGCTGTAGTTCCGTGCCACAAGGTACGTTCTATACTGATATATGGAGCTCCTTTTATCTCTCTGGACACCTTACTTTTCTGTGCCTCATATTGTCTGTACAGAGGCTCGTTTTGTATTCTTGTTATCTACAATATATCTAGCCTGTGTGGATAAGTATTTGTGATACAGTAACGATTGTGTTACTATAAAATAGTTGTATTCTACCTTATTGATAGTGACTCTCCGTGTACTAGTACTGTGGAACTCTTTAGCCACCTGCTGATACTCCTCACTGCTAGTGCTTAGTACCACCTCGTACTGTCCAGTACTGAGAGCATTCTGGTCCCAGTGTTGTGGTAGAGCTGCAAGTGTTGAGAAATAAAATTGTTTAAAATGAAAAATAACCCATTAAGACAACACAGTAAAATAACGCAGTAAAATAACCCAGTGAAATCACGATGAAAAATCAAATTTTTGTCAAAGATTTATAAAAATTAACTATGAAAATATGGAAAAGCTTTGATGACAATATGATATATATTATATTTTTGTTTTTACTATCGAAGCTATTTTAAAAACTAATAACACTTCATATTTACCAAAATCTACTAAATACAATGTACAGCTACGAACCAAACTAGTTTAGTGTTAACTCAGAATAACTTATTTTAAATCGCCCCATTCGTAGTTATAATATAGCTTTAATATCACCAAATAATCTTTGATTAGTTTTGACAACATTGTAAAAATGTTCTAAATAAATATTGATAATGTTACTGATTGGTTTCAATTGCTGAAAGTTATTAAATATAATTTTATTTTTATAAACTATAGTTTTGTTTATTGTTGTTAACGTGGACATGAAAGCTATGAATAGCACACTCTGTATGTTGTTGTTTGCTGGCAGATTACATTACGTTCCATTACCTTTAGTCACTTGTGATGTCATAGACTTCTTGTGGAGGGCTGCATCTATACTCTCTCTCATGCTGTCCACACCTTCCTTCATACCCTCAAGTTCAATTGTTTTGTTGTCCTTGTCCAGCTCTATGTCCACGTTCTTTGTTGCAGCTTCATTGTAGAACCCTAGTACCTGTGAATGATTTGGTATTTTTTATAAGAATTCTGTGGGAAAAACAATATTATTTTGTGCATAAACTTTTTATGTAAGTCCCTCAACTACCAACTCAACAATGTAGTTTAAAAGTTATTCATAATAAGTTAATGGTGAAAGGATGGTAAGATAGTTTTGTGATTAGTGGCAGCATTGATATACTTTGAGAAGAGAAAGCGACTATGAAAGAAGTTGTTCTCTCTTGTTGAAATATTGCTTTTAATTTTGTGAGCAGACAACCCTACATTACGACTCACAACGTAGTCTTTTTTGAAAAAAAAATGCAAAGTTTCAACACTATAAAAGTCAACTGATAAAGTTTGTTTGCTTCTGATATATTTTAGTTTTAGGTAAAACTTGAACACAATCGAAACCAGGGGAGATGAAGCTGAAAGAAGCACAAGAAAAAATAAAACTGCATACCTCATCTTGACTGAGCGTTGCTATCGCTGGCTTTAAAGGTGATTTAGACCAATTTGTAGAAATCATGCAGTACTCAAACTCTTCTTCAAGCCTTCTGGAGGCTTCTTCCACATCCTGCGTTTGTAGACCAGTGAATGTCACGGATACTTCTTCATTAGCTTTTGCTGCCTTCGAAGCAGCGTAGGTGTGAAATTGTTGTCTCCTCAGCTCATCATGAAATGCCTAAAGTTTCAAATCAGCAAAAAGTTTGATGTGTAGTTTGTTAATTGATTCAACCAAAAACCTTTCATTATTGAAGTTTCTGCAGTCAAATAAAATGAAGTTACTCAAGTTACTTTCTGCACATAAAGTTTGTATAGAAGCAATTTGAGTAAATAAAACTGTAATGTTTAGTATTTAATGTAATAGTGGCAAATTCCAGGGAATCAACTAGCATATATTGTGCTATTGGTGACAATGTTAGATAATTGGCTCACAGTTAAACCATTTAGAAAACTTCTTAAATTTAATTCATAAGTAGAATTGTCTCATTTTATTGTTGTTTGGATGCATTCACAGTCTCCACAATTTTTATCATTAATCAAAATATGAAAAACAAGCGGAGTGTTAAAAACTAGATTAATTTTGACAGCATTAGGAGCTAAAGAAAAACAACTTTTATTAAAGCAGTAAAAATCATTTGTTTCATAAGCTTGACTTAGTTATATGTTACAATTGATACTACTGTGATAGCATCAAATGGCGCAGTTTTACTATTTCATAATGCATTGCATTGGTTAGGTTTCATTTTACCTCCTAGTAGATGCCAACGCCACAAATTATTCTTTTATCCTTTCAGTGATAAGGAGAGATAAAATATAGACAACACAACGCTCTAGTATTTTCTATCTATTGTCATCAGCTGCAGTGAGTTAACAAACATTTGCATTAGACAAACCTGGTGAACGTCAGCAGATGAACGGTCTATTACAAACATCACACGTTCAACTTTACAGTCTGTTGATGCTGACTTTAAACAGTTTAACACGGTGTCCACCATGAGTGCTGCCACCTTGTCACGTGGATAGTTAAGACCACCAGTGCCTATAGCAGGAATAGCCAACACCTTCAACCCACTCAACTCTTGAAATGCCTGTTTAATCTTGTCACCAAGTAGCTACAAAAACATGACAGGTCCAAGCAGGTAATGACTGAGATATGAGCTGTAGCTAATAAAGTTATATTATTATGCTGATCGTTTGTACAAACCTTCAATGTAGAAGGATTGCCGTCCCAGGTATCTGTCCTCATATGATAAACTTGTACTGCTGATGTTTTGTTTCTACTGCGGTACATGGTGACGGTCTGTAGGCCCTCCTGTAAAGGGTGTTTTAACAAGCGCTGACCTTCAATAACTCTTGCTATCACACCCTGACTGCTGACTATACCATTTGCCTGAAAGTAAAAGGAAAACTCAAAATGATTATAAAATTTGTGCAGCAATCGTTATAAGAGCATTTATGGATTTAGCCGGAGTGTCTGGGTGCAAGTAGGCATAGAGTAAACCAGTTGTTATAAAATGAAAGCTAGAAATGACTGACCAAAGACCACAGTGCCTCGGCCATAGTGTTTTCACCCACTGTTCCTATCTACTTCCTGCCTGTTCCCATCTACTACTGGTACCTGCCTGTTCCCATCTACTACTGGTACCTACCTGTTCCCATCTACTACTGGTACCTACCTGTTCCCATCTACTACTGGTACCTGCCTGTTCCCATCTACTACTGGTACCTGCCTGTTCCCATCTACTACTGGTACCTACCTGTTCCCATCTACTACTGGTACCTGCCTGTTCCCATCTACTACTGGTACCTGCCTGTTCCCATCTACTACTGGTACCTGCCTGTTCCCATCTACCACTGGTACCTGTCTGTTCCCATCTACTACTGTGGTACCTGCCTGTTCCCATCTACTACTGGTACCTGCCTGTTCCCATCTACTACTGGTACCTACCTGTTCCCATCTACTACTGGTACCTGCCTGTTCCCATCTACTACTGGTACCTGCCTGTTCCCATCTACTACTGGTACCTGCCTGTTCCCTTCTACTAATCTCGTACCTGCCTGTTCCCATCTACTACTGGTACCTGCCTGTTCCCATCTACTACTGGTACCTGCCTGTTCCCATCTACTACTCTAATACCTACCTGTTCCCATCTACTACTGGTACCTGCCTGTTCCCATCTACTACCGGTACCTGCCTGTTCCCATCTACTACTGGTACCTGCCTGTTCCCATCTACTACTGGTACCTGCCTGTTCCCATCTACTACTCTAATACCTACCTGTTCCCATCTACTACTGGTACCTGCCTGTTCCCATCTACTACCGGTACCTGCCTGTTCCCATCTACTACTGGTACCTGCCTGTTCCCATCTACTACTGGTACCTGCCTGTTCCCATCTACTACTGGTACCTGCCTGTTCCCATCTACTACCGGTACCTGCCTGTTCCCATCTACCACTGGTACCTGCCTGTTCCCATCTACTACTGGTACCTACCTGTTCCCATCTACTACTGGTACCTGCCTGTTCCCATCTACTACCGGTACCTGCCTGTTCCCATCTACTACTGGTACCTGTCTGTTCCCATCTACTACTGGTACCTGGCTGTTCCCATCTACTACTGGTACCTGTCTGTTCCCATCTACCACTGGTACCTGCCTGTTCCCATCTACTACTCTGGCACCTGCCTGTTCCCATCTACTACTCTGGCACCTGCCTACTTTTCTATGAAATCTAAATTTTCTTATCAACCCACAGTTATTTTTTTTTCCGCAGGTTAATTAACCATGCTCAAAAAAAGTTTTAGTTGTCTCCATTTATAAAAAGTGGCATTTTTCTCAAAGAGCCTCTCCCCTTTTAATAGAATGTCAGGAAATGGTCCACCCACTTTTAAGTGTGTACCTGTGGAGTTTAAAAATACGCTGTGTCTGTAGCGCATAGTAAATTATACTAAATTTTTAAGCAATAAGCTAAATGGGACAGACAAATCAGTGATGTTATGTCGGTCGATTGCGCACACATATTGAAATTATTCGATCCTAACAAAAACTTGTATCATGGTTTATTCATTGAATCAAGTACAGTGACAATAACATAGAAAAGCTCACATACCTCTATTGTGGAGATGTCTCCCTTGACTACATCTATCTTCTTCACGAGCTCAATGTCGTCATCTCCTGGTTGAAGGCTTGCGGTACTGTCTACGGCCACAATCGTCTGTGAAAGTTTTGCGATGTCA
Organism: Cryptosula pallasiana; assembly: GCA_945261195.1. Classification (NCBI taxonomy): domain Eukaryota; kingdom Metazoa; phylum Bryozoa; class Gymnolaemata; order Cheilostomatida; family Cryptosulidae; genus Cryptosula; species Cryptosula pallasiana. The sequence goes on along the minus strand of OX183140.1, from coordinate 21,744,736 downwards.
GTGAGTTTGTTACTTCCTTTGTGTGACTTCAACCATGCCTTATGGCTCAGCTTTGTGTATGATAAAGTTTGGCTCGACTTTTGCTCTATCAGCAGTTTTACTTGGTCCATGGCAGAGTTAAGAGACTCCAGTGACTGTGACTGGAAGTTGCATTCAGACTTTTCTATCCCAACCGTTGCCTTTTTATCAGAACATACACTCAATAAAAGTTCTCGGTTTCTCACAATAAGCTCTGACATTTCTCCCTCAAGTTTCATCGATTTGTGAAAATTATCAAAAGGCTCGAAAAACTTTTGGAATGACTCCATTATTCCGCTAGCACCCTCATTGGCCTTCAATGCAAACTCGATTTTCTTTTTAGCTTCGTTGTACGAAACCTGAAGGCTATTTGCATGTTTACAGCGCATTACTGCAACACAGCTGTTCCATTTCTTTTCTTTTATAGCAGCAATTTTAGATGGAGATAACTCTTCATGAACAGGAAACTCGCCTTCAATAACCAAATCTTTGATAACTTTCATAGCTTCATCCGCACGTGGTTTACTGTTACTGCAAACGTACAATCTTCCATTGCGCAGATCCCAGCCGAAAGGCATCTGTCGGTTATTTAACTCGGTTAAAATTTCAGTTTCTAACATTTCAAAACAGTTTCGAAACTGTTTAGACATCGATTGGTTCACAATGACATAGGTTTTCACCATAGATGCAATTTTTGTAAACACAGATGCAGTGTCTAGTTTGGCACCCTTCAAAATGATGGTAAACGCCTGCGTCTCAAAGTGTTTATCGACATCTCTCTCTCGACATTCTGAATCCACATGCTGCCAGTTTGATGACTCCTGAAACACCATGTACCTAAACACTTCAGGGGTGTACTCACGTGTTTCTGTGGTGTGCTCACCAAGCGAAGCCTCCACTCTCTCTGTTCGTGAAATTTTAGCTCTTAGATCCCGATGGCCTTTTGATCCATTTTGCATGGAATTCCCTTGACCCCAGCTACTTTGCTCAGCAACCTGGTCATCAGTTGCAAAAAGTAGGAAATTTTCTTCACTATATTCCCTCTCTGTGCTTTCTTCCCTTTCATGAAATCTCTTTCTAGGCCTGGTATTGGTTATCAATTGATACGCTCGCACTACAACCTCTTCTCTTTCTCCACACAAATCAATTGTTTTCTTTTGGTCGTTGAAATACCAGCCAACAAACAACCTCTCTCTCCGCAGCTTTTCTACCATAGCTTGGTTTGGTGTAGACTTCATTGAGTTATAGTTTTGTAGGCAATACGACTTATGAAATAAACCGCTCTCTTTTTCCCGTATGTACTTTTGCGCTTGGAAATACAAACTGCGATGACAGGGACCTACCAAACAAATGTGTCTCCCTCCTTCTTGCTGAAATTTTATTGTTATTTGAAACTTCTCTTTTATCTCATTCACTATGTCTGTTGATTTCTTTAAAAATTGCATCGTAGCTTGTGCTATTTCAATTTCATAACTCCCCATTTTGTGTCTAACTCCACCGCTATAATGGCCTCCAAAACTCATCTTGTATCCTCATCTTCCTCAAAGTACTCTTCAAAAATTATCAGAATAGTTTGTTACTTTTATATGATTAGCAATGTTTTATACAGAGACTGAATGCTACTTACCTAGGTAGCTAGCTAGGTTGATGCAATAGTGATGTGATATACAATGCTTCACAGCTCATTGTAGAGTTGAAATAAAGCACCATCGATTGTTGAATCATATCAACTGCATTGGGGCGTGTTAGCTTTAGAAACATAAATGGGGAATTTTGTTTCTAAAAGGGAAATCACCGGTTGATGAATAGAAACTTGTCAATTGCCAGTATTGCTTTTAAATAGGCTTCTAATCCGCTGAATATTTTGTACCAACAACTGTATTACTGCAATTGTACTTTCTCTGAGCAGGTAGATGTTATGTAATCATGGTACAAAGTTATTTATTACATCATTGACAAATTACATTTCACTCTGATACAAAGGTAGACAAACAAGCAATCTCAAGTTAGTCTAGCGAGTTCTTCATGTAGAGAGCTTTCATGGCTAAAATTTTGTTAGCAGATTTGCATTTTATATGTAGGGTAAGATAACTACGAACAAGAAGTAACGCAGTGGACAAGCTACATGTAAATGATTTACTGACAATAAAACACTGCGCTATATATAGTAAATTCCTACCTAACTAGCTAGTTTTTAATCACACAAAACATAAACTGTTTTGCTGCTAAACTTTTAGAACATGGCTAGATTCCTAGACATAACAAACTCAAAATCTTAATAGAGTTTGGAGTAATCTGATTTGTGAGAGGATAACTCTGTGAAATTGGAATGAATATCACATCAACAGGCTCAAAGGATATTCGCAGTAGAATTTTGTTGGCCCATCAAAGAGTTGGACCATTGTTTGTAAAGCTCCAAGGGTTTTTAGTTGTTGACTTTTTACAAAGTCAGTGTTCAGCGCCTACCTGTTGATTTTTTAAGTTACATAGGGGTCAGACAAAACCCTCTACCCATACCTTATGCCATACCCCACTGTCAAAACCCCAAACCTCCAGTCGAAACTCCCTACCTCTAGACGAAACCCCCTACCTCTAAACGAAACTCCCTACCTCTAGACGAAACCTTCTACTAAAAGTGCATTTTTGAGTTTTAAATATCTCATAAACTAAAGCAATATTGGAGTTAAAAACATTGTTTTGTAATCAAACAATACCAACAGATTTAAATTATTAGAATTCAGAATTTAATTGTGACGAAAAAAATATCAACTTTGCATTTCCGGCGTTGTCATTTTAAATCAACAACAGCAATAGTTTTCACACCTGAATTAAAAGTTTTCTCATTGAAAAAAATATTGAACTTAGTAGAATGTAAATAAATAATAGCTTTAAAACAAAATCAAGAAATAATTATGTGCTAGTTTAAAATTATTTTTAGTATTTTGGTTACGACTATTCAGCACTCTTTGACTTTAAAAAAGAAAACTCCTCAAGAGGTAGGAGTAGTGATGTAGGAGCAGGTTCTGGCATAGAGCCAAAGGACAAGGTTCTCCTGGTTCCAAGGGTCTTTTGGTTGGCACCAGTTACCATGAGAACCTGAAAGATACCTTTCTGTGTGCACCAGGTGTTATAAATTAAATTTTCATATTTTTGTTTGAACCAAGTATTTATTGTGCAGGGATCGTTTATATGGTGATTTAGATCATGGGATTGAGTAGTTTATAAACATGGTACGAGAACCTGAAAGGCTACTTTTTTGGTATGACAACCTAAAAGGCTACTTTTTTGTGCACAAGTTTTTATTGTTATTTATTTAGTTTGTAATTGTATGAATAACTAAGTATTTATTGTGCCGGGGTTGTTTTCATTAGGGTTTGTTTGTATGATGATTTAGATTGGGGGTTGGAGTATTGTATAAAAATGAAGTGTTGTATTATTGTATAACTTTATTATCTAAAAAAACATGATCGTAGGTATGCATTGAATAGTTCTACCATTATTTCGAAAAAAAAACTTCGTTGTTTTCGCTCGAAGAATGTTGTTTGCTTTGCGCGAAAATCCCTTTATAACATGTAAGGATTTTTCGTGAAAAAAAAATTTTCTTTGCGCGAAAATTCTTACATATTATAAAGAGATTTTAACGCGGAAAAGTTGTGTTTTTTGCGCGAAAAATGTTTTTATGGCGCAAAAATTTCTTTATAGTATATAAAGATTTTCGTGCGAAAAAAATCTTTTGTCGCGCAAAAAATCCTTATATATTATAAAGGATTTTCGCTCAAAAAGTGGTTTTTTCGCGCGAAGAATGTTGTTTTTTTCGAGCTTCTAAACCACTAAACTGAAATAAATAAAAACTGCTGTAAAAACATTCCATAGAATTAATTTAATGTATGGCAGGGTTCGAACTTACCGGCTGTTCTCCAAAGATATTTGTAGGTCTAATATTTTTTTTCAATAACAATGTAGGTGGAGACTAATCACAAAAAGTCACCCTTTGCTTATATCTGATAGTTTTGTGTAAAATAGTTAAGCAGGTCTACAATGGCTTATGTCTTACAATATTTTCATCCATTTTGCAACATTGTTTCTGCGATTGATTGTCTCATAGTGACTGCAATGTGCCAGAGTCTTGCTTTGTTGTCTTTTAAATTGAGTGGAGAGAGAGAAGAGCATGGTGGCGGATAGAGCAAGGTGAAAGTTGAAAAATAGAGCGGCCATGCGAAGGGTGAGATAGAGAAAGAATATGGCAAGAATAGAAAGGGTTGGCATAATGATACTTGAATACGACGAGTATTCCGACTGGCACATTATATAAATGCTGTCTAAACAAAAAGCATGCCTTTATCTATTCTGTGTCAGCTATCCTGTAACATTCAATTTGACACTTACAATTTACGTTACCAAATGGAAATTCTATAAAAACCTCACTGCTTGTATCATATCAATACAAATAAAACTGTGTTTTGTTAAAACTTTCCAGCAAATGTAACGAGATAATCAGGTTTTTTAAAAAATCTATTGAACAAGTTTTTATTTTTGTGCACTAAAATTTTTGGAACACATCAATTCACATGTGATCATAACAAGGTTTAACTTGTAGTAAAAAAACTTCAACTGGAAGAGTTAGACAAAAGCTGCCTTCCCTACACCATTTGGTACGGAGCATGTGTTGGCCATGTTTAATGCTGTCAGAGCTAGTCTCCTGGTTACTGTCCGTTTCTTTGCTTCCAACTTGGCTCTCTGTAGTTGTTGCATCACAACTTGTAAGTTTTTGTATTCCTCAAACTCTTTGGTATTGTGACCGGCGTAGGAGAAGAATAGCAAGCTGACTATAGCCACAGAGAACACACCTGGAGTATCAGCGAATGATTAATATTCCATCAATGATTTCAAAGATTTCACAAAACAAGTGATCAAACTTCCATCATTTTCCACACTTTATTTGTGCTGCATCATGGTGTTACTATACCACGTGAATGGTCCGTAAAGATATAGAGTTATGGTTACTCTTTTCTTTTTAACTCATTATATTTTAAAGAGTTCAAATGTTTCTTTCCATTTTTCTTTAACATTTTTATCTATTTCATCTTTAAAACTCCAGCAAAGAAAAGTGAAGATTATGAAAATTTATTTTGATATTGATTGTATATATTTCTTTTGTCAGCGGCGTGAATATGGAAGGCAATGAAAAATAAATATTATTAATATTTTAAACTTTTAAATTAAGTAAAAATCATATAAAATAAGTTATGATCTTGATATTTTCAGTTTTATGAAGCATTTCATAATAAACTTTTTATAAATCAGCATTTTGTGAGAATAAATATATTTTAAAAATAAATAATTTTTTGTTTCAATTTATTTTGTATTTCATGATATTTGCATTAAACCATACTCACAGATCACCACGACAATGTATGTTAGTGCCCCTTCCTCATCATACACCTGGAGATGATCCACCACCTCTGACATATTGCTGCCAATGCTGTATGCAATGCTAGCGGCAGCCATTTTTGTATTGTTTCTCAACACATCTGTTATCAGAATTCATTTGCCAAACAAAATCATAAACTCGCATGTGACGAGTTAGTGGTCTCTGAGCACAACTGAGTTGAACTTAAAAACAAGCTAAAAGAATCAATAACTAATCGCAAATGAATCCTGGGCTACGATGATTAGTTTTTCACTTTATGAGGTCATTCAACCATCTTCAAGTTCTTCAGCATCTGCAGTCGACCTGCGAAAAACCGCAGACATATTTCATAACAATCAATGTCATGAGATTCTTGATTTCAATAGCTACGTTCCGTTTTTATAGTGTACAAACTTGATGAGATGAGCTGTTTGTAATAACTGAATTAATCAATTTCGGCCTCGTCTGAGGCTGATTAAAAATCAGCTGTATCTGCAGTAGCCGCTCTTGTTGAAACTTGTAACTGTTTAAATAAAAAAAATCATAGTTTATTCACAAATTGTGAGCTTCAACATCTTGTACATGTAGACATATACATTTACATCAACTTTTGAAGTCACCAAAAGATATTATATTTGTTAATTTCATCAATTACACTGGCCAGCACAGCTTTCAAATAAAACTAACAACATCTCTTGAGTTTCTTCTTGCTATACCTGTAATTAGTTAGAGAGACATCATTTAGTGGGGTGTTTCACATTCAAAGTCGGTCTCAGGGGATTAGGAGTTGTCCTCTTTTATTGGCAACAAATTGAAAAAAAAATAAAAAAACATACAATAAAAAACAATATTTAGAAATACAAGAAAACTTTTCAAAGATAGGACTGAGTATAAGAAATACAAAAATATTGATCATGTTTAAAGAAAATAAGTACAAACAGGAATGTTGAGAAATGATAATAGATTACACGAATGGGAGTTGTCTACTCACGAATTTTATTACTCCTTGTGTAACAATGTTTTATTAGAGAGTATATGCTGATCAACTCAATCTGACACATCTATGTCTGGTCAAACTGCTTAGAACTTGAATTCTATTATATATGTTGATTATCAAAATGATTACAGAAAAATAGGCTGGATTCACAACTAACAAATCTTCAAAAATTGATGTCTTTGTAAGTTTTAAGGTTACTGACAAGCCATTTCAAGCCAAAGCTCTACTACCCAGCACTGAAGAATGCAAAAAATGAAAGCCTCAAAAAGCTTTAACCAGGTTTTCCAAGCATACCTAGAGAAACATCTGTTAAATTTAAGTTCTCTGATTTTGCAGCTGACGGGGTAAGAATTCACCTACCAACAGCTAATGCAAGTGTTTGAATTACAAGCCATGTTGAATGAAAGCTACCAGCATATTACTAAATACAGAGTAAACTAGTTACTCTGTCTAAAATGAAAAATTAATAAAGAAAATACCTGAAAAGTTGAAAAAAACACAAAGTTATGTCTCAGAGACTTTTGAAAGGGCTGTAGACTGACTAATACATCATTTATTGGGTAAAATACTTTTCTATGAGCCTAGAGATGTGTACAGAGATGTGTACAGAGATGTGTACTATCTATGGTGTGTACAGAGACGTGTACAGATGGTAGCAATTGTTACTTTATACAGCTGAACTTGTAGGGTTGATGATGTAAGTAGTAATATATGAGCAGATCTCCCTACCAAGTGTTTTTTTGTGGATCTGGTCTTGGGGGGTTATGCAATGAGTTACGACGTTGGGTGAATTCGCCGAGTTTATATTGTATTTCATTTGAGAGGTATTTGAGTGGCATTTGAGTGGCATTTAAGTGGCATTTGAGTTTTGATTATTTTTTTACCTAATTTGAACTCATATGGCAGCTAGATTTTGAATGTATGGTATTTAAGTTTTTGATAATTTTTTACATAACTCGAACTCATATAGTATTTTGAGAGAGAGGAGAGAGGAGTTATATCTAGCTTGAATAACTATATTGATCAAAAATGAAACATTATATGATTATATACATTTATTACATAATAAGCAGGGGTAAACCTTCCCATATAATATAGCTAGGGTCAGTAAAGACTAAGTAATACAAAACACCAGGTCTTGTAATGATAATCAATGCAAAGTCTTTTTCTTTACATTTCATCTTAAAAAATCCTCAAATTAGCTTCTATATGGTTAAAATTTACAGTATTTGGGAAATAATTGTAATAGAAAACATTATATCTATTAAAATTTACTGTAAATTTTATGTAGTACAAAGTACTATAACCTTCATTTATTCACTTGAGACTACATATCATCAGCATTTTGAGATCAAGTCTATATATATATATATACGATGAATGATTTTTTGTATTATATATATATATATAGTAACTATTCTAAAAAGAAGACTATTATGAAGGTTTTTATTTAAGCCAAAGTAGGTTCGGTAGATACTCCATCAGAACACACTCGTCTTTTAGCATAAAAATATGTGAGTCCTTGCTTTATTTGCTTGTATGTCAACATTTTTTTATCCTTTACTACAAATCCTCGATTTTTACCCATAAACGACTTTTTTGTGTTCAATACATTTAGATAACTGTCTTTGTTCAATTGATTAATTCGTTTGTTCAAACCTTTTGAGCTAAACTTGTTTCCTTTTTCTCCCCAGCAATAATAGGATTTAGAGTTAAGAGCAACAATTCCATCTCCGGTAAATTCCTCTTTAAACAATCCAGGTGTTCTTTTTCCATGTTTTAGTACTTTTTCACAACATTCTTGCATGCTCCATTCTAAACCCATTGTTTTGATTCTTAAAAATTCATCTCTATGTTTGTCACAGTATGGTCGTGGAAACCAATCACCATATTCATTGTAAAACTCTTTTTTCATACTTGGTTTTACCAGTGTTTCTAATGTTCCGCTCAACGCCATGTATGCGCTATCTGTATCCATTTCAACATATTGAAAATCACTTCTGTCAATATATCTATAAATAAAAAGATTGCTTCAATTATTTGGAAGTTTTACTTACTTATACATGATAATAGTAGGGAATTAGGTTTTACTTACTTATCCATAAAGTCGTAGTAAAACTGTAGCATTCTCAGTTTAGCATACTGTAGCACGGAGAAACCCAAGTGTACTGGAACATTCATAGTTAGCTGAAATGATGGTGATACTGATTAGCAAAGTAAACTTGTGGAATATAAATTTTGAATTGCAAAATAATTGTTTTAAAACTTACTAGCTGTTTACAGGTTACGATTTCATAAAAATCATCTGCAATCTCTTCCATGGCGATAAATTTGTTTCCTCTGATACGAAATGAAGCTTTTCTGGCGCCTTCGATGAACTTGATGGTGGTATGTTTTTCTTTATCAGTGATTGTTTTTCCATAAGCAGCATTTCCTACCAACTTGCTAGTAGTAGCGAGTAATTTTTGACTAGGGTCTGCATCTCCCATTCTCCTAGCGTCTGAAACCGATGTTCCAAAAGCTTCAAAAGCTTTTCTAGGAATATATTCTATTAGCTGATAAACTTTGGTGATTTTCAATCCTTGTTTCAAGTACCATTTCAACAAAGGACTCATTAGCAATATCTTATCTCCGTACATACTTCCAACTAATGAGCGTTGAGGAGTCTTTAAAAAACCTTCGGCTTCAGCAAAGACTTTCATTTCATTGCTCAAGTGTTCTCTGGTTAACATCGTATTTTTAAAAATCGGAGGCATTTCGGAGAACTTTTCTTCCTCTTCCTCAGGAACTTCGATGTCACATTCAACAAATCCGAAGAATTCTTCTGATTGAACTCTCTCCAACACTTCTTCTTGATTCAGCTTTTTTTCAAGTATTTTAGGGTAGAAAGAATTGTAAAACGTGTTGACAAATTTTTGTAAATTTGTATGAGTTTTTACACGCTTCATCCAGTCACACTCCCAAATCGAGATTACAGTGTAACCTAATGCTCGAAGATATTCTTCATTTTCCATCGTAGTTTTAAACAGATTTGCTTTTGATTTTCTTCCACTAGCTTGAAGCTCTTGCTCTTTAGCGTTGTTATAAGAGCAGTCGTGTCCATGCCAAAAACATCCGTGGAATTGAAAGACATGACGATTTTCAACACAGAAACCATCAACTGGTAATCCTCGCTGTCCGAGAGTAACTTCTCCTCCATTGAGCTGATGTCTGATATTGATTTTTTTTGAGAACATTTGGAACTGTAACCAGCTATGAGCTATCTTGCTAAATTTTACTGGTTCAGCGACAAAGGAATTTTCGATTTTTCTTCTTCGAGGATAGCCAGTAGGCATTGATTGCATCATACACCATAAATAGAGCGCATTTGCATCAACTCCATAGATTCTATCACAAATCTTTGCTTCTTTTCCCAACCAATGTTCTCTAATTTTAGTTATACCTTTTTCGTGATATCTATGCATCACTAGACTTGGCCCACCAACTATGTTTTTCTTTATTAGAGGATAAAGTTCTGCATTGCAGTTGTCAAGCAGACAAATTGGGAGAGTCTGACGAAACGAGTTACCAAGTTCATCAAAATTCAAGTATGTAGAGAGGTATGGAGGGGGTGGTTGAGGAGCTTTGTTAAACATCCATCGAATCGCTAATCCTGGTAAAGATATACCATCTTTTAACATATCAATCCCATGCTCTCTGTAGATCGATCTTTGTCTTTCCAACGCTTGAACAAATGGTTTTACATCCAAGTTGTTGTACCATTTTAAAAAATCCCTCATTGTCTTCATGTCGTTATTTTTCCATGCTTCTTGACAAATTATGTACTCTTCTTCACTGATATTCTTTTGTTTTAAAGAACTGTAAAAAGCTTCTCTTGGAGGTAGATGTTCTTGATTAAGTTGTTCCAAGTCTTTCATCCATTCATAAGGAAAAAATCCTTTTCCAGCTTCACATTTGTATGCTTTGAGATACATTTCATAGCTATATCCAGGAGCGATGAAGTTTGTACAATCTAAAAACAAAAAAGATCCTATTCCGATAACAGGCATCTTGGTTCCTTTTTTTATAACAAAATCAAAATCTGTGTTGGAGACATCTTTCAATTTTTGAAGCAGTTTTCCTTTCATCACATTGACATCATAAGTCTGTGAATTAAAACCTAGAATAGGGAGTTTTTTCATATAGCTGTACAAATCATCCAGAACTTTTTCAGCTCCTGTTCTACGTCTGAAACGATTTTTTTCAAAATCACTACGAAACTTTTCTTCAGCTTCTTCCAGTCGTTGTAATTCACCTTCTATCTGTTTTATGATTCGCGAAAATTGTTTTTCCAATCGGCTATATGATTCTTCACTAATATCATCCAAGTATTCAATGAACCTTCCAACACATTCATCATCATCCCCATTATTGACAATACAACACGGGTTGTTGAAGCCTGGTACGTTTGAACAAATTGAAATACTTAAAAGTTTATGCTCATTCGTGTAAATGGTTGTGTCTGTATCTCGATCTTTTTCGCAATTAGGTAACAAACACTCTATGTCGAATGTTGCAAAAAATGGATAGTATCTCAAGGAATCATCTGACCCGATATCTATCCCGAACTGAACCTTCAGTTTGTCGAATATTGTAGCAGTAGGACTGTATTGCCCTCCAGAAAACTGCATAGTTGTTGCCTCTGAGATTGAACATCTGTGTCTTTTCAGATTCCCCAATCTATCATAACAAGTAGAACAGGTTGGACATCTGTAGGCTTTGACATATCCTTCCAAGTTTGTAATAAGACTGAAGTGATTGATATAAAGATCCAAATATAGATTCTCCTTATAACTGGAGTTTGAATTCCAAATAACTGTTGAAGTCATATCATCATTTAAAGAAAACACTGTTATCTTCTGTTGAAATGATCGCTCCAAAAGCAATAAATCAGCTTCTGTCACTCCTTTCCCATCACACCTTTTACCACTATCACCATAGATGAAACTATGATATTGTTGTTGGTACTCCTTCACCTCCTTAATTATCGGATCTTTTGCAATTCCACCGTTTTTTTGTAGTTCTTTGTGTAATGCTAGACATCTAAAAAAACAAAGATTGTCTGTAATTCGTTTTCCTTTTGTGTTTTTTAACATGGTTCGTATGTGTCTGTTGTTAAGGAGGTGAGAGGGTAAATGCTCTGGTGGTGATCCAACTTTTCCCATTCCGAGTAGTTTGTAGAAATAAAACGAAATGTTTGTGATTAACATCAATCTCCAAGTCGTATTTGGTCTCCGTCTCAAGCTATTTGTACGATGATCAGTCTCCATAACATCAACAAAGAAGTCATCAAGATCTCCTTCAGTTTCAATCAGTTTAGCTTTTGGATATACGGTAGCATTGTTTGATGATGAGTGAAAGTATCGGAGTTCACCATCATTTTTATTTTCTAGTATACAGCCTACGCTACAGTTGACTTTTGCTCTCGAGCTCAATTGTCTCCAAACTTTTTTTAGCAATTCTAACACTCTTGAATCATGATAGTCATTTTGGTAGGTATCAGCTTGGTCTCTTGGAATCCCATCCCAAAGTCTTACATTTAAAAGTTCTATGACTTTTCCAGCTCTATGTTTCGTTTTCATAGCCCCCCAATATCTAGCTATCAAATCATCCCATTCTTCATCTTGAAAAGTTGGAGCTGTGCTATCATCAACAATACCTAGGGTTGATGCTCGGGTAGGTCTTTCAAAATTTAAATCTTCCATTTCTTCTTCTTCTTGTTCTTCCTCTTGTGCTTCTTCCTCTTCTTCTTCTTCTTCTTCTTCTTCTTCATTTTCTATCATTGGATCATTCTCATTTTCTTCAACTATCTCCTCCACAACCGGCTCTATATCTTGAGCTATTATGCTAGTCTTTGGTGGTGAAGGCTCAGCACCAAATCCTATTTGATTGATTGTTTCATCGGGTAAACGAAAACAAATGAGATTTTCTTCTAACCATTTCCAATTAGGGGAAATTTCAGGGTTTTTTTCTTCTACATTCTCCTCCCGATAATTTAAACTTTGTCTACAATAGAAATGTTAACACATAATAGTTGTTCTATAAAACATTCACATACATTTTATATAAAATGTAACAGAAGAAAAAATGACTTAAACACCATTATCAATTAATTTTTAAAATGGAATTAGGAAAAAAGGCTCAAACATTATTATTAGTTAGGTTTTTAAAAACTTACTGTGTACTATGACATGAATTCCCAACTCCCTCTTTTACATTAATTCTCTGATATTCTGAGTCCTGTCTACAATAAAGAGATAACGCATTATTTTTGCTGATTCATGAGATGAGTATAAAAAAAACAGCAAAAAAATTACTCTACTAATGTTATTAATTTATGATTTTAAAAACTTACTGCTTATCAAAGGCTATTGTATTTTCAGTAGTTGCTGAAACTTGAAAAGTCGAAGATTTGTTTTGAAAAGCATTTTCAAGTTCCATCTTCATTTCATTTTCATATTCAGCATTGCATTCATCATTCATGTATTCATTATCAGCGTTTGAAAAACTGATATCATTTTGATTTTTCATGAGCCATTCCCATTCCTTATGTATGTCTACATCAGTATCATCCTCTTCTGTTTCCATAGCAATATAATAACAATAAAATCATTACTTTTTAATAGAAGTGACAATAGCACATAAAAAGGTAAGTTAAATGTCTCAGCTAATAAATTTTACCTTGTGAATAAAACTCCTAGTAGTCAGTTGGTATATTATATAGTAGATGTTGAGGCATCAGTTACTGTTGTTAGAACGAGTGATTTATTGTGTGAAAGCATTACTTTTTAAGTAGACAAAAAATTAAGTGAGATAATTAAGTCAGATAATTAAGTATTAAGTTCAATGAAAATTTTCAAATTCACACAGAAAAACTTTTAATAGTCAGTGGATGTAGTAGTAGTAGATGTTGCTCCTCCGATCACTGTTGTAGAACTGGATGCTTTCTGTGTGAAAACAGTGGCTCTTAAATAGGTAAAGTTGCACTGGTTGAACTCTATGAATACCAACCTTCTTTATAATATAACTATGAATCAGAATTTTGTCCACGCGAAAACCAATGCTTTCGCGGGAATAAATAATTTATTTTCACGCGAATGGAAACCGTTGCTTTCGCGGGAATAAATACTTTGTTTTCACGCGAATGGAAATCGTTGTCTTCGCGGGAATAAATAATTTATTTTCACGCGAATAGAAACTGTTGCTTTCGCGGGAATACAAATTTTATTTTCACGCGGATACAAACCAATGCTTTCGCGGGAATAAATACTTTATTTTCACGCGAAGGGAAACCGTTGCTTTCGCGGGAATAAATAATTTATTTTCACGCGAATAGAAACTGTTGCTTTCGCGGGAATACAAATTTTATTTTCACGCGGATACAAACCAATGCTTTCGCGGGAATAAATACTTTATTTTCACGCGAAGGGAAACCGTTGCTTTCGCGGGAATAAATAATTTATTTTCACGCGAATAGAAACTGTTGCTTTCGCGGGAATACAAATTTCATTTTCACGCGGATACAAACCAATGCTTTCGCGGGAATAAATACTTTATTTTCACGCGAATGGAAACCGTTGCTTTCGCGGGAATAAATAATTTATTTTCACGCGAAAGCATTGGTTTGTATTCGCGTGAAAATAAAATTTGTATTCCCGCGAAAGCAACAGTTTCTATTCGCGTGAAAATAAAGTATTTATTCCCGCGAAAGCATTGGTTTGTATCCGCGTGAAAATAAAATTTGTATTCCCGCGAAAGCAACAGTTTCTATTCACGTGAAAATAAATTATTTATTCCCGCGAAAGCAACGGTTTCCCTTCGCGTGAAAATAAAGTATTTATTCCCGCGAAAGCATTGGTTTGTATCCGCGTGAAAATAAAATTTGTATTCCCGCGAAAGCAACAGTTTCTATTCGCGTGAAAATAAATTATTTATTCCCGCGAAAGCAACTGTTTCTATTCGCATGAAAATAAATTATTTATTCCCGCGAAAACATTGGTTTGTATCCGCGTGAAAATACAATTTGTATTCCCGCGAAAGCAACAGTTTCTATTCGCGTGAAAATAAATTATTTATTCCCGCGAAAGCAACGGTTTCCATTCGCGTGAAAATAAAGTATTTATTCCCGCGAAAGCATTGGATTGTATCCGCGTGAAAATAAAATTTGTATTCCCGCGAAAGCAACAGTTTCTATTCGCGTGAAAATAATTTATTTATTCCCGCGAAAGCATTGGATTGTATTCGCGTGAAAATAAAATTTGTATTCCCGCGAAAGCAACAGTTTCTATTCGCGTGAAAATAAATTATTTATTCCCGCGAAAACATTGGTTTTCGCGTGGACAAAATTCTGATTCATAGTTATATTATAAAGAAGGTTGGTATTTATAGAGTTCAACCAGTGCAACTTTAGCTATTTAAGAGCCACTGTTTTCACACAGAAAGCATCCAGTTCTACAACAGTGAGCGGAGAAGTAACATCTACTACACTTTCCATTGCAACTACTAGAAACTTTCTCTTTATAAAAGGTAAAATTTTAAAAAATTATTTTTCCCTACCTAGCAAAGATCAAAATTAGTTTAGCTATAATGTAAAGTATGAAATAAATAATCTTTTAGTTCCACATGAAAAGCTGAATTGTATATTATTTCTTTTTTAGAATACTATGGAGGATTTTTCTACTTCTTACACGGATTTAAAGCCAGTCGAAAACAAACAAAAAACATTCAAAACACCCTCCAAAAGAAAAAACTCTAACTCTGTCACAAAAGAAGCAACAATAAAGAGACGAGCTCTTCCAAAACTGGTTTTACCCACAACATCAAACAATATGGAACAAAAAGAATTGCTCACTGATGCTGACAGAGCTCTCAAGATGGCCAAATCTCTCCAAAAATGGAAGGCATGTGATTTGAGAAAGATTGGAGGGTTTCTTACACTAGCATCACTTCCTGTTCCATCAGTTTTGCAAATCGTTTCTATTGAACAGAGTACTGGTGCATATGGAAATTACTACATTCTCACTTATCTTGATAATTCAACTGGACCGAATTTTCAGAAAGTTGTTTGCCCAAGTAGAGTAGTTGAAAGCTTCAATGTTGATAACTACCCATTACCTTTCAACATTTTGTACTTGGGTGAGATGGAAAACTCAAAAAAACCAGAGACTACTTACTACAATGTCAAACGTATCAGCACAAAATGCTTAACCACAATGGAAGCTACTGCTGAAGCTGAAAAACTGAGAAAAATGAGTGGAGAAGAACTCAAACTCGATTACGACATCGAGTATCTCAGCAATTTCAAAGATTGTTCCATTTTTGCTTACATGGAAGTTGTAGAAAGATTCATTCCTTTCCGATTCAATGGAGAAGAATCCATTGTAAATTGCATTCGCTATGTCGCTGAAAAGAATGGAAAAAGAGAGACGAGAACGCTTTTACTACCGATCAGATACAACGAGGAAGCTAAAAGATGTGCACCTGGTGTGATGATTTACAAAGGAAGAAAACAGAGTAAGAATGGAAATCCTATTCCATACCACAATGTTGTCTTCATTTCTTCAACCAACGCTAGTGATTGGGAGCAATATTGCACACAAACAAATTCCAATGAGGTGCTAACAAAAACGAATAATGAGGATGAAGTTCTTAAGGAATTCCTAGAAAACGAATTACAAGATTTTGATGAACAGCTTGGTGTTGATGGTATGTAAACTCAATATCAAATGCTGACAACAGGTAGTCTCAAGCAGATAATGAATGTATAAAAAAGCCTGTGTATTGATTGACATTACAAGTTGTACTGTTTTGTATTACTTACTATTTACCGACTCTAACTATATTATATGGAGAGATTTTCCCTACTTATTATACAATAAGTGTATATAATCATATAATGATTCATAGAAAAGTCTAAAGGTTCTCAAGTGATTAACTCACCAAAAGTTCCGGTTTGCAAAATATTTGAAGATCTTCCTATCCCAAGCATTATACGAGTGACTGTACTTTTTTATCCAGTTGAAATGGCTAAAAACTTCGGTTACTTAGTATTTACTGACTCTAGCTATATTATATGAGATTTTCCCTACTTATTACACAATAAATGTATATATTCACATATTGTTTCATTTTTAATCACTGTATTGATTCATTGTAGATATATTTCCTCTCTCTCCTCTCTCTCAAGATATCATATGAGTCGGAATTACAAAAAATTATCAAACCTTAATTGCCTCACATTCAAAATCTAGACACCCTATGAGTTATAATTATGTATACAATTATGTAAAAAATTATCATAACTTAAATGCCATACATTTAGAATCTATATACCATATAAGTTCAAATTAAGTAAAAAAATAATCAAAACTCAAATGCCACTTAAATGCCACTCAAATGCCACTCAAGTACTCCTCAAATGAAATACAATATAAACTCGGCGAATCCATCCAACGCCGTAACCCATTGCATAACCCCAGATTTTGACCCCACAAAAAAACACTTGGTAGGGAGATCTGCTCATATATTACTACTGATGTAATATTTTGCTAAGGTCAGCAATCGCTGATGCACTGTTTACAGCGAACTTTTACCAAAAGCATTTTGGTGATTGGCTAAAAAACCGGCAGCGGTTTTGTATCATGACCTACCAATCCAGCTTTCTCGATCAGACAAATCTTGCTGCACATTAGCTTAAACTATTTTGAGAGATTGTGTGTGTCGGTGTGATATTTTGTATGTTTGTTAACTTTTTGCTGCGGCTACTGGTTTCATTGAGGATGACTATTTTTGTAGGGTTTCCAATTTGGTTCGGTTTTCAAAGTGGAGAGATAGTCGTTGACTCATTTTCCAAGTTTTCATTAATCAACTTTATTTCACAATGCTTTGAAATCAAATAAAAATTATTTATGTTTTATTTATAACTTTATCTATTGACAAACTCAAGTAGCCAATAGCTCTCATCAGCTCCAGCTTCCACCAATTGCAAGCTTCGATATAATCCTACCAGTTGAAAATATCAGGCCACACTATAGACCTAGTATATACTACTATATTCTACCAGGTCCATGGGCCACACTATAGACCTAGTATATACTACTATATTCTACCAGGTCCATGGGCCACACTATAGAAAAAATGAATGTTGTTAATCAAGCAACTGTTGAAGTTAGCAAAGCATGCGCACTAAAAAGTTTGTATTGTGACTACTCGTTTAGAAAACTACAATCTTTAAGGGTTGTCTGCTCTTTATAAAAAGGGTAACTTCAAAAGCTGTTTAATCTTTTGAAGGAGAGTGCAACTCCAAAATATTATACATTTGCTCCATATCCAAGTACATGATTTTTGGAAACTGCCTGTGAAAAACTTTGTATTAACACTATTGGCATGAATAAAAAAATAAAAGAGGACTGAAATGTTAACAAAAACACGTGTATTTTAGCTTAGGTCAATACTGGCAAATGACATAAGTCTACCATAATTACAGGTGATCGTATTATATATTTTCCTAACAACAATCAAGTTAAGTTTAGCAATTGCAAATGTCAAACAAGTAAACTTGTGTAGCAGCTAATTTATCAAGCGCTGCATGGTTTCCAAGGCTACAAGCTTTGGGTCTTTCTAGAAGCCCCAATAATCATCCAGTTAGATTGTTAAAGTGTCATTCTTCATGTAGCTTATCCTGATTGGAGTCAAAGCTCTTGTATTCACTATAAACTAGCATTGAGTTACAATACCTACTACTTATTATTGATGTCTTGATTGGAAAATATAGTTGTACTACTTGTAGATTTAAATGGCTAATACGAGGAACCATTTAATTTAAATTATAAATCAACTTTGGGCTCTGATGATTAAGTTGTTTATGTTTTTGAATGGTTTGTAAGCACCATGGTAATGTCTGTTTGTCATTTACCTTCAACCTTCAGCTAATGAGTGCATTAAAACATTTCATTGAATATATTATTTGTGGCCATTGTTAATTAATCACAAAGTAATTGCTAATGGTACGAGGTGGGCTCAAGTGGGTGCTGGCAGTAGGGCAGGGCCACAGGCTAATTTTGGGTCTAATCATTATTTTTAATTATTGGCTCATCCTGTTTACTAAAAGAAATTGGCGATTATATTGTTCTTTCAAATATATACTTTATTTTTAATTTAAAAAATTTGGTCAATTTTTTGTCATTATGAAATGAGTGGATATTCTAAACAAATTAGAGAACTGCATGCTTGCGATATTATTTTCGGTTAAATTCTTAACAGCAATATTTGCAAAGAAGCAAAAAGCTCTGAAAGGTTCCAATGAATGACAGGGCAGTGCGGGATGAAAATTTCTATTGTTGGAAAAAATGACTTTTTGTGCAATGCAGAATTTGAGTGATTAATTTGAATAACTAAATTGAATTAAATCATCTTAAAATAGTTCTAGTCTATCCTAAAATGTAAAAGTTGCATCATTTTTTAGTTGGAAAATTAAGTGAGTTATAGATTATTTTTCCAAAGGAATTTTATTATTATTATTATCATTATTAATGATGATTTAGTAAAAAGTCTGGAAGGAAGAATCTTGTTGCTTATACGTCATACAATTTATCAAGAAAGCAGTCCCAGTTACTGAAATGTAATAAGTCCCCACAAAGACGGTAATCTTCAACAGAATCTACTTTAGCCTCTAGTAAAGAAGAAGCTGTGATCTGGTAAAGTGTTGGTTTCACTCTCTCTAATCCTGGCAGAGTGTCAAATAGTTATTTAGATATACATTTGTTGTCTTGTAGATGTATAAGTGAATAATACCTGCCTTATAGTGCAATACAGTAGATTATGATCATTTCCGCAACTATTTACGTTAACATTGTCTCTTTGTAAGGCTATTACCGGCGCTTGTTGTACAATATATGTAACCTTTTATTTAACTGTCAACTTCCTTGTTTGAAAATATTATTTTCTTTCTGACAATCTCTCAACCTATTTGGTGACACTTTGATTGTACTTGGACTCGAGAAAATAGAAAATTCTTCCAAGTGTTCAGTGTTTTTAAGACTTTAAAAGTTTGCGATATACCAAGCATCGATTAAAAATGGCTCCAAATTTTAAACAAACCAAAGATCAGGTTGAATTTATTTTTACAAATAAAATTGCTGAGTTTATCTAACAGACTGCGGTAAAAAAGTTTTCATACTACGTTTAGCTGCTTCGCAAACAAATTTTAATGCGCTAATTGTCTTTAAATTAGTGTTTACCGTCGAAAAAATTTTCATTATTGGTTTCAACTACTTTTGCTTTTAAATTTTCAAGTTAGGAGTACCAAAAAATAGAGTTATCTAACACAGTTTAATGGAGACTTGTCATAACGTGGTTTGTTCGTTAATAAATATCCATTTAACACATTTCAACCCCTCATAAACTAAAACTTCAAATAATTTTCTACACGCTAGATCGCTAATGCGTTGCACTAAAATCTGCAACTGCTTCAATTTGACATTTTCCCAGAAAGATTTAGATAATAAAATATGTGTCTACCTCAATTGTTGTACAGTCGTGTTGTTATAAACTACACACTCAAGTTGTAAATTTGTGAAAATGTTTATATAAAACCAAAGATTATTTGAATAGAGAAGCAGTGATGTGTAATTGCAGTAGGAGAGCTGCCACATGTTACAAACATCTGATATTTAAACATATCGCTGTTGCTAATGAATTAACGCAAATATAGGTTTAATCAATTGTCAAGTTCATTCAATTGGAATTGTGTTATTGCAGTGTAAGAAGTTGTTATGTCGATGTACACTGAGTGCACTTGGAAATACGTGATTGTGGGTATAAAATTCTATAATTTTACGTGTACAAAACAGAAGTGCAAAAGATTTTATGCTACTTTCTCCACTCGTGTTAGAACAGCAAGTGTGGTGAACTGAAAGTGTAACATTTTTGTTGAATTAAATTGAAAGTTTTCAAGCAGTCAGGCTCAGCTATGAAATAAAAATATTAAAAAAATTCATGTTGTTTGCAAGAACACAAATTTTATTTTTGCCTGATTCAGTGTAGTCAACCTTTGCAAAATAATCAAAAACTACAAGAGTAGTTTTAAATGGATGCCTTTTGCAGTTTTCTGGGATAAATTTGCAGGTAGAAACTCTCAGAACATATAGGTAGATAGATAGGTTTAGCAAAAAATAATTGCTGGAAGCTAATTTTCAAGAATGACACCAGTCAACCCACTGCTATTTCATTGGATTGGTTAGTTTGTTGAAGTAATGCGCATACGACAGAAGGTAAATTTGGATCAGCTTTGCTTTGCAGAAATAAAAAATCCAATTTGAACAGACGACTTCTTGTTAACTAAGTATATAATATCATAAGAGAGCTAAGTCTATAAAGCTATCATCATCCAAACAAGATGTGTAATATAATAATATTGTATTGTTTGTATTTAGCTCTCAGCTGCTACTCTGTGGTAGGGACACCCTCACCCTCATAATTATATATACAACTTGTACTAATGGCTGTAATTATTATATTTGGGCAAGGCTTGCAAATGGCTCTAGTAATTGGTCCATCACAAAGTCGCACAGAGGCTCAAGTGTATAATAGGCTGAGGTTTGATCTTTTGAGAAGAAGGTATGAAGGTGGCATATGAAATACCTATCATTAAGTTTAATGATAGTTTACTATATATTTCGTTTCACGACTTACATGGGAGAGCTGAGGCAGTTGTGTATAGGCAATCTCTATAATTATTATCTACAAGAAAGAAGTTTGTAGCGATTATGTGAACATTGACTAATGACCTGTGTTGGCTGAGACTTTAAATTCTACATTCTTATCCGTCATATTTGGTCTGGTTAATCAGTTTAAAACTTAATTTAAATTAAAATTAAGTGATGCAATAACTATTTATTCTATTTTTAATAAAAATTTAACAAGTGTTTTGAATTCCTTTCTTATAACAAATTTTTTTCAAAATTAGGTCTCAAGGTTTAATTTCAATGTCTTATCAGCTCATTTTATATTGACTCCATAATTTTCAAACGTGTAAAAACAATAAATTCAAGCCGACGTCCAACAGTTGGGAAGTCTAACGGTGCACCCTGAATTCTAATTGATAGACAAAAGACAATGACCTATCGCACTTACACAACAAATTTGAGTGCATCAAAATTTGCAGAGCTTAGAGTCAACAAATATTATTGCTCAGACACCTATATCTGTTATAATAGTGTATTGCTGCAACATTTAGCTGTTTGTATATTTCACACGTATATAGTAGAGTTTATGCAATGTAATAGATTTCTGTTTAAGCCATTGTTTATCCTTTTAGCGCTAAAGTGGCAATTGACCAATAAGAAGACAGAATAAAACGGCATACATTGCAGGTTATATATGACACAGTCACCATTTGTTCTCAGTTTCTTGTTTGACCTGGTTGGTAACATAAGTGAATGCAATAGCAAGGTAAGATGTTGTGATACTGTAATTGTTGACTCTTCTTCCATGCTTATTGCTGGTGCATATTTCTAACCATTTCAGTTTTTCTCTCAAATAGATTTTGTTTTGCGCAATCAAACGCTTAGCGATTGCAATATTGTTTCAACAGATAATATTAAAAAGCTTACTAGCTAGCTTGTTAGCTTTTAAAAATAACTAGATTCTACTAAAATTTGACAGTGTTGAAAAATGAATTGTTAAAAGTGCTTGGTAATAATTTTCTCATCTGCATTCTTGTCTAATTTGTAAACTCTCTGTTTCAGATGGTAGAGAAGACCAGTGGCAGCACAAAGAGGGCAAATTTTCACAGTATCGCTGATTTAGCTACCTCAGATAGTGGCGCTGCCAGCCAGGATATATACGATGAAGGCATCAGCTCTATCGATTCTTCACTTTCCTTAAAGGTCGGTTTTGTTTAAGGATTCAACTTGATGTTTTAAGTTATATTTCAGTTGTTGCTGTTAGACGGAAAGTTTTACCAATAACTAATGAGTCAAAGGTGCAAGTATTTCGTATCAAATCATGTTCGAACTGGCTCGATTTTATATAATATTAAATACCGGTTAATAATTTAGGAATGCAAGAATCAAAGGTAAAAGCACCAAGCTAAATTAATTATCAATATTACTGATATGGTTTCCTTTCCATTTTCACTAACGTCAGTTGCCAAGTTCAGGTTTGGCCATGTCTAAAGCAAAATGGTTGTATATTAAAAAATATTAAAGCTTTCGCAAACGAAGTTTTAATATTTTAACAATCTTCAATTATGTGCCGACAGGTAAGGATGGAGCCCTCACCATCTCAGTCACTTAAAACATTCTCGAATGAGGAGTACCACAGGCTGCATCATTATACAGATTGGGACCTTGCTAATGGCGCCCCTCCTCCCAGGAGTCCTGCTTTTAGTGATGACTCAGGCTATGGTAGAGACTATGGCAATCATTCAGGGCTCCCGTATTCTGATGAATGTGAGTGATCACTGGCAAATGTATGTTGAGCAATTCAAATTTTATATTTTCTGACGGCATTGTTGCATGACCTTCAACTGAAGTGCATTATCTCAGTGTGAAGCGTTTTTCATTAATTAATTTTTCAGAACGACTCAAAGTTTGATGGGAGTTGTCTTCTTTTGCAGTTCTTTGCATGAGACCACAACTCCTATCTACAAAGGGCTAAAATGTTTCGAAAAACTTTAAACGAGTGATTTTGTTGAAGAATAGAGCTTGAAGAGTTAACAGATAGCGTCATTAGGGTAAAAAACATGCTCATAGTTTTTGGCAGTGGCTAATTAATCTCTGACTGTTGATGAAGTTTTAATTAATCTTTGATCCACCATCCCTAGATTAATCTGAATTTCCTTACCAATAAAACATAAAATGCAGGCAGTAATTTTAATGGCAGTTTCAGTTATTTACATCTTTTAAATCAAAATACTTCACAACTCTCAAAGATCTTGTTTTGTAATTTTTTGCAATAAATTTTAAATCTTTTAGAAATGGTAACCAAAACTTTGCTTTTGAAGTTTGAATTATCAAATTTATATTTTACTTAAGATTAATTTTTTTGATAATTTATTTCCGTGTGATACTCATGACCAACTAACTTCATGTTTTCTATCAATATAATATACTACGCCAACCTTATAATGGCCGACAGCCATCAAGTGTAAAATTTCTCCATTAAACTGCCATCAAACCTCTTTGAGGAAATTGCACATTTCAGTGCACGCTATTATACACTTGGTGATGACAAGTGACATCTAGTAATTGATTTGATTAAAAAATTACAACTTGTTTCACTGACATCCATTCAAACAAATTGAATTTAAAGTGATGCCAAATTGCAATTAAAAGCATATTTTATTGAAGGTTGTTGAACATTTGATGTTAATTCTATAGCTGATAGAAAACAATAGTAATTAATTATATTGTGTAACTTGTTCATCAATACTTGAGTTAATGTCCGATATAGACATTACTTTGACTTTCTACTGGTAAGCTTTTCTGCTTTGTGCTAGCGATAAAAAGCGAGAAAATTTTTAGAAGAGCTGGGTGCAGCTATATCAAAATTGACAGTTTAAAAGGGTGAGAAACTGAATTATTTTGAAAATGGTAAGCTACAGGATTTATTTAAATCTTTTGTTTTCATCTCTATTAGTTATTTGTTTGGATAGCTTTAGTATTGCAATGCCAAGTTACGCATCATGAAATTTTTAAAAATGTGAGAGATAAATTATATATACATCGCTTATGCCGTGAAACATCATTTTTTTTCTTTGCTGAAAGTTAATTTGCGGATAATCATCGAGTTCACTTTTTTTAATTTGCATTTGTGATTTATTTGTCATCTTTGCCACTTTATCAGGTACGTACTTTATATCGTAGATTCCAACTCCACTCAACTGGATGAAGAGGGTCGTGAGGTGAACAGGCTAAGAAAGGTACGAAAGCAGCGAACGGTGTTTGAGACGACGCAATTAGAAATGCTTGAGATAACTTTCAATGCCAACCCGTATCCGTCCTCGGAAGATTACGAGACCTTAGCAGCCAAGTCCAGTATTGACGAAGCACGATTGAGAATTTGGTTTCAGAATCGTCGTGCCCGATTTCGACGATCGTCGAAAAATATACCGAGTACTCCTCTAACTCCACCCACCTTTCCAACTGCCAGTTTTACGCCACCTCAGCTGACCTTGCCGACTTCTCACCTGCTCTCGCCCAAGTTTATGATGTTTGGTGGTCACCCACTGATATTTGGAGGATTCTAGAATGTTGTATGATTGTGAAATGTGAAACGTGTGTGAGGTTGCGCTCAATAGCGAACTTGTGCAATATTTCTATCGACTGCGTACCCTATTGTCACCATATCCTGTTTGTTTTGGTTTATTGTTTGTTGTCAGTGCAATGTTCAGCAAGTTTCCAGCAATCTAACTCTCTATTATATAATACAATACATTATATATTCTAAAAAAAAACTGAAATCCGTAATTTATTAATCTTTGAGAAGATGTATTGAGTGAAAAAAATTTATTTTTTATAAACTCGGTATACTTGGTAAATTAATTTTGAGAAACATAAAAGCTGTGAACAGGTACGTAAAAGAAAGAAAAATATATCTCAATTTCTATTAGCCATTTCATAGCTTTTTTTCTTTCCCAGCTGAATTCTACGTTTTACAGTTTACAAAATAGTAAACAAAATATGATTTACTAAATTTTAACTCTAGGAGTTGCTCTCTCTTTTTAATTCTGAAACTTGAAATCTATAACATAGCCTCAGGTACCAAACAATTAATAACGGATATGCCCCTCTGCCACTACAATTACGACAAAGTGTGGCGCTGTCAAATAAGAGTTTTGTATCTAAAAGTTTAATTTTATTTTTGGAATAGCGCAAACAAAACGGTGACATAACATCATAGAAAATTGGACACCAATCAGTCGTAGAGATTAAATTAAAAAAAAGTATTGCTTTGCTTTATTATTAAAGTGTTTTTGTAATAAAAGACAACAACAGATATTTCACACGTAGTATCCAGTCACCAGCAACCGGTTTAGCTCTAATTGATCAACTTTTCAAATTTGCTGATAAAATTTAAATTTCTAATCACTGATTATATTTGAAAGACCACAAAACTAGATAAAATCACGGTGAATAAAATAATTCAAAAATGGTTCTTGAAATTTGGATTAATAAATGTGAAACAACACAGATACCAACAATACAATCAAAATGCACTCAGTTCCTGCCTCATCCTATCTCGTACGGTCATCAAACTCTCCTCAGAAGAAGAAACTCCAGTCTCCTTCGTGATATCCATGGAGTTGTCTCCCACATCCAGACTGTTTGTTGACCCACGCATTAGCGAGCCATACAGTCTCCTGTCAAGAGTAGACTGAGGTCTAGATCTAGGGGGAGAACGAGATCGGGTGGTTGGGTGATCGGACCAGGCTGGCATGGTAGATGCGTTCAGAGAACCTACAATGGTGTACCTGTGCCATGGGTTAACATCGTCTGCTCACCATGGCAACCACAAAACATGTTCATGTACTGCATGAGAGGCAGGAATGGTGGATGTCCTGGTGCCATTTGCACTTAATCTTTTGTCATTCATTCAGCAAAGTGGTTTTTTTGCATCAACATCGTTTGAAAATTTGCTTAAATGTTAACAATAATTCTTTTTTCTAATTAATGAACAATATTTGATTTCCTGGTCTTACAAACGTTCAAATACGTTTTTGCTAAATTATGAAAGGTAAACAATACAAAATTTATTTTCTTATAAAAAATGTTTGTGAAAGCAACTGACAATTTTGATTTGAGTAAAAAAGAAAATCTTTGTCAACCAATTTTTTCTCACCGTATTTTTCACATGATTAAACAAAGAATTCCAAAGCGATCAGACAAGTTTTTTTCGTTCGTCTTCATGCAGTGTTTAGAATTTATCACAGAAGTAGTTTAATGCGAGAAAACACAAAGAAAACAGAAACGGAAATTAAAGCAGTTTTAATGCAGACAGACAGACAAGTCACAGAACAGAAGACATGACATCACACCATTCGCTGACTGTCTATATAAATCAGCTATCAGCTTGCTGCCGATTCTTATTATTAAGAGTTTCACTATTTTTTCAATCTAGCGTTATTTGTTGTATATAGACAATCAATCTCATGCAGCGACATGAACTATTGAAAACTGAATCCATCGAACAGCGAAAATTGCTGCTTCTTACAGCAAAAAACTGCAGGATATTTTTAGCTGTTTCATTATTTTAAATAATTTTAGTCAAAAATACATGATTCATCTGTTTTAACCGGTAACCAACTTGCTGTTAGCAAATTTAAATGAAACTCAGAAAGTTGAACTGAAAATCATTCCAGTATTTCAGGTGAGCAATCGTAATTCAAAAATAATTAATTTCATAGCATCAAACTTGGGCGTGTTTGCGTTGAAAATATTTCCCTGCGCCTGCAATGATTGCTACAATTTTGGCGGCTTATGGCATTCAGTTCTCTTCACATAAACTCCTATTTATTGCCCACCGATACTCAGTGAGAGACGATCTAAAGAGCCGTAGACCTCGTCCTCAAAGTGTTCACTTTTCTCTTCCGCCGGCCACTTGGATGGCTTCTGGTCATTGTCCTTGCCACAACATTTAGCCGCAAACTTCAAGTTTTGCACAAATTCTCTGCTGACTGAAGTCTGTATAGAAAGTAAAATCATAGATATCAAGCCTTTTTGAAAATTTACCAGCAATGTTCAAACAAGTCGAGTTGAAAAAAAAAATTAAAGTCTTTTCACCTACAAAAATGAAGCAAACTTTACATGCTATCAAGTTTTTAAAATTATTTTGAAAAAAATTATTGGTCAACGGAGGATTTGAACCTCTAACCTTCTCATACAGAGCCATTGCAGCATAAATACTTGCAAGGGAAAACCATTTGCCACTTTCTAAACTTCTTTTACTGCACTACAGCTAAGTTTAGCTTGTCATGATTTCAAATTTTTTAACTCAAATCGTAAATGATGAATAATTTTAGTACAAGTCGGGTGCTATTCAAAGACTTATATTTCTTTTTACTAAATTAATCAACTGTGGCTGCCAAACCTTGTGTTCTTTGCTATCTTGATATGCCCCGTACACCATCTCTATCACCAAGACTACAAATGCAAAGACAAGCAAAGAACCGAGCACTAGAAATACTCCAGCAAAGTTTGCGAGTCCCAACTTGCTTGATTCGATGGGTGAAACCTCTTTGTTCTGGTCCTTGCAAGTATTGTTAGCTACCTACAAATAAAGTGTGGAATTGTCTTCTCGTATAACATATTATCTATGTATAGTTGATTTATTTTAGTTTAAAAGGCTGTCCATACATACCCCCCACCATAGGTTGTAAAGGTTAAGAATTGTCTGGTCTTCCTTCAGTTTTAATATTACATCTGATATTAGATTTGTGTAAGGTGAATCTATTAACATATAAAAAGTGTGTTACAGTGCAGAGAGAAAGCAATTCTGATTATAAACTACTTCCAAATGCAGAAAGTTGCACAACTCTGCTAATACACAGAGAAGGCAATTCCTAATAATAAACTACTTCTGATTTGATTAGCTCTGCAACGATATTTTTCAACCAATATTTATTTTTGAGTAAGTGCAACTTTAATCGGACATGCATAAATAGCTAGCTTGAGAACTTAAAATGCCAATAATGCTAGGGAGGGGTACATACATTTAGGAAGAGCGATGCTGTACATGATAGAGTTCAAGTCTCCACCAATTTCTATGAGAGAGCAATTCTTAGTCAGCTCATACTTGAGTGGTACAGACTCCATTATGTAGGCGTATCTGCAAGCATTGCACTGAGTAACTGATGGCTGACTGGTTAATAGCTTCACACTTGAAACTAGATGGTCATAGGTTCAAGTCCCACAGCCTGCCTACATGGTCTGGAACATTCCATGCCTTCAGCAAGGAGCTAATACTTAACAATATGCAAAAGACTTACTTTCCTTCCAGAACTTTTGCCACTCCATCACTTCCGCTGTTCACATTGTATTTCTCCTCATTCTCCTCCATAAATGCATTCATTTTAGCAAATGTGGGAATTGTAGATTTCTAAAAGTAAATGTTAAAACAGCAATGATACATTTTCATAATTCATTTTTTTTTAGTAAGCTTCATTTCACTAATCGCTTATGAAAGCATAGGCTCACAGAAAAAAACTCTCTTGTCGACCCTGTAGCAAAGCACCCATAACTGATTGCTGTTTGCCGAGCTAAATCGTCCGCGTTGTTTATCTGGGGTTTCATCTTGCTTTTAGTGAGAAAGGCTGCCAGATTGGCTGTGTAGGAGGAGACACAGATCAGACAGAACAGCCACCAAAATGTTGCTATTATTCTTGTTGGAGTTGACTTGGGCATAATTTCTGTTCCTGTAACATATGTAGCAGTGATTTTGGTTTTCATCAATTTTTTCATTCAGAGTTATCTACCCATTAAAAACTGAAACTTTGATGAAGTTGTCTTTTCTTTCTCGTGTCGTTAAAATTAGAAGTTGTGCACTCACTCGCAGTATGAGTTTGCGAAATACGTCATCGATTTGTGCGTACATTGTAAAAGATGGATTGGATTCCTGTTGCTTGTGCTATATTTTTCCTTGGTAAGCAAAACTTTGTTGCATGATGTAGAAGTTGAAGACATTTTGACCACTTTCAGATGTAATCCAATTATAATTATGTGTCTAGGTTTTGGTTTTATTTTACTTGATTGATACACAACAGTAACAGTTGTTGTGAAGAAAAAGGTTGGTAGGTAGGTAGGTCAGAAAAAGAAAAAAGTCTGAACGATTCCTCCATGATTCGAAACTGACGTTACGAAAATGAACTTTTCGAAACTCTTAAACCTGAGCCCCCCAACCCCAAATCCCTAACCCCCGTCCCCACAGAGTTTTGAAGTGTCCATTTTCGAAACGTCAGTTTCGAATGGTCCGTACCCCAGTCTGAACAAGTTGGTCAGACTTTTTTCTTTTTCTGACCTACCTACCTACCAACCTTTTTCTTCACAACAACTGTTACTGTTGTGTATCAATCAAGTAAAATAAAAGTCGTTGAAGCTGCTTGTTGTTGTTCAACAACAACAACAAGCAGCTTCAACGACTTCTTTGAGCTGCCACTATTACTTACTACATCCCACTACTATTTCTACGACGAGCACCAGCATTAGTTTTTTCATTCAATTCAATAACAAATTAGGATGATGGTTAATCATCTATCTAATAATAATAATAATAATAATAATAATAATAATAATAACTAAATAATAATGATGATCATCATGATGATCGATGGTGGTGGTGATTATAATTATTATTAATTATTATTATTAAATTTCATAATATTATTAAATTTATTAATAATAAATTATATTATTATTATTTATATATTGTTATATTATTTATTATCATTATTATAAGTTATTGTATGAATAGTTACGGTAGTAGGTAGTAGTAGTATTATTATCATCATTAGTTAATTATAATAGTAGTAGTAGTAATAATAAATAATAAGGTAAGTTGTAATAGTAGTAGTATAGTAGTAGAAGAAAAAAAACTAATAATGATAAATAAAAAATTTTGCTGTAACCATTTGCAATATTTTAATTATTATTTAGTTAACAGTAAGTAAGTACATATTATTGGTAACATTGTGCTACTAGACTAGTAGATCTCTCTCGCGTTATATAATTATTATAATTAATAACAATGACTTTCCTTATTTATTGTTGTTAGTTATGATGCTAAAGCTGATGACGATGATTAGCCCCCGATGTTGTTTTACTATTTTTTAACTTTGCATCGCCATCATTCTTGTGATGTCGAAGGATTGTATTATTATGATTATCAATAAAAGTAGCTCGAATGAAATTATTGTTGTTATATAAGCAGACTGTCAACGACCATTATTAGCCACTGTTTTTTGTTTCACATTCTTTGACTTATAACATGCAGGGATAAGACAAGAATAAAAATGAATGAAAAGTTTTGTGACTATAAATCAATGATGTTGCTTATAATAATAATAATATTTAATTAATTACTATATTAATAAGTAATGATAATTTATAATTAATTTACTATGAGAGAAAAACATATTTTTGCTAGCTATTACCATCAAATTCAAAGATAGTTAGAAAAAAGTGTAATTAATAACAAAACTTGTTTTATTATAAACTACAGATGGAAACAAAACACATAAAAAGTAGATTCTCAGAGTCAGTCAATCAGTCAGCAGTGAACCCAGCAACGACCGCAGTGACGTAGCCAGAGTATCTTGTTTTATATAATCATTAGAGGGTAGGGGGGGGGGGTTCTGCTGCCCTCACTATGTTACTACATTGTGATACAGAATATCAAGCTGTAGCCTATTGACAATTAAAAATAAATTTTTGGTTGTTTTTGAAGAAAAAAAAACTGTCAGAAGAATGTAAATATCAGTTAACCAATGACCAAAAGTGCTGCACCAAAGCGTAGAAAACATATTTTTGAATAACTCAATGACATTTATATTGCAAGATGGCATTTCAGGACTTGACAGATTTTTGATAAAATTTTAGAACTTCAAACTCAAATTACTACTATTAACAGTGAATCTTGGATGTTTTGCTATCAGCCAAATTTACCGAAATATGATTTTCTACCTGGTGATGACCTTACTTTTGTAATAGGAGCCTTAGTTCGAAAAATAATCAATTTTTTGTAAAAAAGGTTGGTAAACATTGCGTTGAAAGTTTTCATATACTAATGAATTTGACCGGTCACGTGGTACACTACGATAATTTTTGAACTTGCTATGTTATGCTTGTCAACTTTTCCCCAACAAATAGTAAAACACTATTATTAAAACCATTGATAAATAGCCATATATTGTGATTATTTTCCTTGTTGTTGTAGTCATAAATAAATTAACAGTGGCTCAGTACATCAGTGTAAGTTACATAGCTTTCAATATATTTTTATTTTTTTATTATTAGCGCTGACTGTGGGGGCGCAACAGGAAAGACCAGATCTTCGATACTGCCTTCCAAACCTCAAAGGCTACCTGTTTGAGAATAAGTATACTCAGAGATGTTATGAGTTTGTTACCACTGAGGCAGAAAGAGCGACATGGTCAGAAGCAAGGGAGTACTGCCAATTGCACAGTGGCAGACTGATCAACATTGAGGATGTTGATAAACAGGTCAGCTGATTGTTTGTGACCAAATGTGTGCATTCCCAGCAAATCAACAAAATTGTATTCTGTATTGCATTTACTGCTGGGTAGCTGATTCTATATATATGAGGGAAGCAAGGTTTCATTACACCGATTTGATACATATTTATTTGTTTTAATATAGATATTAATTACAGAAACTGTCTCAATACAGTCAATATCATATAACACCATGCCAGGATTAAACCCTAATGGTGCAGATAACCGATAACGTTAATGCTGTTCCGGCACGTGTATATTCTACCTTATCAATGTCCAGCAATCATGGCCGCACAACAACTACTTTTTGATATTTTATAATAAGTAAATGTGTTAGAGGTCTCCTACAACTTATGTCTATTGTATCAAGCAAATGATATTTTTACGGCTTTTAACAATTTTTTTGGTTCTGTTATATTAAAATTGTGACATTTTCTACATAATAAAATGTTGCATTGCTGAAATTGCACTAAGTAGATATTAGAAATTTGTTCTGCCAGAATTCATAGTATAATGTTGCATGTGTGGTGTTGTAGCTGATGTTAGAGCTCTATTTGAGTGTCCGAAATAATACATACAAGCCTAGCTATGACTACGATCCTCTAGATGATTCTACGTGGGGAAATTATGACCCTGATGTGTGGATTGGGGCCATGAGAGACAGTGATGGCTCAACATGGAGGTTTGATCAGTATGCCACTTCTCGTACAGGTAAGCAAAGTAGCCACTATATAAATAAACCATCTATAATAATGTAGCAATAAGAGTATTAGCGACCTCTGTTCGCCGAACACAATGCAATAAAAAATAATCAGACCAGCAATAAATTTTATAAATAAATAATCATTTGGTTCGAAACTCGTGGGTCAACAAAAAGTAGCTCACTTGATAAAAAAAAATAATCAATGAGTCTTTATTTGTATTGTTCGTAGGTCGCGAATGAAACTAAACAGTAAATAAATAATAACAAGCGAGTTGAGTTTTTCATTTTCTTAGACCGGTTTTATATCCTTGAAAAATAATTCAAAGTAATTGCAAGCATTCAAAATTTACTAAACTGAAGGCAGCTTTACAAACTATCCCAGTTTATAGCAGTTCAAATTTTATTATTTTCTTGATTATTTTGAAAATTTGGAGTTATCTTCTTTATGATTTGTTCGGTAAACTATAACATTTCATTGAATGTTCCGTTGCATACGCGACGTAATGAATTACGAACACCTAATATTTCCTGTATTTTGTTCGACGAACAGGTAGCGAATACTCTTATTAATAATTTGTCAAGAAAAGTTATTTATCAGGTAAATCATTGATTTGCTGATACAAAACTGGCCACTAATGTCTCTTGCCACTTGTAGTAAGATCAGTTATTGTCAACTGGTTCAACTACGGAGATGATCAGACATTATTAGACGAACAGAATGCAGAGAGAAACAAGTACACTACAGACACATGCCTGTTCATGAGGTTTGAATGGAATGAGAAAACCGATGATCCAAATGATGTGCTGTATCCGTGGTATCAACATCAGTTGTGTAGCGACATCAGAGGACACAAACATCCATATATCTGTGAATATGAAGGTAGGCAGCACTCTTTACCCCTATGTACTATTGTGTTATAGTCAGCACTCTCTACCCCTATGTACTGTTGTGTTATCGACAGCACTCTCTACTCCTATGTACTATTGTGTTATCAGCAGCACCCTCTACCCCTATGTACTATTGTGTTATCGTCAGCACTCTCTGCCCCTATGTACTATTGTATTATCGTCAGCACTCTCTACCCCTATGTACTGTTGTGTTATCGTCAGCACTCTCTGCCCCTATGTACTGTTGTGTTATCGGCAGCACTCTCTACCCCTATGTACTGTTGTGTCATCGTCAGCACTCTCTACCCCTATGTACTGTTGTGTCATCGTCAGCACTCTCTACCCCTATGTACTGTTGTGTCATCGTCAGCACTCTCTACCCCTATGTACTGTTGTGTCATCGTCAGCACTCTCTACCCCTATGTACTGTTGTGTCATCGTCAGCACTCTCTACCCCTATGTACTGTTGTGTCATCGACAGCACTCTCTACCCCTATGTACTGTTGTGTCATCGTCAGCACTCTCTGCCCCTATGTACTGTTGTGTCATCAACAGCACTCTCTACCCCTATGTACTGTTGTGTCATCGACAGCACTCTCTACCCCTATGTACTGTTGTGTCATCGACAGCACTCTCTACCCCTATGTACTGTTGTGTCATCGACAGCACTCTCTACCCCTATGTACTGTTGTGTCATCGACAGCACTCTCTACCCCTATGTACTGTTGTGTCATCGACAGCACTCTCTACCCCTATGTACTGTTGTGTCATCGACAGCACTCTCTACCCCTATGTACTGTTGTGTCATCGACAGCACTCTCTACCCCTATGTACTGTTGTGTTATCGTCACTTGTGCTGGCCGAGCTATTCACTGGTAATAGTGCAATAACATATTTCAATGCAAAAAAAATTTCTGACGTCAAATTCTTCAATCTGCATGGTTACGGATTACCGAAAATTAATTTTTATTAACCGCAATTGGTTTTTTTTTCGTCATATTTATTTATTCAATGACAACTGACAATTGCAAGCGACAACTGTAATCAACTGTTTAGTGTTACAGAGTTAAAAAGAACACGACAGAATTCACTAAGACCTATAATATTGGTAAATTTGTAAACAAAGTTAACTTTATGTTGGTGAATAGGAAGAATTTTCTTTTTTTAGTGGCACAACTTTTTCCACTTTTTAATGATTGATAGTCATATTGATACTGATATTAATACAAAGTAAGGCTCAAAACAATATACTGTTTATACAGATGGAAAGAAAACTGAATTTTGATATGTGCACGAGCAATTTCTAAGAATAATAGGCACCAACAACAGCTATAAAAGCAACAATAAAAATTGGCCAATGTCTTGAGAAAATCCTGGAGGATCTTCTGGAGAATAATATTAATTAACTTTTTATTATTTGAGCTACAGCAATAGTTTTTATACCACTAAATAAGCTATTTTAAGGGCTATCTTCTGATTTAAAAAACCATAATAATAAACAAGAAGAAAAAACTAGAAAAAAAACTGAAAATAGTCAAAAAATTCTAATTACTACTGTCTATCTTCTGATTTAAAAAACCATAATAATAAACAAGAAGAAAAAACTAGAAAAAAAACTGAAAATAGTCAAAAAATTCTAATTACTACTGTCATCATCTAAATAATTAAATTACAGCTTCCTTCTCTCATTTTTACTTATAGATAGTTCCAAACATGCTCGAATAAATGAAATCTATTGATTTATTTGAACAAATCTTGTTCGTGAAGGTTCTTTGCCAAAAAATTATTTTAACAAAGTTCAGAAAAGAAATAATATTTCTCCCCGGAAAAGAAACAGCGCGGTAGTCATGGAGCTGTTTCCATTTAGACCGTCAGAAAGTCTTCAAACGAAAACCAAACAATTGAGGAGCCTCTGCTCTACAGGATGGTGTAAAAGCTATTTCTGTCAGCCTAATACAAACGACGATAAATCGTCCGGAAAATCGTCGCGAGATTAATCATCAATGAGACTTGAAGAGGAGACAACTCCCGCGAGATATTTTGTCAATGAAAATTTTTTTTCTTGTTTTTGCTCAAATATAATTGTGTTGATGCAATTGTGATTTGCTGCTGTGCCACCAGATGTCCCTGAATATTGCATATTTCCTGTTTATTCTCAGGTTATGAATACAGAGACAATGATATTTCATCATCGTGGCTCATTGTGATTATAGTGTTGGCATTCAACGTGTGCTGTGGCTTCATCTCTTGTGCTTTGTATTGTCTCTGGGACAAGATACACACTAGTTATAATGTATTACAAGTTTGAGGGGCTCTCTACCGCCCCCCATTATATCTCTGTTATGAAACTCTGCTAACATTTTGTAACTCAGCAAATCATAGTGAGGCCACTTTTTGTGTTTATATTGAACTGCCACTAGTATAATGCATTCCATCACTGTATACATTTATATTTTTATTATCAATTGATTTATTCAGTTTTATAATTATATATTAACCTTTCTGAGAACTTGTACATTTCAATACATTCCATTACATACATATATCCCTAGTTATAGTGTACTGTAGTTGTCAAGTGGACAATAACATCATCTTCCAGAGAATTAAATCCTAGTTTTTGCATTATTTAAAGACTTCGATATAAAAGTTGGGCTTGTGGTGTCATAAACATCAGCATCAGTCATTTTATCATTAGAGTAAAAGTTGTGTGCTCTTGTTACTTAGGTTAGATGTAAGAGAGCACAATATCTGCTATTTTGCTACAGAATACTTTCAAGTTGTCTGCTCCTGTTTGCAGTGAAAACTGCACTGATAGCATAAGTTAGCATTGCTGCTTGGTAAAAGTTTCAGTAAAGCCGTGGCTACACACACCTACGTTTTGTAGGAATATGACGGAAAAAACGTTTCGTAGCGTCGCTCTGGTGGCTACACACACAGATGATTGATCACCGCAACGCTATGGAGTGTCCAGTGAGGCAAAGAGGACACAATTATTGAAAACAATCAATGTAATAACTATAATAAATATAAATTATAATAATTAATTATGATATTTCTTTATAATACTAGATAAATAATTTATTATCTGTGATAAATAATTAAAGTTTATAAATAATAATTAGTTGTTTATAAATAAACAGTAACCTCTTTGATGAAAGTACTGTTGGCCAATCAGTAATGACCAGGTCAAGGTTAAATTGTAAAAAAGTTCACTGAAGTCGTCAAATTTCATCCCCATATTTTATCCAATCGAGAGTAGCTATTTAATAATAATTGTCCAATCACCGAAGTGTCAAGCAAAAAACGTTTTCGTAGACCAACATGCTGGTCTATGAAATTGAGCGTCTTTTTGTAACAAAACGTTGCTTGCAAAGAAAAAAAACGCGTTTTTACCGCATACCTACGAAACGTAGGTGTGTGTAGCCACGCCTTAATACCTCATGTACATTAGCGATTTCCTTAGCGATTGAGTGATTTTGCACCTTCTGTTTCCTGCAAAATCTCTAGCATTTGGGATTATTGCCAGGTTTTGATCGAGATCAAAAAATCGCTCGCGGGTTCCTTGATCAGCTAATCACAGCGTAAAAAAACTTTACCCTTGTTTCCAATAGTGTCTTCGTAACAGCGAGTTTGACCGGAATCGCCGAAGAATGGGTAGTAATAAAGAATTGTGCAATTGGGGGAGGGACTTCCCCAATCGCTAAGCAAAATCGCTAGCACGATCTCTATATGTACATGAAGCATAACGTTATAAGATCATTCTGGTTTTTACTAACCTTGCTGTAAGAAAGAGCCTAGAGCAAACCAGACGCTGTTTGAAGGTCCCAAATCGTTCTCTTTCAGCTCAACCTCAGGGTTACATGGATGGGGGTTGTCCCACTGCCTTGGGCTAAATCTGTAAGAATAATCTCAACATTTCCATTTCCGAATGGTTAGAAATAACACCACTTGGCCCATTAATGATTGTTCTCTACTGCAAGATGTAAATAGAAGACCTGCCTGCCCACAATGTGTAGCACAAAGCTAGTCGTTATAAAAGCTCCAAATATGGCAGCCCAAAGAGATCCACGAAAAGGCTCCATAAACTGGAAGAGGTCAATTTTGTCTTCCTCAACTCTTTTGTACAATATACTGATACCTGGTAACAACAATAGACACTTAGTCGATATGCAGTGAGTTTTTGGGATGAGACGATTGACAGTTGGAATATATAATAGATAGCAAAGGTCAAGGTGGAACTATACCTAAGTTGAGGTATTCAGTGGTAAAATCTACAACTTGACTTCTCTCAACCGTGACTGTTATTGGAGAGAGTCCAATGTCATACTTCTGAAATAAAACATCTGATAGCGTATAACTAGTACAACTAGAACACTTTCTGGTGTCAAGGACATCTACTCACCCTAGTCATCAGTCCACCGACTATTCCGCTGTAGGAATCGTTGTCATCATATTTCTTACTTCCTTCTGTCACCTCCACAAAATGGTAAGATCTAATGTCCAACTCTTCAGCAATCTTTTTCATCAAATCGATACTGAAGCCAGTGTATCGCAGGTTGGCTACAGAAAAGTAAACCAACTTTTGTTCAAGAAAATTTAATAATCAGACTTTATGCCTGCAGATCATTAAATTTCATTCAGCTTTAAGACATTTTCGAATATTTGAATAAATCAGCTGTAAAGTTATGCATATTGCTGTAATAATAAGTATGATGTAGGATTTGGTGACATAAATTTGATTTTTTTGAGAAAAATATTCCAGCTAAGAGGCAGTACTTGAACCTGTGAGCCATCATAGACCAGTGAAAGAATTAACTACCTGCGTCACTGCAACTACGACCCTTTACAGCAAGTAAACATGTTACTATTTCACTTACAATCTTCGGGTATCACCTGTCCATCTTTTGTAAAGTTGTTTACAAACACAGCTGGGTGTTCCTAAAAAAAAAATAGGATTACCAAATAAAAAACGTTTTGATGTAGTTTGGAGTTTGCCTTAGAAAAACAACAAAAGGCATTTTTTGGTGAAACAAACCTTTTTAACAGCGACAATAAACTCTATTCTCTGGAATTCTTTAATGACATCTTCCTTGACAGCGTCGAATGTTTTGGTTATCACCAGCCTGTCTTGAGTGCTCCAACTCCCCACCTTACAACAAATAATAAAATCTCACTCGTATCGGAGCAAAATAATTTTTGGCGATCGAACCATCTTTCAAGTACTTTCTACTTGGATTGATATAAACTATCTGAAGGTAGTATGTATGCAGTAGCTGTACTAGCTTACCTTTCGTACTTTACCGGCTGTGTCAAACTCTAAAAGGTGCATAGAGAAAGATCTCCGTCTTCCATCTGGATCAATTCGGATTGTTCCAGTAACTCCATCATCTCCGCTTGATGTGTGGAGCTAGTTGTATGTAATAACATGCTCAGCATTTGGTTGAAAAATAAGTGAAGGAGAACTGATTGAGCAGGATATTGGAATATGGAACATGCATGGAATAGTAAGCTATTGCTTCAGAAAATTCACGATTTCCTGTTTGTTTCTTTTTATTAAAAAGTTAATGTTTTGTTTTGCATTCTACTCGGATCAATTAATGAAATAATTTTCACGGAAAGTAAGTTCATAGTTTTTTGCAAAAATGCTGACTTATGTGTCTCAGAACAAAAGACAAAATAACTGCTGCTGTGATAAATAAATTGATAACACTTTTTCACCCCAACTTTTGCTGGAGTACTTGCTTAATTTTGTAAATTGAGAATTACTCTTTCTAAGAAAAGACAACTCCAACAGCTTCAGTTCTCAGCGTTAGATTTATTCTGCATTACATCAAAGTACAACAAAGCTACATTTGAATGTTTTATTTATAGCCAATGATCAAGAAAACGAAGAACATTTCTAGGAAACGGGAAGGAGTATCAAAGAACCGAGACTAACCTGTGGAGCATTGGCTAAGATTTCTGAATAGTGAAGCTGAAATGATTTAGAAATAAGCAAAGTGGAATAACTGGGATAGTATGATTTTAACGTAGTCTAACAAAAACTAGAAATTCCAAATACTGTTTTCACAAATTTTTTAACCGTGCATTCATAAAACAAGCAAATACCTCTAAAAATAGAACTCACGGTGAGGTCTTTGTATAGACTTCTCCCGTGCCGCCAAGGCTCAGCCTCAGCTGATCCATTACAACTCATTTTCTCTGTAGGGTACGCGGAGGAGTCACGGGAAAGTTTTTCTCCCAAGACTTTTGATACAAAGCGTATGCTGTCATATATAAGGGCATTCTTTGTCTGCAATAATTATGTACAACGTATAACTTTTATTTTGTACGAAATCAGCGTATAGGTTATAAAATTTGAACATTTATGTCATTGTTTCACTGAAAAAGTTAATTATTTTAATTTAGTGGAAATTATACACGCCACACTATTTATTCGCAACTACCAACAAAGAAACGTATTGTCCAAAGTTTAACTTTCTATTTGATTAGTTTGAATTGGCAGAAAATAATGTTCAGCTAGAATCAAACAAACCAAAGTTGTTTGAAAAGATTAAATAACTGCCATAATTACATCGTTTCTGCAATATTTATTCTAAAGCAGGAATTTTTTTGATTTAAAAGTTTGTAAGAATTGAAATAAAAAAATTCAGCCATTCATTTACTGCAATAAAACATATTAAATTAATTTTTGTCAGAAAATATTAATATTTATTGAAATTATGATTAAAATTATAATAATTAAATTGCAGATATATTATTACTGAATGTTTTGTAATTAAATTGCAGGAAGGATGAATTGGCGATAAAAATGAGTCAAACAAAAGAATAATACACCTGTATCGAAAATATAAAAACTCATGTAAGATAACATAAAAGCTCTACCCACAAACCCATAGTTAGCGTGTCATCCACATACCTTAGTCATGACTCTTGCGAAGTCTTCTCCCTTCCATGAATTCTTCATTTCATTAAACACGTCACTCTCGTAGTCAATGATGGAGAAAGTGGTTACATTCACTGCCCCTGTAGCTTGGGGACCAATTGCATCAGCGAGAGGGTACAAATCCTTGAACACACAAAAATTACAAATAAATTGCTGTGCCTCTATTCGATAGAGAAGTTGTCTCTTTACTGGTAAGACAACCCAAAGTATTTGTGATTATCTTTATTGAAAGCAGATCTTTGTCAG
Source organism: Cryptosula pallasiana (assembly GCA_945261195.1). Taxonomy (NCBI): domain Eukaryota; kingdom Metazoa; phylum Bryozoa; class Gymnolaemata; order Cheilostomatida; family Cryptosulidae; genus Cryptosula; species Cryptosula pallasiana. Next base: position 21,704,261 of record OX183140.1, on the reverse strand, counting down.
CAGCAGAAGGGAGGACAACTCCACAAATACTTAGAAGTAAGAGCCACAATACCAGAGTAGTGAAGTGGTAGTGATAGTATCCAGACAGCAATCTAGAGGCAGCAGCAGTCTTGGTGAAGTCTACACAATCATCTGCTAGAAGGTCAACGATGACATTTTTGTAGGAAGGTGAAGCTTTGATGGCTGCTACTGCCTCCTCGTTACTTCTTACTGGTCGTATGACCACATCTCTGTCGTGTATACTTCCTCTCTCTAGTATATGGGTCAGTAATGGCAGGAAACCTGTAAGTGAGAGAAGATAGTTCTAACATTGCTTTAGGAGTTGTCCGCTTCTGTAACTACCTTTTGTGGTCTTTAGTGCAAGGCTATTTAGTTGAGGATACATTTCTACATACATATTACTGAAATTTCGCTGTACTAGCTCACTTTTATTTGAAACAATTTATTTATTTTTGGATGTGGTGGAAAAATATTATAAACAATGTTACATAATAGTGCTTTAAAACCACTTCATGTTTTTTTTAATTATTTTTATTCGCAAAGTGAATTAACTATTAACAAAAATATTTACAGAACTCTTAAACAGATATAAAAACCTAACTAAAAAAATTTGATATTATGATCAATGAACCCCATTATAACATAAATTGGATGAGTTCCAAGAACAGAGGTGAAACATTCAGTGGGTAGTAGAGAGTGACTACTAGTGTGTGTATTACACAGACAGAACTATAAATGCCCCGAGCAAGCACTTGAGGTGAAAGACTGTTGGAGTAATACACTTGAGACCTCAAGTATCTGTCAATTCTTCTACTTACACTACACAAACTATTAGTCTGCCATTTTTGGTCTAGCAAAGCCTACTGTAGAAAAATTTCTAATTTTTCTGTTTTTCCTTTATTCATAAAATACTTTATTGTTTGTTATTTGATTGATCATAAGCAAGCAGCAGAGCTGTTTGCGGAATCTGCAGTTTACGTTTGGCATGCAAAAGTTTTTCGTTTTAAATTTTATTGATTGATCTTTAATATTTGCACTAACATTGATTAAATCAAATATTTTAGACAAAATCTTGGTTAATTTTAAAACTTGGAATATAAAATCCTTAGAAACGAATCACAAAAAAATATTGCGCTCAAAATGTACTTAAAAAAGAATGACCGGAAGCATTGGTGATTGAGTTTGATCTTTACACAATTTACAGACACCTCTAACGGAATGAAACCAAAATAACCCAAAATAGTCTAAAATCCTAAAGTTTGTTACCTGTGGGACGGATGGTCGATGTTATAACCAATATTTGTGACCATTCAAACTTCTCAGCCAAGTCTTCGTACGCTTGTCTCACACTTATCAGGTCTGGCCATAGGCTTAGGGTTGTAGTTCTTTGATCTTCGCTTTGGTCAGCTGTGAACACTGTCAGATCGGGATGGATCTGAAAAAGTTGTGATATTATCAGCTTTTGTTATCATTTAATTTGTGAAACCGAAGTCTGAGTTGAACCTCTAGCTAAATGATTATCATTGTAGTACGCTTGAACCGAAAAAAAATTGTGTGAAAATTCAAAGTTTGTGTTAAAAAGTCGTTGTTGTAGTACAGTATCAGGGGAAGTGTGAGATCACATGATATGAGTGGAGCTGTGGGTGTGAACACAACACGTGACCAACTTTACAAAAACACATGTTGCTTTTTACTGCCATTCTTACCTCTAAATGTGGTATTTCAAACTTGGAGCTAAAGGAACGGACATAGTCGGAAGAAGTCGCATCAGATGGTCCAAATATGGCTGCCACTCCGTAGCTAGAGCTTGCTATCGAGCACACTGTGAGCAGCGAAAAGAAAACTTTAGCAATTTCGATTTTTTTCAACTTGTTTTCATTTTAGAGTGGAAGGTTGACTGTAGCTGTCAGCAGTCTTTGCAATAATAGTTCATTACCACAAACTATTCAAGGAACAAGCAAAAACTGAATATTTTGTATTAAAAAATATCAAAAGGTTTATTTAGGTGACCGCCGTTGATATCACAATTGCATAAAGCACACCACAATGTTTATTGGCTGCGCTTTTACCTTGCTTGGACGTGTCGAAGGGATTGCTAACACGGCGCATAGAGAGGTCTATGGATTTGGACACATAGAGATCAATGCTTCTATCAACAGACTCTACTGCAAACTTGAACACTTTTTCCTCCATATCTGCTTCATCATTGTTGTTCAGCAAAGCACCTACATGTACACATCAACATATTCATACACCTAAATAATTGATAACTGTGTGTACTCTAGATACACTTTTTAGGGTTTGCTGTTCTTTTTATTAGAGTAACTGATCACCTGGTACATTGAGTCAAATGGTGCTTGGTACTAAAAAAGGTAGATTGGAATTTTGCCAAAGAGTGTGTGAGACTAAAATCGTTGTCCTCTTGCATTGAAAATAAAAAATCATAACCACTCTACCATGGGAGCCTCTAGCTTTGCTTTGTAATAGGACTGTTTATCTATGGCATAAATCTTGACTCTTGTAAAAAAAATAAATCAAATATCCATTTATTGTGTCAAAATGGAAACAAAATTTATCGTGGAATTGATTTTAAAATACTTACCGAAAGAAATATATTCATTACCATCACTGCTTGGTTGACTCAAAAGTTCGCTAGCGAGAAAAAGTACAATCCATCCACATATCCTTAAGGCTCGGCCATCCATAACTGTCTTGGCACTCTCGACTCTAGCTTACACTAACAACTAAGAACTTGCAGAGTGTCAAGTTTAATTGAAAGCAAAATATTATCGTTTATATCTAGAGTAATTGAATGAAGTGTATGTAAGTTTTAGCACCACCTCTCACAATATATAAGTAGCAAGGGTATCGCTGACAGCGGTCAAGATGATGAGATACTGCAGCAGCGCGTCTGTCAGCGTCAGCACTATTACATACTATTATGTGCTGTCGGTTATAGCAGTTTTCTTTGATTATTAACCATGTAACAAACGTGTGAATAAATCCAATGAAAAGTTTTGTAACGCTGAATGAAACTGGACTCTAGGCAGAAGTATTTTAGCTGCAATAGTTGCATCATACAGAAACTTTTAGCTTACATTTTAAAGTTCTTTGGTAGAAATTGGGGTATAGAGTTAATGTTTTCGGGATCGGCGCATCCCTGAAGAAAATTATATCCGTGTAATGCCAAACGCAGGTACATAATCAGCAGCTATAACTCATCTTTTCATAATCATGACTGTGGATTATTATTGCTAACAAATAATCATGAGGAGTAATTAGTGTAAAAAGTAGTTAGTAGATAATGTGCAGCGCAGCCAGGGAAGGGAATCAATCACAATAGCAGTAAGTAGTTAACATTGCTTTAGATTTGTGTGCACATGCGCTTTCATAGCAAATTCTATTATTCCACGTATTATGGTGGCTCATAACGTTAGACGGTTTCGTTTTCAAAGCATATGAACGGATTTGAAATAGTCCAGACGGTTTGCAAAGCGTATTTTACATTGAAAATAATTGGGTAATTGTAGTAAAATAGCCCAAGAAACTATGTTTAAAAACGAGCTTGTTGGTTATAATAAATTAATTGTCGGCCTCAGCAGTTGCAGGATTAATGCTATAAAACTATTTCCTGTCCAACAATTGTAAAATCTGCAAACCGTATAGTGTTCTTGCAAATAATTCAGACGGCTTAGAAATGATCCAGATGATTTAGAAAATTACAAACCATATGAACGCTTTAGAAAGAGTATGAACTATTTACAAACCGTATGAATTATTTTGAAATAGTCTGAACTGCTTTAAAATAGTCTAGACTATTTTGAAATGGTTGGACAAGTTTGCAAGGCACGTGGCTTTCGAACCAGAAGCGATAGTCATAATTTTATTTATAGCCTCTATATAACTTTGTCAACATAGGCGTCGATCAAAAGACATGGAGCAAGTTAATTAACTGTATAAAAATATTGTTGAATATAATCTCTAAAATGAATTTTTACATTTACAGTTAGGTTGTATTTATTATTTAAAATAATTTAAAGCAAATAATATTTAATAAATAAAAAATATTATTTATTGATTTAAAGAAAATTCAACTGCTCAGTGTTTAGGGGAAACATTATCCATCATAAATGGACTGTAGATCTATGATCATTAGAGCGAACCAGCAAATCGGCTCGGATTTTTTAAGTTCACGAACAATTTCACAAAGCGTTCAGAAGTTTTTGCGAAAATTCAGACTATTTCAAATTCGTTCAAACGGTTTGGAAAGCGTTCAGACGTTTTAAAACACAAAAGGCAAAATGTTCTGAGCCACCATAATGTATTTTATAACATTTTATATTTATATTTCATTGGAATAAAAACCAAGTAAATAACTGTTGAACAAATGGTTTTACACCCTTCAAAATTTGAAACCATAAAATTTTCAAATTATTTGAGAACTTGATGTTTTAGTAAATATTTGGATTAAAAAATGGATGATGATTGACAGTCGAACTATTTTTAGCAAAAGATTTCGGTGCGAAACCAAAAATTAATTTTCATCTTATCACTGTTTAAAAAGCCTTCATCCAGCCACCTGTATGCGGCAATTTACCCTCATTGCACACAGCAATCACTGGACACAGCAAGCACCGCACACAGCAATCACCGCACACAACAATCACTGCACACAGCAATCACTGCACACAGCAATCACTGCACACAACAATCACTGAGCACAGCAATCACCGCACACAACGATCACTACACACAGCAATCACCGCACACAGCAATCACCGCCCACAGCAATCACTGCACACAACAATCACTACACACAGCAATCACTGCACACAACAATCACTGCACACAGCAATCACTGCACACAACAATCACCGCACACAACAATCACTACACACAGCAATCACTGCACACAACAATCACTACACACAGCAATCACCGCACACAGCAATCACTACACAGAGCAATCACTACACACAACAATCACTACACACAACAATAACTGCACACAACAATCACCGCACACAACAATCACTGCCCACAGCAATCACTGCACACAACAATCACTACACACAACAATCACTACACACAGCAATCACTGCACACAACAATCACTACACACAGCAATCACCGCACACAGCAATCACTACACAGAGCAATCACTGCACACAACAATCACCGCACACAACAGTCACTACACACAGCAATCACTGCACACAGCAATGACCGCACACAACAGTCACTGCACACAGCAATCACTGAGCACAGCAATGACCGCACTCGCAAGTTTTTCCTACTTGAAAACCTAATGTGTCCAAATCTGAAAAATCAAATTTGAGCTCAAATTAATATAAAAAAAATGAATTATGCAACAGTAAAGAGTTAGTATTGAAAGCAAATGATACAAGCAGAAAATTATACTAGTTTATTGTACGGTAAATGTGAATCGAGAAATCGTGCAAAAATCCAAATAAAAAAATTGAAGTGTGGACAGGAAATGACTATACGACGATCCATCTATTGCATAGGGAAACACCGGTATGCACTAAACATTGATTTAAAGGTGCCAGAAACTTTGTAATACTACATACCATCTCCTACAAACTACAATACAGTATACATTGCTGTATAGAGATAATAGGGGAATACTATATTTGCAAAAGCAAAACAAATATTTTGGACAAAATTGTCGATAATGTCAACCGACACAATACATGTTCAGTAATTAATGTTCTCAAATACACTTCCTATAACGCATTGCGCAGACATAAAGTGAGCCCATAACGCATAGCAGGGATGTGAAGGACCCACAATGCATTGTAAATAAAGAGTTTTACAAACGACGAAACTTGACTAGGTATTCTGGGTACGCAGCTGCATTACGATAAACAACAAATATGGAAGGATTAGCCATGTCATCAACAGTAGAATGAACTTTAGCGGGTAAAGTTGTTCTATCAATAGTGAAGTGACCGAGAGTGAGGTTTCCAGTAATCACTTTGGCTAAGATGATAGATTTCACCCCAGTGTCGTAACAGTACTTCATCGAATAACCGGATTTTGTGGAAAAATTGACTCCTCGGCCCAGTGAATCTGAAAATCAATAAATCCCATCAATATTGTGAGCTTAAAAAACAATAAACTTATTGAGTGATAAAACATTGTCGGTCAAAAGCGGTGTTGGGGTGACACCTATCAGTCCTGAAAAATTTCCCAGATTTCCTAATCTTTTTTAAAAAGCTCTCACTTAGATTTAATTAAACTCAAATATTGGAAAATAAGAAATAATAACTAATAGTTAAATAAACATGAAACTTTACCATATTCATTTTGAAATTTTAAAACAGTTAATCAATCGAAAAAAAAACTCCTAAGGATCTTTCAAGGATTTCCTAAAAATTTCAAGACCGATCGATGTCATCCCAACAACCAAAAAAATAATGCATTTAACAAAAAAAGGAATTCTTTAACAAAAACACAATCAAAACAATACAAATGAAAAAAAGATATGACAATCCACTAACGCTGTAATACTCACCATTATTACCGTAGCTTCTGTTAAACTCGCTGTGACAAATTGACTTGGCAGTAACACTGTCTGTACCATGCCACAGCCTTCTCTCTACCACCTGTGTACCTTCTACATCTTGTATCACTTTCTCCTTCCATGCGTTATACATTTTGTATAGCTGTGGATTGTGTACCCTGTGCACCTGTGTATACAAGCATAGATATATGTGTATAGAGCTAAACATATACATATATGTCACAGTGTACACACATGAAACAACTTTTTTGTCAACTTATAGCGGGTTACATCTAAAGCATGAAAATTCATCGATTGATGTTTTGTTCATCAAAGTAATCAGACAATATGATTTAAAGATTCGAATGGTTAATTTAAATAAAATGATAAATTTTAGAGATGTTGTCTTTTAGCAACACATAAATCAGAGCGGACAACTCCCACTATAGATTTTATTAATATTGATTAAGGGTGCTTTCAGATACCCAATGCGTAGGGCTTAACGATGGGATTAAACGAGATCATTCGGAAACCCTATCGTTGAGGGCAGAAAAAACATGGCGGCAATGGGCAACTTGGGCTCAACGATGGAAGTGACAAGCGAGGTAGGTAGCGTCGTTGACTGACCTTGACTCCACCTAACCAACAATTTTAACGAGTCAACTTTTATTAATCACTGTTTTTCCCCGTTTTAAGTCGTGACAATCATATACAACGTATGTAAAAAATGCATCTGACGATAACATCATCGTAATTTATTTCTGTTGGTAAAGGAACTAAAGTGGGCTCGCTTTAGCTATACAGTTTTCATAGACGTTGATCAAAATAAAGATGTCTATGATTTAAGCCCAAACAACTTTCGTTAAACGACAGTCATCGTTGAGCCCTCAACGAGTGTTCAGCGAGTGCCCTACGCGTAGGGTATCCGAAAGAACCCCAAGTTTACTATTCAGGCTATAAAAGATGAAGAAGCTCATGTTCATTTTATGTAACAAACTAATAGAAAACAACTCATGCTCTATAACATTTAATAATGTTACAATTTGTTTTCACAAGTCGCTAGCTAACAGCAAACACAAGATAATCCTCTACATGATTATATAAGAGTCAGCTAATCTACAACAATATATTCTGTATGCACTCACCTCTATATCTGTAACTCTGCAACTAGTACAAGTTTGTAGAAAGAGCTGTTTTATTTCTGTGTATTCACCAATGGATGGATCAACTTTAACTATCTGCACCGTGTCTGGCATGCTGTCTGTGTACCAGTGGTTGGGAACGGCAGCGTTACTCTCTATAAACACATACAAAGGAAATGTGCATTTCAAATATATCATTTCAAGCTATAAGTATGAAACAAGAATTATTTTGTCGATTTCAATAAAGTAAATAATCAAACATTCTCTGTGCTATTACGTTATATTTAAAATATACGGGTTTATTTTAAAATTTACATTTCCTATTACATTATGTATTTATTCTATCTATTGAGACTTTATCATCCGTTCAACTAAGAATATCGCTCAATTTGATTGTCTAATCATGGTTTGTTTACTCAATGAAAACATTCAGGAGTAGATAATTTCTTAGTTGACAGTTGAATAAATGGAAAAGATACTCAACTGATTGAATAGGCTGTATAAAATAGAAATAGCTTTTTTGTTCTCATTTATGAGGGGCTCTGCAGAGACCCTCACGCCTCCCCTGGTGGTGCCCATGTCCGGCGGTACCTCACACAACTGTAGCTATAAAACACCGATTGAAGGGCTCGCTAATTCATTACGTTAACATGATTGGATGACTACACAAAATTGATTGTGCAAACGGAATACATCGCTCATTTCATTCCTCAGCTGTTAACACAGTAGCACACGCAAATAGATAGAGGTGTGCCAACCATGGGTCCAAAGCTTAAGAGAAAAGTTAAAGAGCTGGAAAAGGAGGAACAGCGTTTAGAGGCAAGAGTTAATGTGTTGCAAGAAGAATGGAAGCTACTTGACCAAAACATAAAGATAAAGAAAGAACAACCACAAGATGTGAAAGAGCTAGAAAGAGCTAAAAAAAAATATAAGGATCTTATGTAAGTATTTGCTGAGGGATTAGTTCCTAAAAGCAAAATATTTGTAATGGGTTTATTTTCAGCCGGTATTTGTTTGTATTTATTACTTTTTACTTCCACAAACAATGTGATTTGGACCTCAATATCATCTGTGATATTTCAGAGATGAAGAAAGAGAACTCGGCCACACCAGGGCTGATCGTAAGTATTATGAGGACAAGCTACGATACAGCCTAGTTGTCAACCGCAGGAGGAGATATGATGAAGATATACTTCGAGATAAGATATTGGAAAAAACAAGGCTAAAGACACTCAAAGATACAACGTTAGAAAGTAAAGAGGTTGTTCAACAAAAGTTGGTACAAGAAACAAGTGAGAAGGAAAAGAAAGCATTGGTAACGGAAGAAAAGAAAATTCATAGCGAAGAAATGTAAGTGTATAAATTACATAAAACTAGCATCTCGTCATGAGTTACTAGAAATATTGTGATTCTTGGCAGTTTCGGTTATGTACTTTTTCCACCAAACCAAAAATAATCTGATTAGTGTTTTAATATATCAATTTACATTTCAGAGACATCGAGAGAAGGCTTAGCAAAGTCACAACTGACATTGATTACTTTGAGAAGAAGTTAGGCATTGCTGGCAATGACGGAAATGATGATGCCGCTCTTAAAGATGCATTTGTTGATGATGATGATGACGATGGCGTTGACTATGACGATGGCGATGATGATGGTGTTGACAATGACGATGGTGATGACGATATGCATTAATCTTTATTTGTTGACACTAAACATCAAGAAGAATTAATTGAAAATATTAACATTTTCTAATGTTTTTATCTCATAGTGTATCATTTCTCCTTCGGTTGACAAACAAAGCATTTTAAACCCACAATGACATTTCTTCACTATAAATCTAGCTGCAGCTGTAAACCACCTGATAAGACAGCATCCACTACTGACTGATAGCACTATATCGGTATATCTGATATCAGCCATGAGCTAACATATGTGGGATTCAAAGAATAATATTATAAATAAAGTACGTACAATATAATATATAATATTATGGCTTCAATATCTCTTGTTTGTACATTAGCGTCAGCTCACTTTGTGAATAGCATGAGTATAGCTTGCGTAAACCAGCTCCATCTTTGAACAAATGTAAAATAAAATCAATGGATGCACTTCCTTGTTAGCAAATGTAGCAAATAATGCGGCGATGGCATCCCTTTGTTTGCTCAGTAACGTTGTCTGTGTTGATGTACAGTAGCTTGTTGTTATGTGTGCTGATAGTCTTCTGAATACTGGAACAGCAGCTATAGCTAACTTTTACTGTCTTCCTGTAAAATAGCTGATGTAGTTTGTGGCTTGCTGGGATTTTTGTGCTTATTATTTTGAGGAATAAGTCACCAATATTGATCGACATATTTTTGCTGAATGGTGGATTATACCAAAGTAGCTTTCGTTGGCGGTTCTTTTTGCCTTGGCCTGCTGGTGTGGAGTAGTACTTTAACTGGAATTCATATCTGCTTTTTGTTAGAGATGAAATTGCCGCGTCGAACAGGTGTGCCCACTTGAAGGAAAGTGCCTAACTCCTTCAATAGTCTACTAAGCCAACGTGAACGTGGGAGAAATGCCAACCAACACATATATTGCATTAACTGCCGACACATTCAAAACCACATATAACAATCACTTGACATCATTTAGGCATGTGAGAAACGCCGATCAACTGAACTGAGCAAGCATATATGGAAACTGAAGGATAACAACACAGAATATAGCACCAAATGGAGAATTGTTAGACAAGCTTGTGCATATAACTTAAACTCACAAGAATGTGACTTGTGCATTTCGGAGAAGTTTTATATAGCGTATTTATTTACCAGCAACATGAACTTTGAACAAACGCAATGAAATAATATCCAAACATACCTACTAGTTTCTACTACGTAGTCATGTGACATAATGTAAAGGATTTCACAGTGCCCTTACTGAACAACTACTAGAGAGGAGATACCCGGTTGCAATAGCAGACAACTAACATGCTTATCTCGCTACTAGTAACGCCTCAATGCAGGGCTGTACCGGGTTGAGTAGAATCAACTCTTACTAGAGAGCGCTACTGCAAGCAGTAGTAATGGTTTATCTACTGTCTATATGTGTATGAAGGTACACCCCGTGTTCTGCCTTGTGCGGAAGAACCAAAAAGTTAACTAGCAACCTGCCAAACTAAATACAAGTGTTTCAAATTATCAATCACTTTATTGTAATACAAAACAGGTATTCACACAGGTAATCTCCTTGTGCAAACACTACAACAGTTCTGTCACTTTGGACTAACATTGTAGTGAACTCATCATTTAAATATGTCACCTGCTATTGATGACCATCTCAATTTAACCCCAATTTTTATGCTATCACCGAGCAACAAACACCCTATCTAAACACCTCAGGAATGTGTCATTGCGCTCTTGCTGCCAAAGGCTTCCGTTTGACCTGTGCAGTTTCGGCGGGGTTGCCGCTCTGGGATTGGTCCAGCGTGGTTGGCACAGACTGGGGTGGCCAATTGAAATGGTAGCTTTTGTTGTATTTTGAGAGTGAGTTGTTTCTCTGGTGGCAAACACGCTGACTAGTCAGTCTAGTTCAACCTATTTACCCAACTAGCAGCATTTCTATTTTATATTTTACACACCGCTATTATACAACCACACACTATTATAATATTCTATGAAGCAAGCCTAAGAAAGCCAAAAGGTAATATTATATTATTAATTATTGTGTTTGCATTTTATTCCCTTTTTTATACTTTTTATCTAGTTTTGTTCATTTATACATGTATCTTGTGATGTTCATTTATAGACTTCACGGTAGTAGAGTAGTGAATAACGATGTAATCTGTGGAGTTGGTAGCAATAAACATTAAGGTTTACTTACTCACACACTCATTTACTCCTACTGCTGGTGATTTCAACTACTTAGAGCTTGCTGGGTAGCTAGCAGACCCGCAAACTGCTATAGTGAAGTCTTAGCGCTCACAAGTGCTAACAGCCTATGAAGTCAAGCCAGTCCACAGAGCTAACCCAGCCTCAGATGTTGGAGCAAGGAGATTCCCCTATGGACAACCTCAACCAAACTGGACAATAGCCGTAATTTCGCAACCAACCGTAACATTAAGTGGACTATCTACAACAGCTTTCGAGCCAAGTCAACTCAACTGTAACAATTAGTGGATTATCCACAACAGCTTTCGAGCCAAGAAGTGATGCTAACGAATACAAGTATCAACAACCTCATCAAAGCTAAGTACTGTCAAAGGGGGCTACACCTAGTGAATTTCATAGAAATTTTTTAAATCTGACAATTTTGACTTTTACAGCTTTTTATATGCATTAAAGTGTGTAGATTTCAATTCCACATGTTAAATTTTCATTAGAGTAGTTGAAATTGCTGTAATTCGTGTTTTAAAACAACATATTTAGCAAATTTAAAAAAAAAAATTAACAAATTCTGTGCATTTTGGCAGTCACGATCACATCGAGTAATTACAATGAGCACCACTGTGTTATATATCAATAGCTTCATCGTAGTCTCAAGAACAGCTTTATCACGTTTGTGGCGACATCCATCATACTTAGCAGCTGTTATGACAAGTATTTCAAAGCCATGTTTCAGTCAATGATAGCGCAGCTAACATATTACTGTAGCAACGGCGACCAAGCGCGACGTAACGAGGCGCGTGATTGGCTAATCAAAACCGGATACTAGTCGTATTGTCAACCAGCAATAAAGATTATTTTATTTTGCTAGTGTTGTATAATTTTATCTGTACACATCCGCTCTCTGTCAGTGATATGGGCAAGTCTCACACTGTAAAAGCTTTTGGCAGAAATAAATCTAGCAGTAAGAAGTTACTGCAGAACTTCAAGAAGAAGAAATCTACAGATGGTAATGTTGAAGTATCACAACCTTCCACTAGTAGTAGTTTTACTAGTACTTCAACTAGTAGTAGTTCTACTGGTCTAATTATTAGTTCTTCAAGTAGTAGTAGTGGAGTGAATGTTATGGCTAGTAGCTGTAGTAGTAGTGGAGTGAATGTTATGGCTAGTAGCTGTAGTAGTAGTGGAGTGAATGTTATGGCTAGTAGTTGTAGTGGAGTGAATGTTGATGATGCTGGTGGTAGTGGTGATGTAGTAAATGTTGGTGCTAGCTGTTGTGAAGATGTTGGTGCTGTTAGTGGTTTAGTGAGTGTGAATATGGCAAGTGTTTCTGTGTCTGAAGTTCAACAAAGGTGCTGTTGCTGTGTTTGATGTGTTGCAGAATACTACTACGGAAGGAATGCAGGTCACAGAAGCGAAAAGACATGATCGGAGAAGATTGTACAGATCCAGCAGTATGGTAGCAGCGAGAAGATCAGCTAGACGTTACAGAAAGAAGCAGTGTCAGTCAAGCAAAGGCAAGGATTCATACAATCCGGGGGCTTATTGAAGGTAAGCAATACAAATGGAGTTCATCTGTCATGAATATTCATGATAGGGCATAATGCCTTTGAAAAGCGATTTTGTTGCCTTGGTTACTGTGCGAAATTTATGCTAAATTTATAATTGTTGCAGATGCGATGATACAGCCCATCTACTACCCAGCTACTACCCATCTAGTTCTATTTACACTTGCTTTTGATATTCATGATTATTTATTGTACTTTCTCAGCTTAATTTTTAGCTAATTTGGCACAATTTATAACTTCTAGTTTGTATATTTATGTTCATAAATCTTTGTTGAACTTCGGATTGATTTTTCTCATCTTTACTTTTTTCGAACTGTGTGCAGCTGGTTATGCTTGCAACTTTTTAAATAATAAATGTATCGGCTCGAAAACTGGCATGTCTGTTCATTAAACCTTACTGCACGAGATGGCGCAATTAGTTTTTGCATAAACTTATTCAAATTTTTTTTATGCCCAGAGCAAAAAATTGCTAATTTTTAAAATCGTTTTTGATTTTATCAAGTCTCTTACAACTTCAAATAGTGTACAAATGCAAAATATAACCCCACCAGCTGACAAAGGGGTATATCAAGACTTGATGTATGCTCCCAAAACTAATCAGTTGAGAAAAAATTTTTCGCAGCAAGTCTCATGACGAGATGCTGTTAGAGGCTGAAAATAATCTATAGCTTGAATACTAATCATCCCACAATATTTTTGACAACATTTTTGGAATCAGCATGCAAAACTACACCTAGGGAGTTGCTTTCCCCACAACTATTCTCATTTTTTTTTGAGATTCCTAAATTTGGTAGGGGACGCCCCTTAGCCAAGTATAATTAGTGGGTCAACCACAAACTTGGGCTCTTCAATTAAGCATTGGGCAATTGAAGGAGCACCGTTACCTAAACATTTTATCTCAGCCACATTTAAATAGTGGATCGATCACAGCAAGTGAAGTTTTCAATTAAGCATTGAGCAATTGATACTTCAAAATTCACAAAGATTTTAGCAACTAAACGTTTACAATTATTCATTGGGAGATTGAAACTTTAGAAGCGATTTGATATAGCTATACCTGGTCAGTTTATGTTTTAACTGTTTCTGTAATTTTGTTTTCATCTCTTTTGTAAACTGACTAAGAAGTGGGTTTTCCATCCGAGAAGTTAGGTGAGCATAATTTTGAATTACGCCTTCCATTTCGTTTGGGTTTCCCTTGTTTGTGCCAACGCGTCTGTGCCGGTCTCCTTGCGGGTGTCTCGTCTTGGCTGCGCAGCGCATATTTGGTGGTTTTTGCAGCGGCAGCGCATGCTACAACTAATTACCTTTCAATTATTCAGTTCATGTCCTGCTTCAGTTTTATTAGCAGGGTGTCACTTATTATTAGTAGCAAAACCACAGCAACATTAAATAGTGTATTAGCACTTCTATATTAGTACGCAGCTGTAAACTGCACTGCTATGGCTAAAGGTGTAGATAACACAAACATTCTGAATGTTGTGTCACATATAGAAACTGTGTCTGAGAATTTAGAAAGGCCAGAAAGTATTGCTGAGACTCAAGGCGAGCCTTCAAGTCCAGAACAGCCAGAGCTGTCCACAGTAGAAAGTAGCAGCTCACACAGTAACCTTGAATCCAACAGTGATGGCACTGAAAGTGAAGTTTTAGTGACAAAAAGATCAAACCGCTCTGTCAAAACATCATTCATTGGTATTGAGAGTAAAAAGAATGAGCTAGCATTTTTCTTGTATGCTTCTATAAACAGAGAAATTCGAAATGTTGATAAAGTTTTGAAGTTTTGTTCAAAGAGTGAGGTAATAATTGATAATTTTCAAGAGTGTTATGATGAGCTTGAAAACAATGCTGCTGTGATTACTAGTGACTATGCTAAGATGTGTCAATTATCTGAAAATAAAGTTGAAAACAATATAGCACAAAACTTTGAAGTTTATGTAAGCGAAGTTGAATCTGCCAAGGCGTTTATAAGAGTACAGATGGATAGAGAAAGGCAAGAAGAAGAAGAGATCAGACAGAAAGAAGAGGAGCTTGAAGAAAAGAAGAAATTGCTCGCAGAAGAACAGAGAATGTTTGAGGAATACATGGCTAATCGCAAACAGCAGCAACAGGTTCTATTACAGGAAACAGCCGCAAACAATGCAGCACAAAACTTGCGAGTCCAATCAAATCACTCACATCAGCTGACAACTCCAAATGTGCCATCAATAATGTCTGCACCAACAAGCTTACCCCACCAGCCATCAGAATCTTTGACAAAGTCACCCACATACCCCACATCAACACTATTGCCATCACTAAGCTTATCAACAGAAGAGCGGACAACTCCACAATTTTCAACAAACCTGTCACAAGCAAGTTCAGATTTGGGAAGCTCATCAGCTCAGCAGCAAATACTTCCAATGAGGTCCCCAACTGCCACTATCAGCTACGGTAATTCAGCACCTGTTCTGCCAATCACAACGCAGCAGCACAAAACATCAGTCGACTACAACTTACCAACACAGCAGCAAGCACCGGCAGCATTGAATACAAATGTACCACAAGGTATGTACTCAGTACCAATCTTACCAGCTGGTGCAACACCGACACAGCAACAAATGACAACAAACTTCAACTTACCCATACAGCAGCTGGCACGCAGTTTAACACAATCCATGAAGCAAACAAGAAAAACTGAAATTGAACCTGAGATCTTCAAGGGAGATCCTTTGCAGTTTGCAGATTGGGAGTGTGACTTTGATAGCTATTTAGAATCCCAAGGAATTGGAGACGATGGTTCAGGAAAGATAAGGTATCTGAAAAAATACGTTGGCGGAGTCGCTAAAGAATGCATAAGTGGTCAATTTTATGTAAGGACAGACGACTCTTACAAACACGCAAGAATACGCCTCAAAAATCGTTTTGGCAAGCAGTTGGACATAGCTCGAGTCATGAGGGATAAACTCAGTAAGTGGTCAAAGGTTCCTAGCAGTGATGCGAGTGAACTACTCAGGTATGCTGATTATCTGGACCAATGCAAAAGTGCAAAAAGGTCCGTGAGTGGTTTATCTGTGCTAGACGATCCCCACACAAATGAACAGTTGGCAGACAAGCTTCCAGAGCGGGCCAAAAGAAAATGGGCAACAAAAGTGTATTATACACATAGTTTACCTACTTTGTAGCAGAAGAAGCTGAGATGCTATCCTTGCCACTCCTACAAGATTGTCGAAGACCACGAACTGCAAGACCACTAGAAATACTGCAAGGAAAACTTCAACCTGCACAAACATCAGGTGCACTGAGACCAAGAGCAAAGGCATTTGCAACACAATCTCGAATGGAATGCCTGCATTGCTCGGAGCCCCATCCATCAGCACACTGCTTCAAGCTTCTGGCTCAGCCCTATGATACACGACTGAAATTTGTTCAAAGTCACAAGCTATGCTACACCTGTGGAGAGCCAGACCACGGTTCACAGCACTGTTCTAAAAAACAACATCCAAACTGTAGAAAGTGTGCTAAATTTGGCCACCCGACAATACTACATAAGAGAAAGGAAGATTGGGATGCTAACCCGCGCATGACTCCGAGTCACACATCTCAACAAATCACACGTCAACGACCAGCTGCTAAAGAGCAAAAAATACATGCACAGACTAATCAGTCATCCCCTTCAGATTCTGCAAAAGCTAGTCAAGAAGTTGTAAAACTTTCTAACAAGAACACAAAAGGCGCAAACAGACAAAAGCTGTACAACATGGGAATGCCTGTCTATGTTTCAACAGCAGCAAAACCCAGTCACAAAGTACTTGTGTACGCATTTATGGACTCGGGTTCCGACAGCTCATATATAACAAAGGACTTGGCTGAAAAACTTAATCCAAAGATATTGTCTAGAGGTCCAGTTGACATTGAAATGATGTCAGGCAAAACCAAGCAGAAGCGCATAACTCGCTATGGTGATCTTATACTGAACGGTTATCTCCAAGGAACAGCTACACTACCAACAGCTTATGAATGGATGGAAATTCCTAACTTTACAGGAGAGTTTGCAAACAGCATGAATGTAGAAGATTACCCGCATCTCAGTTCGATAGCAGACATGCTTCCACCTCCCCTAAATCTTCCCATTGGTCTGTTAATAGGGGCAAACTGCGCATCAGCTACCTTGCCATTAAAGTCCATTCACGGAAAAGAAAATCAACCTTATGCTGTAAAGTCAAAGTTACGATGGATGGTCTTTGGAGTGGAAGAAGCCACTAGTCCTAAAGTCAAAGTTTGCCAAGCTAAGGTGGTGGATGATGATACACAGATGATGTCACAAGATGACTACAAATTTATGGACATCATGCAGAGGAGAACAACGCGCACTGATTCTGGGTCGTACCAGATGCCGCTTCCTTTCAATAACAGGCCGTTTCTACCTAACAACAAAGACCAAGCATTAAAACGCCTTAGGAATCTAGAGAAAAGATTTAACAAAGATGAATATTTCAAATCTGAATATGAGGCCTACATGAATGAAATAGTAGATGGAAAGTTGGCTGAGCTGGTGACAGAAGGAAAAAATTTGGAAACTGGGGAGCTTTGGTACATACCTCACTTTGCAGTAATGCATCCTCAGAAAAAGAAGATGCGAGTGGTATTTGACTGTAAAGCACTCTATGAAGGAACGTCCTTGAATGACCATCTTCTGCAAGGGCCGGACATGTACAACAGCCTAATAGGTATTATATGCAGATTCAGGAATGAACCCATCGCAATAAGTTGTGACATTCAAAAAATGTTCTTTAACTTCCTAGTCGATCCAGAAGACAGAGAGTACCTACGATTCTTGTGGTGGGATAAAGAAGGAATCATTCAGACATGGAGAATGAAGGTACACCTCTTTGGTGCTTGTTCGTCCCCGGCTGTTGCCACATTTGGCTTGAGAAAAATAGCAGAGGATCATGACCACATTTGAGAGAAAGCTTCAAGGTTCATCAAGCATGACTTTTATGTGGATGATGGCGTAACGAGTGTTCCATGTGTAGAAGAGGCAATAAGTCTCATAGCAGGCGCACGAAGTATTTGCCAAGCAGGTAATCTCAGACTACACAAGTTCTGTTCAAATAGCGCTGCAGTATTAGCCACTATTCCAGAAACGGAACGAGCTGTGCAAGATATAGATCTTTTTACAGCAGCTCTCCCAGAGCAGAGAACACTAGGATTGCTTTGGAAAACTGACACTGACTGTTTCAAGTTTGTCAACAATATTAAAGAGAAGCCAACTACTAGACGAGGTCTTCTGTCTATTGTCAGCCAGTTGTACGATCCTCTTGGATTTATTGCACCATACACACTGTTAGGCAAGAACATACTGCAACAGGTAAACAAATCTGGAGTGACCTGGGATGAGGAAATCCCCGAGGAAATAAAACCGGTCTGGACGAGCTGGTTTGAGCAACTACCAACTATAGAGGCAGTACACATACCTAGGTGTACGAAACCTGAAGGCTTTGGAAAGGTTGTACGAAAAGAGCTACACCACTTCAGTGATGCAAGTGAAACTGGAATAGGTGCATGCTCTTACATACGGCAGTTTAACGCACAAGGACGGTGTCATGTAGAGTTTTTAGCAGGAAAGGCTAAGGTTATTCCTTCAAAACGGGTGATGACAATTCCACGATTAGAACTGCTCGCAGCAGTAACCACAACTCAGCTGAGCAATATGCTTCGCAAAGAGCTAAACATGAAGTTTGAAAGCGAATGTTTCTGGACAGACTCAGAGATTGTTCTTGGCTGGCTTGCAAAAAATAGTAAGAAGTTCAAGACCTTCGTTACAAACAGGGCTCGATACATACTGGATCCACACAGAACTTCCCCAATGGCACCATGTACCTGGAAATCTAAACCCTGCTGACATTGCCTCCAGAGGAATGTCATGTGACAAGCTACTGCAATCAATGTGGTTTTCCGGTCCAGAGTTTCTGCAAAAGAGACGCATAGGCTTACTTGAAGAAACCTATGACTACTCTCAGATGATGAGTCAGACAGACCCAGAGTTGAAAACGATCAAGACTCTCAACACCACGTCATCTTTACGACAACTTTCAAACAGATTTGAAAAATACGCCAACTGGACTTCCCTTAAGCGAGCAATTGCCAATTTGCAGCGCATGGCTGCTGGAACTAGAGCCCACACAGGCCATTGGAAAAAACAGCCGTTGACGCCAGAACACATGCAGAGAGCACAGGATCACATAATAAAACAAGTACAGGATCTACACTTCTCAGAGGAGATTAAAACTCTGGAGAACAACAAGCGAGTCAGTAAGAAGAGCGTTCTCTTCAAATTAGACCCATTCCTAGACCAAGGTGGTATACTCAGAGTCGGTGGAAGAGCCAAATTCTCACTTGCACTGAGCTACGAGGAAAAACACCCAATCATCTTGCCAAACCATCACCATGTGTCAACCCTCATAGCACAGCACTTCCACAGCAAAGTTCACCACCAGGGCAGGACAATGACCTTGGCCAAACTAGGTAACTCCGGCTTCTAGATCATTGGATCAGCGAAACTAGTCAAGACTATGATACACCAGTGTACAGCATGCAGGAGACTTAGAGGAAGGCCCATAGAACAAAAGATGTCAAATTTGCCAAAAGAAAGAACAGAGCCCACACCACCTTTCACCCACAATGGCATGGATTGCTTTGGACATTTTATCGTCAAAGAACGTCGCACAGACTTAAAAAGATGGGGCTTACTTCTAACCTGTTTCTACTCAAGAGCTATACACATTGAGTTGTTGAACGATATGACAACAGACTCACTCATCAATGCTCTGAGAAACCTTATCTGCATAAGAGGTCCAATCAAAACAATAAGCTGCGACAGAGGAACCAATTTTGTTGGAGCAAACAATGAGCTGCTCAAAGAACTGTCAACTATGGACCCCGTCTCTCCACTCACAGATTAGTTTAAAAATGCCAACATCGAATTCAAATTCAATACACCCACTGCTAGTCATGCTGGTGGTGTATGGGAGCGCCAGATCAAGAACATTCGAGCTGTCTTGAGCAGTCTAATACCAAAATACAAGAGCAGATTAGACACGGAGGCTCTTCGAACTGCCTTCTATGAGGCCATGGCCACGGTTAACAGTCGGCCACTCACAGCCAGCACTCTCAATAATCCCCATGCCACCGTCTTAACTCCCAACCATCTCGTAACCATGAAAGTAGAGAACTTCATTGCCCCACCAGGAAGCTTTGATAACACAGAAGTCTACGGTAGAAAAATGTGGCACAAATCTCAACAATTTGCTGAGCAGTTTTGGAGCTTGTGGAAAAGTTCATATTTGACCGAAATAACAAAGAGGCAGAAGTGGGAAAATCCAAGCAAAAATCTTGAGATAGGTGACCTTGTGCTTGTAGTAGAGGACGATGCACCTCGGAATCTATGGAAGACTGCTGTTGTTGAAGAAGTGAAAGCTGGGACTGATGGACTAGTGAGGAGTGCGAGAATACGAATAGCTAACAAATTCATAGATAAACATGGACGAGTGATACTTCCTGCCACCATGCTAGACAGACCAGTTCAGAAGTTAATTCTACTGCAGGCGAATGCCTCAAACTAAGATATGTCAATCTTACCAACTCCACTGCATGCAGATTACAAAATATTATCTTCGTAGTATAGCCTTTGTGTTTTATCTTATCTTCATCTCAAATACAACAAATAAAACAAACAAACAAAAAAGTTATTGCTTGTATCGCTTACTGTAACATTAAATATTCCACATATCGTCTAACAATTTGTTAGATTTTAGAAAATCAAGGGGGGAGTGTAGTGAACTCATCATTTAAATATGTCACCTGCTATTGATGACCATCTCAATTTAACCCCAATTTTTATGCTATCACCGAGCAACAAACACCCTATCTAAACACCTCAGGAATGTGTCAATGCGCTCTTGCTGCCAAATGCTTCTGTTTGACCTGTGCAGTTTCGGCGGGGCTGCCGCTCTGGGATTGGTCCAGCGTGGTTGGTACAGACTGGGGTGGCCAATTGAAATGGTAGCTTTTGTTGTATTTTGAGAGTGAGTTGTTTCTCTGGTGGCAAACACGCTGACTAGTCAGTCTAGTTCAACCTATTTACCCAACTAGCAGCATTTCTATTTTATATTTTACACACCGCTATTATACAGCCACACTATTATAATATTCTATGAAGCAAGCCTAAGAAAGCCAAAAGGTAATATTATATTATTAATTATTGTGTTTGCATTTTATTCCCTTTTTTATACTTTTTATCTAGTTTTGTTCATTTATACATGTATCTTGTGATGTTCATTTATAGACTTCACGGTAGTAGAGTAGTGAATAACGATGTAATCTGTGGAGTTGGTAGCAATAAACATTAAGGTTTACTTACTCACACACTCATTTACTCCTACTGCTGGTGATTTCAACTACTTATAGCTTGCTGGGTAGCTAGCAGACCCGCAAACTGCTATAAACATCATCATGGTTAATGCAAATAAAGTAGTTAAAAATACAATTATATGAATGATGACAAAAAATCAGCCCATGCTGGGTACTGTGTTTTGTAGTCACCAGAATAAAGGCTCAAACACACTGAAGCGAAACCTGTGTGTATGATCACTTTGACCACCAACGAAGCCGCCTGACCGTGCGTGCGGCGTTAAAGCACACTGATGAACGCCGCTAGCGATTGCAGTCAGAGTTATCTACTCTCAAAGGGCATTTAACTTTAACTTAGTTTTATAAACTAAAAAGTATTATTGCAAAAATAGTTGGTTAAACAATAATATGGTTTTAAAATTCTTATGATCAAATTTTTGTTTTGCAAAGTAAATAAGGCAACCAATAAACTTGTTTAAATCTATTTCAAGTAAAAAAAATATAAAACTGATGAAAACCACCTTGAAATTTTTGTAAAAATAAATATCTTTTAATTGGAATCGGAATCGGAACCTAGCGCAGGTGTATCATTGCCGTACAAAATGTCGGCAAAACCTAGGCCTCTACCTCTATGAAAGAAACTAACACAAAAGCAAAATTGTCACCTTTTTATTTCAAAACTTTGCTACAAAATAATGCATACAGTAAAAGCAGATCCCTCTCAGCAGCAGAAGTGGGGACAACTCCACAAATACTTAGAAGCAGGAGTCACAATACCAGAGTAGTGAAGTGGTAGTGATAGTATCCAGACAGCAATCTAGAGGCAGCAGCAGTCTTGATAAAGTCTACACAATCGTCTACAAGAAGGTCAACGATGACATTTTTGTAGGAAGGTGAAGCTTTGATGGCTGCTACTGCCTCCTCGTTACTTCTTACTGGTCGTATGACCACATCTCTGTCGTGTATACTTTCTCTTTCTAGTATATGGGTCAGTAATGGCAGGAAACCTGTAAGTGAGAGAAGATAGTTCTAACATTGCTTTAGGAGTTGTCCGCTTCTGTAACTACCTTTTGTGGTCTTTAGTGCAAGGCTATTTAGTTGAGGATACATTTCTACATACATATTACTGAAATGTCGCTGTACTAGCTCACTTTTATTTGAAACAATTTATTTATTTTTGGATGTGGTGGAAAAATATTATAAACAATGTTACATAATAGTGCTTTAAAACCACTTCATGTTTTTTTAATTATTTTTATTCGCAAAGTGAATTAACTATTAACAAAAATATTTACAGAACTCTTAAACAGATATAAAAACCTAACTAAAAAAATTTGATATTATGATCAATGAACCCCATTATAAAATAAATTGGATGAGTGCCAAGAACAGAGGTGAAACATTCAGTGGGTAGTAGAGAGTGACTACTAGTGTGTCTATTACACAAGACAGAACTATAAATGCCCCAAGCAAGCACTTGAGGTGAAAGACTGTTAGAGTAATACACTTGAGACCTCAAGTATCTGTCAATTCTTCTACTTACACTACACAAACTATTAGTCTGCCATTTTTGATGTAGCAAAGCCTACTGTAGAAAAAGTTCTAATTTTTCTGTTTTTCATTTATTCATAAAATACTTTATTGTTTGTTATTTGATTGATCATAAACAAGCAGCAGAGCTGTTTGCAGAATCTGCAGTTTACGTTTGGCATGCAAAAGTTTTTCGTTTTAAATTTTATTGATTGATCTTTAATATTTGCACTAACATTGATTAAATCAAATATTTTAGACAAAATCTTGTTTAATTTTAAAACTTGGAATATAAAATCCTTAGAAACAAATCACAAAAACAATATTGCGCTCAAAATGTACTTAAAAAAGAATGACTGGAAGCATTGGTGATTATGTTTAATCTTTACGTAATTTACAGACACCTCTAACGGAATGAAACCAAAATAACCCAAAATAGTCTAAAATCCTAAAGTTTGTTACCTGTGGGACGGGTGGTTGATGTTATAACCAAGATTTGTGACCATTCAAACTTCTCAGCCAAGTCTTCGTACGCTTGTCTCACACTTATCAGGTCTGGCCATAGACTTAGGGTTGTAGTTCTTTGATCTTCGCTTTGGTCAGCTGTGAACACTGTCAGATCTGGATGGATCTGAAAAAGTTGTGATATTATCAGCTTTTGTTATCATTTAATCTGTGAAACCGAAGTCTGAGTTGAACCTCTAGCTAAATGAATATTGTCGTAGTACGCTTGAACCGCAAAACAAATTGTGTGAAAATTCAGAGTTTGTGTTAAAAAGTCGTTGTTGTAGTACAGTATCAGGGGAGGTATGAGATCACATGATATGAGTGAAGCTGTGGATGTGAACACAACACGTGATCAACTTCACAAAAATACATGTTGCTTTTTACTGCCTCTCTTACCTCTAAATGTGGTATTTCAAACTTGGAGCTAAAGGAACGAACATAGTCGGAAGAAGTCGCATCAGATGGTCCAAATATGGCTGCCACTCCGAAGCTAGAGCTTGCTATCGAGCACACTGTGAGCAGCGAAAAGAAAACTTTAGCAATTTCGATTTTTTTCAACTTGTTTTCATTTTAGAGTGGAAGGTTCACTGTAGCTGTCAGCAGTCTTTGCAATAATAGTTCATTACCACAAACTATTCAAGGAACAAGCAAAAACTGAATATTTTGTATTAAAAAATATCAAAAAGTTTATTTAGGTAATCGTTGTTGATATCCCAATTGCATAAAGCACACCACAATGTTTATTGGCTGTGCTTTTACCTTGTTTGGATGTGTCGAAGGGATTGCTAACACGGCGCATGGAGAGGTCTATGGATTTGGACACATATAGATCAATGCTTCTATCAACAGAATCTACTGCAAACTTGAACACTTTTTCCTCCATGTCTGCTTCATCATTGTTGTTCAGCAAAGCACCTACACGTACACTTCAACATATTCATACACCTAAATAATTGATAACTGTGTGTACTCTAGACACAATTTTCAGGGTTTGTTGTTTTTTATTAGAGTAACTGATCACCTGGCACATTGAGTCAAATGGTGCTTGGTACTAAAAAAGGTAGATTGGAATTTTGCCAAAGAGTGTGTGAGACTAAAATCATTGTCCTCTTGCATTGAAAATAAAAAATCATAACCACTCTACCATGGGAGCCTCTAGCTCTGCTTTGTAATAGGAGTGTTTATCTATGGCATAAATCTTGACTCTTGTAAAAAAAATAAATCAAATATCCATTTATTGCGTCAAAATGGAAACAAAATTTATCGTGGAATTGATTTTAAAATACTTACCGAAAGAAATATATTCATTACCATCACTGCTTGGTTGACTCAAAAGTTCGTTAGCAAGAAAAAGTACAATCCATCCACATATCCTTAAGGCTCGGCCATCCATAACTGTCTTGGCACTCTCGACTCTTGCTTACACTAAGAACTTGTAGAGTGTCAAGTTTAATTGAAAGCAAAATATTATCGTTTATATCTAGAGTAATTGAATGAAGTGTATGTAACTTTTAGCACCACCTTTCACAATATATAAGTAGCAAGGGTATCGCTGACAGCGGTCAAGATGATGAGATACTGCAGCAGCGCGTCTGTCAGCGTCAGCACTATTACATACTATTATGTGCTGTCGGTTATAGCAGTTTTCTTTGATTATTAACCATGCAACAAACGTGTGAATAAATCCAATGAAAAGTTTTGTAACGCTGAATGAAACTGGACTCTAGGCAAAAGTATTCTAGCTGCAATAGTTGCATCATACAGAAACTTTTAGCTTACATTTTAAAGTTCTTTGGTAGAAACTGGGGTATAGAGTTAATGTTTTCCGGATCGGCGCATCCCTGAAGAAAATTATATCCGTGTAATGCCAAACGCAGGTACATAATCAGCAGCTATAACTCATCTTTTCATAATCATGACTGTGGATTATTATTGCTAACAAATAATCATAAGGAGTAATTAGTGTAAAAAGTAGTTAGTAGATAATGTGCAGCGCAGCCTGGGAAGGGAATCAATCACAATAGCAGTAAGTAGTTAACATTGCTTTAGATTTGTGTGCACATGCGCTTTCATAGCAAATTCTATTATTCCACGTATTATGGTGGCTCATAACGTTAAACGGTTTCGTTTTCAAAGCGTATGAACGGATTTAAAATAGTCCAGACGGTTTGCAAAGCGTCTTTTACATTGAAAATAATTGGGTAATTGTAGTAAAATAGCCCAAGAAACTATGTTTAAAAACGGGCTTGTTGGGTATAATAAATTAATTGTCGGCCTCAGCAGTTGCAGGATTAATGCTATAAAACTATTTCCTGTCCAACAATTGTAAAATCTGCAAACCGTATAGTTTTCTTGCAAATAATTCAGACGGTTTAGAAATGATCCAGATGATTTAGAAAATTACAAACCGTATGAACGCTTTAGAAAGAGTATGAACTATTTACAAACCGTATGAAATATTTTGAAATAGTCTGAACTGTTTTAAAATAGTCTGAACTATTTTGAAATGGTTGGAAAAGTTGCAAGGCACATGGCTTTCGAACCAAAAGCGATCGTCATCATTTTATTTATAGCCTCTATATAACTTCATCAACATAGACGTCGATCAAAAGACATAGAGCAAGTTGATTAACTGTATAAAAATGTTGTTGAATATAATCTCTAAAATGAATTTTTACATTTACAGTTAGGTTGTATTTATTATTTAAAATAATTTAAAGCAAATAATATTTAATAAATAAAAAATATTATTTATTAATTTAAAGAAAATTCAACTGTTCAGTGTTTAGGGGAAACATTATCCATCATAAATGGACTGTAGATCTATGATCATTAGAGCGAGCCAGCAAATCGGCTCGGATTTTTTAAGTTCACGAACAATTTCACAAAGCGTTCAGAAGTTTTTGCAAAAGTTCAGACTATTTCAAATTCGTTCAAACGGTTTGGAAAGCGTTCAGACGTTTTAAAACACAAAATGTTCTGAGCCACCATAATGTATTTTATAACATTTTATATTTATATTTCATTAGAATAAAACCAAGTAAATAATGACTGTTGAACAAATGGTTTTATTTGAGAACTTGATGTTTTAGTAAATATTTGGATTAAAAACTGGA
The DNA here is from genome assembly GCA_945261195.1 of Cryptosula pallasiana. Taxonomy (NCBI): domain Eukaryota; kingdom Metazoa; phylum Bryozoa; class Gymnolaemata; order Cheilostomatida; family Cryptosulidae; genus Cryptosula; species Cryptosula pallasiana. Next base: position 21,677,621 of record OX183140.1, on the reverse strand, counting down.
TGATGATTGACAGTCGGACTATTTTTAGCAAAAGATTTCGGTGCGAAACCAAAAATTAATTTTCATCTTATCATTGTTTAAAAAGCCTTCATCCAGCCACCCGTATGCGGCAATTTACCCTCATTGCACACAGCAATCACTGGACACAGCAAGCACCGCACACAGCAATCACTGCACACAACAATCACTGCACACAACAATCACTGAGCACAGCAATCACCGCACACAACAATCACTACACACAGCAATCACCGCACACAGCAATCACTACACACAGCAATCACTGCACACAGCAATCACTACACACAGCAATCACTGCACACAGCAATCACTACACACAGCAATCACTGCACACAGCAATCACTGCACACAACAATCACCGCACACAACAATCACTGAGCACAGCAATCACCGTACACAACAATCACTACACACAGCAATCACCGCACACAACAATCACTGAGCACAGCAATGACCGCACACAACAATCACTGCACACAGCAATGACAGCACTCGCAAGTTTTTCCTACTTGAAAACCTAATGTGTCCAAATCTGAAAAATCAAATTTGAGCTCAAATTAATATAAAAAAAAATGAATTATGCAACAGTAAAGAGGTAGTATTGAAAGCAAATGATACAAGCAGAGAATTATACTAGTTTATTGTACGGTAAATGTGAATCGAGAAATTGTGCAAAAATCCAAATAGAAAAATTGAAGTGTGGACAGGAAATGACTATACGACGATCCGTCTATTGCATAGGGAAACACCGGTATGCACTAAACATTGATTTAAAGGTGCCAGAAACTGTGTAATACTACATACCATCTCCTACAAATTACAATACAGTATACATTGCTGTATAGAGATAATAGGGGAATACTATATTTGCAAGAGCAAAACAAATATTTTGGACAAAATTGTCGATAATGTCAACTGACACAATACATGTTCAGCAATTAATGTTCTCAAATACACTTCCTATAACGCATTGCGCAGACATAAAATGAGCCCATAACGCATAGCAGGGATGTGAAGGACCCACAATGCATTGTAAATAAAGAGTTTTACAAACGACGAAACTTGACTAGGTATTCTGGGTACGCAGCTGCATTATGATAAACAACAAATATGGAAGGATTAGCCATGTCATCGACAGTAGAATGAACTTTAGCGGGTAAAGTTGTTCTATCAATAGTGAAGTGACCGAGAGTGAAGTTTCCAGTAATCACTTTGGCCAAGATGATAGATTTCACCCCAGTGTTGTAACAGTACTTCATTGAATAACCGGATGTTGTGGAAAAATTGACTCCTCGGCCCAATGAATCTGAAAATCAATAAATCCCATCTATATTGTGAGCTTAAAAAGCAATAAACTTGTTGAGTGATAAAACATTGTCGGTCAAAAGCGGTGTTGGGGTGACACCTATCAGTCCTGAAAAATTTCCCAGATTTCCTAATCTTTTTTAAAAAGCTCTCACTTAGATTTAATTAAACTCAAATATTTGAAAATAAAAAATAATAACTAATAGTTAAATAAACATGAAACTTTACCATATTTATTTTGAAATTTTAAAACAGTTAATCAATCGAAAAAAAAACTCCTAAGGATCTTTCAAGGATTTCCTAAAAATTTCAAGACCGATCGATGTCATCCCAACAACCAAAAAAATAATGCATTTAACAAAAAAAGGAATTCTTTAACAAGAACACAATCAAAACAATACAAATGAAAAAAAGATATGACAATCCACTAGCGCTTTAATACTCACCATTATTACCGTAGCTTCTGTTAAACTCGCTGTGACAAATTGACTTGGCAGTAACACTGTCTGTACCATGCCACAGCCTTCTCTCTACCACCTGTGTACCTTCTACATCTTGTATCACTTTCTCCTTGCATGCCTTATACATTTTGTATAGCTGTAGGTTGTGTACCCTGTGCACCTGTGTATACAAGCATAGATATATGTGTATACAGCTAAACATATATATATATGTCACAGTGTACACACATGAAACATAACTTTTTTTTCAACTTATAGCGGCTTACATCTAAATTCTAAAGCATGAAAATTCATCGATTGATGGTTTTTTTCAACAACGTAATCAGACAATTTGATTTATAAAGTGGCACAATTGATGAAGGCTCCTCAATTTTATTAAAATAAATTTTAAAGTAGAGCTTTTTTCAGTAAAAACATAACTTAGAGAAGACAACTCTCATTATAGACTTTCATTAATAAGTTTACTATTCAGGCTTTAAAAGATGAAAAAATTCATGTTCATTTTATGTAGCAAACTCATACTCTATAACATTTAATAATGTTACAATTTGTTTTCACAAGTCGCTAGCTAACAGCAAACACAAGATACTCCTCTACATGATTATATAAGAGTCAGCTAATCTACAACAATATATTCTGTATGCACTCACCTCTATATCTGTAACTCTGCAACTAGTACAAGTTCGTAGAAAGAGCTGTTTTATTTCTATGTATTCACCAATGGATGGATCAACTTTAACTATCTGCACCGTGTCTGGCATGCTGTCTGTGTACCAGTGGCGGGGAACGGCAGCGTTACTGTCTATAAACACATACAGAGGAAATGTACGTTTCAAATATATTATTTCAAGCTGAATGAAAGAAGAATTATTGTGTCTGTTTCAATAAAGTTAATAATCAAACATTCTCGATTCTCTTACGTTATATTTAAAGTATACGGGTTTATTTTAAAATTTACGATTCCTATTACATTATGTATTTATTCTATCTATTGAGACTTTATCATTCGTTCAACTAGGAATATCACTCAATTTGATAGTTTAATCATGGTTTTTCTGATTTGTCTATTCAATGAAAACATTCAGGAGTAGATAATTTCTTAGTTGACAGTTGAATAAATGGAAAAGATACTCCACTGATTGAATAGGCTGTATAAAATGGAAATAGCTTTTTTTTGTTCTCATTTATGAGGGGCTCTGCAGAGACCCTCACACCTCCCCTGGCAGTGCCCATGTCCGCTAGTACCTCACATAACTGCAGCTATAAAACACCGATTGAAGGGCTCGCTACTTCATTACGTCAATGTGATTGGATGACTACACAAAATTGAGCAAACGCAAATACATCGCTTATTTCATTCCTCACCTATTGACACAGTAGCACACGCAAGTTATTAGAGGTGTGCTAACCATGGCTGCCAAACTTCAGGGAAAATGTAAAGGGCTAAGAAAGAAGGAACAACGCTTAGAGGCAAGGATTAATGTGTTGCAAGAAGAATTAACGCTACTTGACCAAAACATAAAGATAAAGAAAGAACAACAACATGATGATGATGGAAGAGCTAAAAAAAAAAAATATAAGGATCTTATGTAAGTATTTGTGGAGGGATTAAATCCTAAAATACAAATATTTGTAATGGGTGTATTCTCTGCAGGTATTCCTTATTTATTTATTACTTTTGACTTCCACAAACAATGTGATTTGGACCTCAATATCATCTGTGATATTTCAGAGATGAAGAAAGAGAACTCGGCCACACCAGGGCTGATCGTAAGTATTATGAAGACAAGCTACGATACAGCCTAGTTGGCAACCGCAGCAGGAGATATGATTACGAAATACTTTGGTCTAAGGAATCGGAAAAAATAAGGCTAAAGACACTCAAAGATACAACGTTAGAAAATAAAAAGGTTGTTCAACAAAAGTTGGTACAAGAAACAAGTGAGAAGGAAAAGAAAGCATTGGTAAGGGAAGAAAAAAGAATTCATAGCGAAGAAATGTAAGTGTATAAATTACAAAAAACCCATTACATAAAACTAGCATCTCGTCATGAGTTACTAGAAATATTGTGATGATTGGCAGTTTCGGTTATGTACTTTTTCCACCAAACAAAAAATAATCTGATTAGTGTTTTAATATATCAATTTACATTTCAGAGACATCGAGAGAAGGCTCAGTAAAGTCACAACTGACATTGATTACTTTAAGAAGAAGTTAGGCATTGCTGGCAATGACGGAAATGATGATGCCGCTCTTAAAGATGCATTTGTTGATGATGATGATGATGATGATGACGATGGCAATGACTATGACGATGATGATGGTGTTGACAATGACGATGGTGATGACGATATACATTAATCTTTATTTGTTGACACTAAACATCAAGAAGAATTAATTGAAAATATTAACATTTTCTAATGTTTTTATCTCATAGTGTATCATTTCTCCTTCGGTTGACAAACAAAGCATTTTAAACCCACAATGACATTTCTTCACTATAAATCTAGCTGCAGCTGTAAACCACCTGATAAGACAGCATCCACTCCTGACTGATAGCACTATATTGGTATATCTGATATCAGCCATGAGCTAACATATGTGGGATTCAGAGAATAATATTATAAATATAATATGAATAATATATAGTATCATGGCTTCAGTATCTCTTGTTTGTACATTAGCGTCAGCTCACTTTGTGAATAGCATGAGTATAGCTTGCGTAAACCAGCTCCATCTTTGAACAAATGTAAAATAAAATCAATTTTAGCAAATGTAGCAAATAATGCGGCGATGGCATCCCTTTGTTTGTTCAGTAACGTTGTCTGTGTTGTTGTACAGTAACTTTTTGTTGTGTGCTGATGGTCTCTGAATACTGCAACAGCAGCTGTAGCTAACTTTTACTGTCTTCCTGTAAAATAGCTGATGTAGTTTATGGCTTGCTGGGATTTTTGTGCTTATTATTTTGAGGAATAAGTCACCAATATTGGTCGACATATTTTTGCTGAATGGTGGATTATACCAAAGTAGCTTTCGTTGGCGGTTCTTTTTGCCCTGGCCTGCTGGTGTGGAGTAGTACTTTAATCGGAATTCATATCCACTTTTTGTTAGAGATGAAATTGCCGCGTCGAACAGGTGTGCCCACTTGAAGGGAAGTGCCTAACTCCTTCAATAGTCTACTAAGCCAGAGTGAACGCAGGAGGAATGCCAACCAACACATATGTTGGATTAACTGCCAATGCATTCAAAACCATATATAACAACCACTTGACATCATTTAGGCATGTGGGAAACGCCGATCAACTGAATTGAGCAAGTATATATGGAAATTGAAGGATAACAACACAGAATATAGCATCAAATACAGAATTGTTAGACAAGCTCGTGCATATAACTTAAACTCACAAGAATGTGACTTGTGCATTTCGGAGAAGTTTTATATAGCGTATTTATTTACCAACAACAGGAACTTTGAACAAACGCAATGAAATGATATCCAAACATACCTACTAGTTTCTACTACGTAGTCATATGACATAATGTAAAGGATCTTGTAGATAATTTGCAGTAAATTGTTTGTGGTTAATATCAGTTTATTTTATTGTCAAAAACCCTTCCACCACTTTACATAACAATGCAAAGCTCAACAGCACCAACTCTACTAGCTCACTGACCAGACTCTCTTTTTCCATTCAAAAATACACACTACCATCTTTCTGGCCGATCAGGTTTTAGCAAAACATAACAGTATGTAACATCATTGTCAATGTCATTACGCTTCACTTGAGGCAAAGCTGCTATTTGTATCACGTCAGTACACTACACCTCCCCTTGATTTCTAATCACCAATTTGTCACGGAACATAAAAGTCAGCTAACCACGAGAGGGGCTTCCTAACTGCTCTCCGCGCACTGTCATTGCAAATTTGTTCGTCATCATACTCGTCATTTGCATCACTATCATTGTCATCAGCCTGCTGATCATGTTGGTTGCTCGCAAACGATTCATCGCTCGGCAGGGAGCATGTTTGGCACAACCTCACGTCACTAATGTGCCTAGTCATTGAGTCGACCTGCACAGCCGCGTTCGACACTAATGCTGTTACCCTTCCTATCTTCCATGGCGTCGTACACCTCGAGTTATGTGGCTTGACATACACCATGTCGTTCGGTTTGAACGGATTCAAACTACTATCACGTGGCTTGAACGAGTTTCCTGACACATCTGGTGGATTGTGCTTGCCGTTCCTATAGATCTCTTCTGCTGGAATTACGCCATCGACTTTTGGAGAGAAGTTGTACCAATACAACATCTCCTGAACACCCTTGCCTGTTCGGGCCATCATTCTCTTTATTGTCCGATGGTGCCTCTCTATGATTCCATTGCCTGACGCTCGATATGCACAGCTGAACACATGTTCTACTCCCCATTTTCTCAAGAGATCCTTCATTCTTTGACTCTGGTAACATGGACCATTGTCAGACAGAATCTCCTTTGGTGCTCCCCTCTCATAAAACACTTGTTCTATCACCTTGGCTACACTCTCTGCTGTCTCATTTCTTAACATTTTCCACAAGGCAAATCGACTCGGTCCACAATCTATGATTGTTAAGTAAGGTGTTCCATTATAGTGAGTGATATCAGTAGCTAATCTTGTCCAGTTGACCTGTACTCCTAGCTCACCCTTCTCCCACCTAATAGGTGCTGGGTCGATCCGCTTACAAATGTGGCACTCTGACACAACTGTTGCCACATCTTCCTCATTAACTGCTGATCCCCACCTCTGCCTTTCTAAATACAACGTCTTAGCAACACCAAGATGATGTGTGTCATGTAAGTCGCGAATGTCCTGGATTGATCCTTGATTACCCTGCTGGGCGACTGCAACGGACACTTTCCTGTCAAACCAACTCTTCGGAACACGAGTTAACACATCAGCTTTGTTCTCCACTGACTTCACTAACCTCATCTCTACTTCCAAACTATACAAATCTACCAACTCGGCTATCATACTAAGCCTCCTCCTAGTAAGCATCTCACCTAGACCACACACCTTGGGGCGCTTGCTATTGGCAATGATCGACTTTACCCAGCTATACACCATTGCCGAATCAGTCATAACGCACAGCTTCTTGACATTCCACTTAACTCCTAGACTGATGCCTCTGATCACTCCCTCAAGCTCCGCCACATTGATGTGATTACCATCATCCTTACGTAACCAGCTTCCATCTTCCACACCACTTATCTCCACAGTAACCCCAATAGCTAACTTGCTAGCATCGCACCACACAGTTCCCTCTCCATTATCTGCTACTACCCACTGGTCGCCGACTGGATCTTTGGACTGAACCCTGTCTAAAACCTCTCTCACCATCCGATTGACTGCGTCTGGTATTGGGTCGTCCCAATTGCATTCATTTACCTGCCTCTTTATGTAGCTACACGCCACCCTCAACTATCCGCCAACTGGATAGTGACCCACTAACTTGCCACACATAGAGAACAGCTTTCTTTTTGTGAGTGAGTCAATATCACCTTCCAGTGGATTGTCTCTGCTCCACTCTAACCTTCCTGAACTATTTTTCTTTACTCTAAGCCCCAACACTCGGGCATCACTGATACTCTCTGGCTCCTTCGTTACTAAAACATACTTCGCTAAGTGTTCTCTCACCTGAGAGACTGAGACTTTGTTCAAATCAACGATGATATCATCTATGTAATGGTCTGTACCTGCATCTACTCTCCTGTCTAATCCTAACACACAGCTTAACACCTTGCTCATTATCTTCGGGGCAACATTAAGTCCAAACACCATTATAGTCATCACAAAGAGCTTGTTACCATACTTTATGGCTTGAAACTTCTGGAGTTCTTGGTCCACGTGAAGTTGTAGATATGCTTTCTTTAAGTCCAGCATACAGCAGTTAGTTCCCAACTTTCTCCACTCCCGCAGTTTGTTTTGACATACTGCTACATCTGCTCCTGGGTTGCAGCTTATATACTGATTAAGCTCTTTGCCGTAATCCATCACTGGCCTGACTTTCCTCTGCTTGTTTGGTTGGAATGCTGCCATGAGTGGTATCACCCCTTGAACCATGCCGTGGATTGACCCATTGTGCTCTTCCAACCACCCATCTTGTATCCACTGTCCCATCTCTGACTCATACTCTTTCTGACACTCCGCATCTATCCTATACTGAGCACACTGATTTCGTAGTGTGGGCTCACTATCCTTCCATTTCCATCCAACTGTCCATTTTTCTCCATCAAACAGCGCCGTGAAGTCTGTGTCATCAAGTTGCAATCTGGAGCTTTCACCAACTGCCACCACTGTTCGCTCTTTCGTACCATTCTCGTCCTTAAATCTTGGCACTCCTTTCGAACTCTATCCATTCCCATGATGAGAGAACATCCACACACCAACGTCTCTGATACTAAACACCGTACATTCACCGTCTTACCTTCCACTACTGTACACAGATCAACCTCCCCTAGGCACTTTGTAGTTTTTCCATCTAACATGGTAACAATTGTCCTCTGCCGTGTGTACCTCGCACCAACCGTTTTGAGAACGCCCAAACTCACAACGGTTTGTTGGCATCCTGTGTCAACTAGCGATCTGCAACCGAGTCCATTAACGTCAGCCATGATGATTGGTAGCGCCGATTTTACTGTGGCTTTGAGGGGCGAGCATCCGACGCAGACGCTGCCCCGGTCACGTTTCCCGTACGTTGAGGACATCTATTGGCCAAATGTTCTATTGACTCACAGATGTAACATTTGCGAATACGATTTGCGCCAGTTCTACTAGAAGGACAATCTCTAGCAATATGTCCAACACCTAAACAGTTGTAGCACTGCCCAGCCCTAGCATCCTGTCTATTTCCTCTACTATCCATCCTGTTATCTATTCTCTTTTTTGTCTAAATCCAGTCCTATTATCTTGTCTAAACCCTGCACACCCAAAGCTGCCACCATCACTCTTAGACGCCATCATTGCCCTTGCTTTGCTAACTAGTTCCGCTAATTCCATACTATCCACATTAACAGTTGACTTCAGCTGCAATGCAACATCTGATGGCAGTCCTACTACAAATGCACATCTCAGTAACGGGTCAGCATCAGTTTGTCCCATCAGGTTGACTAGCCTTCTTAAATCAGCAAGATAAACATCTACTGACTCACCCTCCAATAGCACTCTATTCCGCAGCTGGTCATACGACGAGAAGGCATTAGTGCTAAACGCAGTTGTAAGTTCCTTTTTTAGTTTATCATAATCAGTTTTCACAGCAGCTGTAAGCTGTTGATAGACAGCAAAAGCTGGCCCTGACAGAAAAAGCGGTAGAAACTTCAACTTGTCCTTGATAGACTGAAGCTGTGCCACCAATTCAAGTTTCTCCACCCATATTGAGAACTTCCCACTTGTATTATAATCCACATAAGATCCTATGATGTCTGAGTACTTCATACTAGCCATAATGTACGCCGAAATAGCTTGTAGATAATTTGCAGTAAATTGTTTGTGGTTAATATCAGTTTATTTTATTGTCAAAAACTCTTCCACCACTTTACATAACTATGCAAAGCTCAACAGCACCAACTCTACTAGCTCACTGACCAGACTCTCTTTTTCCATTCAAAAATACACACTACCATCTTTCTGGCCAATCAGGTTTTAGCAAAACATAACAGTACGTAACATCATTGTCAATAGGGAGTTTGCGAAAGCCCAACGAGGCCGTTAACGAGTACGTGAGAGAGGTCACGTGGTACCACTAGAGCGGATTATCGGTGATTAGCTGTCTCGTCCCACGTAGTACCTCTCGTAAACGTGAGATTTTTTACGTCAATTTACTGTTTTGACGGAAGGGAATATTTGCTACGTGAGGCGCCTCTTTTACACTGGAGGGAATTTCTTTACCGCCATCGCAAATTTTATTATTAATTATTATTTTTATCATTGTTGATTAAATGCCATAAAAAACATGAAAATTACAATCACTCACTGGCGTATACACATTTTGAATAAACATCAGTTAGGCCAGTAATCCATGTACAGGAAGCCACCACCATTCATAATAAATAAATACAGCTGTGTGTTAATAGTAACTTACAACTTTGTTTGGGAGGCCATTATTAGTAAAATAAAAATACAAAAGGTGTAAATGCTATCGGTGTGAAAACGGAAATTATTTTCAGTCAGGGAATAGGCTCTCTCGGCGAGATTGTCGCAACGTACTTGGTGAGCTTATCCCAGAACTTAATAATTTGGCCAATTGGCGCGTACCCTACGTTAACGTACTCGTTAGTCAGGGTTTTTCGCAAACTCCCTAATGTCATTACGCTTCACTTGAGGCAAAGCTGCTATTTGTATCACTTCAGTACACTACAGATTTCACAGTGCCCTTACTTAACAACTACTAGAGAGGAGATACCCGGTTGCAATAGCAGACAACTAACATGCTTATCTCGCTACTAGTAACACCTCAATGCAGGGTAACAGCTATGCAGGGCTGTACCGGGTTGAGTGGAATCAACTCTTACTAGAGAGCCCTACTGCAAGCAGTAGTAATGGTTTATATACTGTCTATATGTGTATGAAGGTACAATCCGTGTTCTGCCTTGTGTGGAAGAACCAAAAAGTTAACTAGCAACCTGCCAAACTAAATACAAGTGTTTCAAATTATCAATCACTTTATTGTAATACAAAACAGGTATTCACACAAGTAAGCTCCTTGTGCAACCACTACAACAGTTCTGTCACTCTGAACTAACATCATCATTGTTAATGCAAAGAAAGTAGTTAACACTTTCCAGCTCACCGATCCTTAAGCTTAAGCGAAGTCCGACTCACCAACTCAAGCGTCAAAACCACGAAAAAACTATTTATATAAAAAATTGATCAAAATTCTGCAAATGGTCCGAGCGAAAAAGTAAAAAGATGAGTGTGTACCTTTTTGTTTACTCTAGAGTTTCTGCAATATCCAAAAGGAATAGACAGTTTGTATGAAATGTTTTGTGCCGAAGTATACACTGACCTATTTTTGCATGCCTTGACCACATTTTTATGTCCGCTCGTGGTTTGGCAAGGGCACAAAAAATATTCATATCATCATCAGGTTTGCAAAACTTAATTCGATGGGTAGCTGACATTTTAATCTATAACTCCATGTGTTTTTGGGTCGTTTCGTGCACAAATACAGCATTGGAGAGAGAAATCGTGAACTACAGATCTTTAGGAGATCACGGCCACAAAGAAAGTATTTTCTGCATAGGCATGCGCAGATGGCTTCCGTGTGTAGCTTGTCGTAACTAACTTCAGTATAGAGTTACAGCAAAAATTATCACATGTAATAAGAGAAGATTCATCAGGCTATGCACACATGTAAGTTTTGTCAGCGTGTGATATCATGCGAACGCTACAACAGGCAGCAAAGTTATTACAACATTCACTGGTTAGCAACGGCAAACACTAATTCATGCATTTTGCAATAGCGTGGCAGCTGATCTGCTTCAGCAAGATTCTGTTTGCGGATAAAGCAAAAAATTTTACACTCGGTGAAAGAAAACCCCTCAGGCTATCTATACATGTAATGTTTGTCAGCAAGCAACATCATGTGAAGGCAGCTGCAAGCAGCAAAGTTGATGGAAGATTCACTGGCAAAGAGCAAGTACGCAATATTTCAGTCACTTGGCCGCAATCACTCATGCATTTAGCCGCGCGCATATTAGGGTGGCACATAATCTGCTGTTACTAGACCCAGGGAACAGCTACAGCAAAATTGATTGGCCAGAATAAAAGAACACATCCAGGGCTATCTATACGTGTAAAGTTTGTCTGCCTGCTACATTATTTAGTGGGGCAGTTGCATGCAACAAAAAACAATACAATATTCAGTGGCAAGAAGTTGGCTCACAATGAATCATCCATTTAGCCGCGAGTAATTAGGTGGCAGATAAATGGCTGTAACTATACTCAGTAAAAAGCCACAGCAAGACTTTTCACACACACCAAAAGTAAACATCTCAGGCTATTGATACATGTAAAATTTCTCAGCTTGTTTCGGCATGTGAAGAAATGTGCACACAACAACAAAGTGAAAAATATTCCATGGCAAACAGTGGGCATGCGATGAAGCATGCACTTGTCCTGTGCATACGAGCGACAGACTATCTGCTGTAACTACAATCAGTTTGAAGCTACAGCGAAGTTTTTTACACCCAGTGAAAGTAAACACCTCAGGCTATCTATACATGTAAGTTCTGTTGGCCTGTGCCAGCATGTGAAGAAATGTGCAAGCAACAAAGAAATGACAAAATATTCAATGGAAAACAGCTGGCACAAGATGAGTCATCCATTTAGCCGTGAGTAGTCGGGTGGCAGACAATTGGTTGTAGCTAGAGTCACTTTACAGCTACAGCAATTTTTTTTACACACAATCAAAGAAAACATCTCAGGCTATCTATGGATGTAAATTTTGTCAGCCTGTGCCAGCATGCGAAGAAGTGTGCATCCGACAAAAATATGTTATGATATTCAATGGCAAACAGCTGACACAATAGGCATTTTCGGATCGAGAACGTTCATTCCAAAATGGGCAAAATTTTCGTTTTTCGGCGAGTACAAAACCTGTTTTTTGGAACTCTATGCTGAACGGTGGTTTTACCGTTCAGGGGGCCGTCCACCCTATGACGTTGTTGATCCGAATGCGTAGAGTTCTCCTATAATAAATATTTTTGCAAATAATGAGCCCTTTTACGTTAGTTACAATAACAAGACAAGAGTGATGAGGCCTCAAGTTTCATTTCTAACAATAATAATAAAATAAATAATAACAAGTCTTGAAGCATGTTGATGTTGAAATTATTTTTGGACACATTTACTGAGGATGGTGAATTAAAATAAAATTGTAATAAATAATTATAATATAAGAAAAATGTATGATAATCGTTATTAATATTACTGTTATTCAAATGATATCATCATTAATATTATTTTAAGTTCTTATAGTCTTTTTAATTATTTTATTATACTTTAGTTAGTAAAAAAAAAACAATTGTTCAAATAGCCAAACATCACCAACCAACTGATAATAAACATTGTTAAAAATGAAAAATAGTAATTAGTAAAACACATAAGTAACTGGTAATAATTATCAAAATTATTATTTACTTTTTTATAATATATAACCAAAAAGCTGTCACCTCAGCAGGATGCGTATTTTACTATTCACTGCGACACTAGAAAAAAAGAAGAAGATAACTCCGATGAAGTGAACTTATGATTTTGAACGTTCATGCATAGAAATTATGCCAGGAACGAACGTCAAAATTGCATTCGGAAGCGCTTTCCCGTGCCAATTTTTTCAAGGCATGGACGTTCTTGATCCGAAAATGCCTAATGAATCAACCATTTGGCCGTGAGTAGTTAGTTGGCAGGCAATTGCCTCTAACTATACTTAGTAAATAGCTACAGCCAGAGATTTTACACACAATGAAAGAAAACATCTCAGGCTATCTCTACATGTAAACTTTGCCAGCCTGTGCCAACATATGAAGGCAATATTTGCTGGCAAATGCAGCTGATCAATTTGAGAATGTAATGGCAGACTAGATATCTATGGAACGCACACCTAAACAATAACATAATTTAGACCCTACTAGCACCACTTCCATGTCATCTCCCAAGAGGCAGGTGCAATATGACGTCGTTACCATTTTTTATTGTGGCGGTTCACCAGTAGGCCCTGTGATAACTTGAACCAGCAGTGACCCCAGTCCTATACCACACTCCCTTAGGGTGAGCAGCCCGCAGGGGTACATCATTATAACACAAAACAAAACAGACACATCTGCGCTGCTGCCAAAAAGGGTAGTGACCCGTATGATGACAGGCAGATGTAAACTAATATGGCTAGACACAAAGTGCGGTAACAGGTAACAGTAATATAACTACACACAAAATCATTGGCAAAGAACTGGCACACAATGAATCGTGATTTTGTCCTTTGCGAGTGGGTGACAGACAACCTGCTGTAGCTAGATTCAGTTTACAGTTACAGCCAGAGATTTTGCACACAGTGAAAGAAAACATCTCCGGCTATCTATACATGTAAAATTCTGGCAGCCTGTGCCAACATATGAAGAAATTTTCATCAAACAAAAATATGATAAATTATTGAATAGGAAACAGCTGGCACACAATGAATCATCCACTTGTCCTTTGCGAGTGGGTGACAGACAACCTGCTGTAGCTAGATTCAGTTTACAGTTACAGCCAGAAATTTTGCACACAGTGAAAGAAAACATCTCCAGCTATCTATACGTGTAAAATTCTGGCAGCCTGTGCCAACATGTGAAAAAATTTTCATCAAACAAAACTATGATAAATTATTGAATAGCAAAGAGCTGGCACACAACGAATCATCCACTTGTCCTTTGCGAGTGGGTGACAGACAATCTGCTGTAGCTAGATTCAGTTTACAGTTACAGCCAGAGATTTTGCACACAGTGAAAGAAAACATCTCCGGCTAACTATACATGTAAAATTCTGGCAGCCTGTGCCAACATATGAAGAAATTTTCATCAAACAAAAATATGATAAATTATTGAATGGGAAACAGCTGGCACACAATGAATCATCCACTTGTCCTTTGCGAGTGGGTGACAGACAACCTGCTGTAGCTAGATTCAGTTTACAGTTACAGCCAGAAATTTTGCACACAGTGAAAGAAAACATCTCCGGCTATCTATACGTGTAAAATTCTGGCAGCCTGTGCCAACATGTGAAAAAATTTTCATCAAACAAAAATATGATTAATTATTGAATAGCAAACAGCTGGCACACAATGAATCGCCAACTTAGCAGTGAGTGGCTGGATGGCAGATAATCGGCTGTAACTATACTTAGTAAACAGCCACAGGAAGATTTTTCATACACCATGGAAGAAAACATCTCAGGCTATCTAGACATGTAAATTTTGTCAGCTTATGCCAGCATGTAAGGAAACATCCATTCAACAAACAGATGACAACATATTCAATAGCAAACAGCTGACGCACGATGCATACACTTGTCCTGTGCAAGTGAATGACAGACACTTTGCTGTAGCTAAACTCAATTTAGAGCTACGGCAAGTTTTTTTACACACAATGAAAGAAAACATCCCAGGCTATCTGGAGATGTCAAGTTTGCCAGTCTGTGCCAGCACGTGAAGGAATGTGCAAGCAGCAAAAAGTGATACTATATTTGATGGCAAATAGCAGGCACACATACAATATTAATTCCAGCGTGTGCAGATAGATAGAAGCTAATGTTCTGCTATAGCTAGGCTTCAGCCAAAACTTTTACACACAGAGGAAGAAAACAGTCTGGGCTGTCTGAAGGCTTGCCTGTGGCATTATTTTGAGGCATGTGCACGCTGCAGAACAGGTACAAAGTTAGCGCTCAGCAACTGGCAAAAAACAGGAAGTCATCATTTACAAATGATTCACATCACAGCAGGGGATCTGTCTGTAGTAGCAAGAAGACTGACTTACTAATAATAAGTAATTAGAATAATAAATAATAATTATTCATATAGAAATAATAAACAGCTGTTTTGTGTTCAGTAAAAAAAATTCAATAGAAAACTCAATTCTAATAACAATATTTGCTTCAAGATGAGGAATAAAAATAATAATTAATTGTTATTACTTTTTTATAACTATTATTATTATTATTCATCGGGTTATTATTATTGTTGTTATAAAGTAAATCAACTTACAGCCATCCCAGGAAGATGATCCTTCCAGCTCACTGTCAGTGTCACAAAACCAAAGCCATTCACATTGTTAGTATCAGCACAATGGATATTCAATTAGCGGTTGAAAAAACCACTCGTGCCAAAAACAATAGGCAATTGAGAGTGGATAGGAAGTCGAAAATTCTAGAAGCATAGACTGGCATAATCTAATACAAACAAAATTTACTACAAAGCTGAGAATGTGCTCTACACGATGCAAAAAAAATCTTGAAAATCAGTCTAACAAGAATCAGCGGGGGTGATAATGCTACTGATAGTATGATATCAAAAATAATTAATACAGTAACAATTATTATATAATAATAATAAATAAAATATTTGATATTATTATTTATATAATTGTCACTGTATTAATTATTTTTGATATCATACTAGCCGTAGTATTATCACCCCCATTGATATTTGTTTATTAATTATTATTATTAATTAATGATATATCATCTCATCCATAAAAAATTATCATTTATTGTTTATTAATTATTATTAATAATATAATTTATTCTAAAAAAAATTTTGTAATCATAAATAATAATAGTAAATAATAATACTTATAAATAATAAATAAAACATTTACTGTTATGGAATGTCCAGTTTTTTGCAAAAGCCAAAACTCTTTCTTCAAAGTTTAATGTACTTTTTGGCACCCAAGTTGTTATAATAATATTATCATTTTTATTATATGAAGAAGTAGACTGGTGCAGGTGGTTTGTCTTGCTAAGCCAATAATTATTTTCAGTTTTTTATAACCATTTCATGATTAACTTACATGTACAGCCTGGACTTTTAGAGTACGTTTCAAGGCATCTCAGAAGTCATATTTTCCAAATTTTCCGCTGACGCGGAGCTGTTGCAGAGGAAGGGTGTCCATCCCACACCTCCTCCCCACCCCCTCCCCACCCCCTCCCCACCCCCTCCCCACCCCCTCCCCACCCCCTCCCCACCCCCTCCCCACCCCCCTCCCCACCCCCTCCCCACCCCCTCCCCACCCCCCTCCCCACCCCCTCCCCACCCCCTCCCCACCCCCTCCCCACCCCCTCCCCACCCCCTCCCCACCCCCTCCCCACCCCCTCCCCACCCCCTCCCCACCCCCTCCCACCCACCTATTCAAGCCCCCCTCCCCTTTAACAATCCCACTGATGCCCATGAATTAGAAGGCTAAAGAAGTTAGCAGGTGATATCTCCTGATATTCCTTTCCATCGAGTATGGCTTCAAGAAACAGGTTACCAGCTAGTGTAATGAAGAAAAGAACTAACAGCAGCGCAACAGACCCGTCACAACTACAGGGCTTTTTCACCACTTCTAACTCGTGAGTCATCTAGCCAAAGTAGTGCTGCTGAAGAAGCTATGTGATCCAAAACAACATGATTTCCGGTTATTATGTCAGACTATAGTTATCTAATAATACCATTGCATTTTAGTTATTTTGATCTACACATACAGGTTTCCTTCTCTTTGCTCAGAGACACAGTTGAGAGTGAGTTTGTTGTTTCTGTCACCACATATACTCAAAGATATTGTGATGATTTGCCTCATTGGAGTTCCCTCACCCACGAGCTGCGAATTTACTACAACTACTGGAGTAGTGAGCAGACTAGCTCACCAGAGCTGAGTGACATTTATAAATACTGCAGTGCTTCAAGTCTCTATCCCAATATCAAAGTCCCCACTGAACTGCTCATGACCATTCCCGTGACTAGCGCTACTACTGAAAGGGCTAATTCAACCCTGAAGTACATCAAGACAAAATTGAGATCGACGATGGGCCAAGCTTCACTAAATGCATTCGTTTTAGGCTATAAGCATAAAGACCTAGTCAGAAAGCTTAATGTTGAGAGCGTCGTAGATAAGTTCATAGGGATGCGTCCTAGAAGGCATTTTCTTTCAGACCCTATATCAAAGTAAAGCAGTTACCACCGTGTATTGTCTGATGCATTAGTGTGTTCAAACACCAGCTCACCTGTGCAGTGTTTTTGCATTTGCCAGAATATTGACTGCTGATCTTAATAACTTGAGTAGATATCAGATCAGTCCTGTCTGTTAATAATACATTTATATGAAAGTTTTCATTGTACACATTCACATGGAATTTCACTTAGAACACATTTGCATTGAACTGCACATGTTATACATTTATATGCAGCTTGAATTTTATTGATTTAATTAGTCCGCTCAACACAGATGTACAAATATTTTGGCCAAGATTGCATTTTCATTCACACAGAAGGTTAAACGCGCAGTGTCTCCAAACCGTTTTCTACAATTTACTATTCTTATCAGAGCTACTGACAGAGAATACAATTCAATCTATTAGTTGTAAATCTGTCTCAAGTTTTATCTAAAAGCAAATTGAAGTTCATTGTATTTAACCTCATTGAAACATGAGGAACAGTAGTACATTGTGCGCACTCAAGCGATTTTACGCCTCCCCTTTGGCAAAATCCTAGAATGGCCCCTGCTAAGAACAATAGAACAATTTAACAAAGAAGGACGTGTTGTCAAGAGCGGGCAATACCCGCTAATAGTTGGAACGTTAGGACAACTCCGCGGGCAAGGCCCGCTCGTAACTACATCGTGTTAAAAATACAATTATATGAATGGTGACAAAAAATCAGCCCATGCTGGGTACCATGTTTTGTAGTCACCGCAATAAAGGCTCAAACACACTGAAGCGAAACCTGTGCTGACGATCGGCATTTTGACCACCAACGAAGCCGCCTGACTCTGCGGCGTTAAAACACACTGGTGAACGCCGCTAGCGATTGCAGTCAGAGTTATCTACTCCCAAATGGCTAATAACTTTAACTTAGTTTTATAAACTAAAAAATATTATGGCAAAAATAGTTGGTAAAACAATAATATGGTTTTAAAATTCTTATGATCACATTTTTGTTTTGCAAAGTAAATAAGGCAACCAATAAACTTGTTTAAATCTATTTCAAGTAAAAAAAATATAAAACTGATGAAATCCACCTTGAAAATATTTGTAAAAATAAATATCTTTTTATTGGAATCGGAACCTAGCGCAGGTGTATCATTGCCGTACAAAATGTCGGCAAAACCTAGGCCTTTACCTCTATGAAAAAAACTAACACAAAAGCGAAATTGTCACCTTTTTATCTCAAAACTTTGCTACAAAATAATGCATACAGTAAAAGCCGATCTTTTTCAGTAGCAGAAGTACACGAATACACAGAAGTAGGAGCCACAATACCAGAGTAGTGAAGTGATAGTATCCAGACAGCAATCTAGAGGCAGCAGCAGTCTTGGTGAAGTCTACACAATCGTCCGCAATAGGTCAACGATGACATTTTTGTAGGAAGGTGAAGCTTTGATGGCTGCTACTGCCTCCTCGTTACTTCTTACTGGTCGTATTACCACATCTCTGTCGTGAATACTTCCTCTCTCTAGTATATGGGTCAGTAATGGCAGGAAACCTGTAAGTGAGAGAAGATAGTTCTAACATTGCTTTAGGAGTTGTCCGCTTCTGTAACTACCTTTATGGGCTTTAGTGCAAGGCTATTTAGTTGAGGGTACATTTCTACATACATATTACTGAAATGTCGCTGTACTAGCTCACTTTTATTTGAAACAATTTATTTAATTTTGGATGTGGTGGAAAAAAATTATAAACCGTGTTACATAATAGCGCTTCAAAAACCACTTCATGTTTTGTTTAATTATTTTTATATGCAAAGTAAATTAATTATTAACAAAAATATTCACAAAACTCATAAACAAATATAAAAACCTAACTAAAAATTCTGTTTTACTTAATTTTGATATTATGATCAATGAACCCCATTATAACATAAATTGGATGAGTTCCAAGAACAGAGGTGAAACATTCAGTGGGTAGTAGAGAGCGACTACTAGTGTGTGTAGTACAAGACAGAACTATAAATGCCCCGAGCAAGCACTTGAGGTGAAAGACTGTTGGAGTAATACACTTGAGACCTCAAGTATCTGTCAATTCTTCTACTTACACTACACAAACTATTAGTCTGCCATTTTTGGTCTAGCAAAGCCTACTGTAGAAAAATTTATACTTTTTCTGTTTTTCCTTTACTCATAAAATATTTTATTGTTTGTAATTTGATTGATCGTAAGCAGCAGAACTGTTTGCAGAATCTGCAGTTTACGTTTGGCATGCAAAAGTTTTTCGTTTTAAATTTTATTGATTGATCTTTAATATTTGCACTAACATTGATTAAATCAAATATTTTAGACAAACTCTTGTTTAATTTTAAAACTTCGAATATAAAATCCTTAGAAACTTATCACAAAAAAGTAGAGGTTGTAGTACAGTATCAGGGGAGGTATGAGATCACATGATATGAGTGGAGCTGTGGGTGTGAACACAACACGTGAGCAACTTCACAAAAATACATGTTACTTTTTACTGCCACTCTTACCTCTAAATGTGGTATTTCAAACTTGGAGCTAAAGGAACGGACATAGTCGGAAGAAGTCGCATCAGATGGTCCAAATATGGCTGCCACTCCGTAGCTAGAGCTTGCTATCGAGCACACTGTGAGCAGCGAAAAGGAAAACTTTAGCAAATTTGATTTTTTTCAACTTGTTTTCCTTTTAAAGTGGTTGACTGTAGCTGTCAGCAGTTTTTGCATTAGTAGTTCATTACCCAAACTTTTCAAGGAACAAGCAAAAACTGAATATTTTGTATCAAAAAATATCAGAAAGTTTATTTAGGTCATCGCTGTTGATATCACAATTGCACAAAGCACTTCACAATGTTTATTGACTGCGCTTTTACCTTGCTTGGACGTGTCGAAGGGATTGCTGACACGGCGCATAGAGAGGTCTATGGATTTGGACACATAGAGATCAATGCTTCTATCAACAGAATCTACTGCAAACTTGAACACTTTTTCCTCCATATCTGCTTCATCATTGCTGTTCAGCAAAGCACCTACATGTACACATCAACATATTCATACACCTAAATAATTGATAACTGTGTGTACGCTGGATACAATTTTCAGGGTTTGTTGTTTTTTTATTAGAGTAATTGATCACCTGGTACATTGAGTCAAATGGTGCTTGGTACTAAAAAAAGTAGATTGGGATTTTGCCAAAGAGTGTGTGAGACTAAAATCATTGTTCTCTTGCATTGAAAATAAAAAATCATAACCACTCTACCATGGGAGCCTTTAGCTTTGCTTTGTAATAGGACTGTTTATCTATGGCATAAATTTTGACTCTTGCAAAAAAAATAAAACAAATATCCATTTATTGCGTCAAAATGAAAGCGAAATTTATCGTGGAATTGATTTTAAAATACTTACCGAAAGAAATATATTCATTACCATCACTGCTTGGTTGACTCAAAAGTTCCTTAGCAAGAAAAAGTACAATCCATCCACATATCCTTAAGGCTCGGCCATCCATAACTGTCTTGGCACTCTCGACTGTTGCTTACACTAACAACTTGTAGAGTGTCAAGTTTAATTGAAAGCAAAATATTATCGTTTATATCTAGAGTAATTGAATGAAGCGCATGTAACTTTTAGCACCACCTTTCACAATATATAAGTAGCAAGGGTATCGCTGACAGCGGTCAAGATGATGAGATACTGCAGCAGCGCGTCTGTCAGCGTCAGCACTATTACATACTATTATGTGCTGTCGGTTATAGCAGTTTTCTTTGATTATTAACCATGCAACAAACATGTGAATAAATCCAATGAAAAGTTTTGTAACGCTGAATAAAACTGGACTCTAGGCAAAAGTATTCTAGCTGCAATAGTTGCATCATACAGAAACTTTTAGCTTACATTTTAAGGTTCTTTGGTAGAAATTGGGGTATAGAGTTAATGTTTTCGGGATCGGCGCATCCCTGAAGAAAATTATATCCGTGTAATGCCAAACGCAGGTACATAATCAGCAGCTATAACTCATCTTTTCATAATCATGACGGTGGATTATTATTGCTAACAAATAATCATGAGCAGTAATTAGTGTAAAAAGTAGTTAGTAGATAATGTGCAGCGCAGCCAGGGAAGGGAATCAATCACAATAGCAGTAAGTAGTTAACATTGCTTTAGATTTGTGTGCACATGTGCTTTCATAGCAAACTCTATTATTCCTCGTATTATATAACATTTTATATTTATATTTTATTAGAATAAAAACCAAGTAAATAATGGCTGTTGAACAAATAGTTTTACATCCTTCAAAACGTGAAACGATAAAATTTCCAAATTATTTGAGAACTTGATGTTTTAATAAATATTTGGAATAATAAACGATGATGACTGACAGTATATTTTTCGCAAAAAATTTCAGTGCAAAACAAAACCTACATCCAGCCATTCGTATGTGGCAATTTACCCTCACTGCACACAACAATCAATGACTCGCAAGTTTTTTCCTACTTTAAAACTAAATGCATCAAAATCTGAAAAATCAAACTCGAGCTCAAATTAATGTAATAAAAAATGAGTTATGCTACAGTAGAGACGTAATATTGAAAGCAAACGATACAAGCAGAGAATTATGCAAGTTTATTGTACGGTAAATGAGAATCAAAAGAAATAGTGCAAAAATACAAATAGAAAAATTGAAGTGTGGACAGGAAGTGACGATCAATCTATTGCATAAGGAAGCACCGGTATGCACTGAACATTGATTTAAAGGTGCCAGAAACTATGTAATACTACATACCATCTCCTACAAACTACAATACAGTATACACTGCGGTATAGAGATAATAGGGGAACAGTATATTTGCAAGAGCAAAACGAATGTTTTGGACAAAATTGTCGATAATGTCAACCGACACAATACATGTTCAGTAATTAATGTTCTCAAATACACTTCCTATAACGCATTGCACAGACATGAAAAGAGCCCATAATGCATAGCAGGGATGTAAAGGACCCACAATGCATTGTAAATAAAGAGTTTTACAAACGACGAAACTTGACTAGGTATTCAGGGTAGGCAGCTGCATCATGATAAACAACAAATATGGATGGATTAGCCATGTTATTCACAGTAGAATGAACATCAGCAGGTAAAGTTGTCCTATCAATAGTGAAGTTACCGGGAGTGAACTTTCCAGTAATCACTTTGGCTAAGATGACAGATTTCGGCTCAGCGTCCCAACAGTAGCCTATTGAATAATTGGATGTTGTGGAAAAATTGGCTCCTCGGCCATATGAACCTGAAAATTTATAAGTTACATCAATATTGTGAGTTTGAAAAATTTTTTTATTAAATGGAGATAATATTGTTAGTCTAAAAATGGTGTTGGTTGGGATGAGATCTATCAGTCCTGAAGTCCTGAGAAATCTTCCAGATTTCTTAATTTTCTTTAAAAAGCTCTCACTTAAATTTAATTAAACAGATGTTTGAAAATAAAAAAATGTTAATTAATAATTAAATAAACATGAAACTCTAACTGTTTTAAAATTTAAAACTGAATATGGTAATGAATCAGAAAGGAAATCCTCCGGATCTTTAAAGGATTTCCTAAAAATTTCAAGACCGATAGATGTCATCCCAGCAGCCAAAAAAATGATAAATTTGACAAAAAAGGGAATTTTTTAACAGAAATGTCATCAAAGCAATACAAATGGAAAAAAGATAAGACAATTCACCAGTGCTACAATACTTACCAGCTCCAGCATAGCTTATGCTAAACTCGCTGTGACAAATGGACTCGGCACTAACATTATCTGTACCATGCCACAGCCTTCTCTCTACCACGTGTGTACCTCCTACATCTTGTGTCACTTTCTCCTTCCATGCCTTATACATTTTGTGTAGCTGTGGATTGTGTACCCTGTACACCTGCAGTGTGTATACAAGCATAGACATATGTGTATATAGCTTAACATATATATATCACAGTGTACACACATGAAACATAACTTTTTTGTTAACTTATAGCGGGTTACATCTAAAGCATGAAAATTGACGATTTTTTTTAACAAGGTAATCAAACGATTTGATTTAAATATTGGCACAGCTGATGGAGGGTCTCTTAATTTTATTAAAATAACAAATTTTAAACTAAAGCTTTTTTAGTAAAAATAACTTAGAGAAGACAACTCTCATTATAAATTTTCATTAATATCAATGAAGTTTACTATTCAGATTTTAAAAGATGATGAAGTTATGTTCATTTTATGTAGCAAACTCATACTATATAACATTTAATAATGTTACAATTTATTTTCACAAGTTGCTAGCTAACCGAAAAAACAAAATAGTCCACTACTCTACATGATTATATAAGAGTCAGCTAATCTACAACAATATATTCTGTATGCACTCACCTCTATATCTGTAACTCTGCAACTAGTACAAGTTTGTAGAAAGAGCTGTTCTATTTCTGTGTATTCACCAATGGATGGATCAACTTTAACTATCTGCACCGTGTCTGGCATGCTGTCTGTGTACCAGTGGCGGGGAACGGCAGCGTTACTGTCTATAAACACATATAGAACATATATACTATATATCATTTTTAACTACAAATTTTATAAAAGAATACTGAATCTATTTCAATAAAGTTAATAAACAGACATTCTCCGTAAATTAATAAAATTTTGGGGTTGAGTACTAGGAATATTAGACCAACCAATGACCCTTTTGCAGGCTCAGGAGTTGTAACGCTATGCGCTATCAAATGCCAGACAGCGGTTTGTGTGTAAGAGCAAGGTGTAACAACTCCTGAGCAGGCAAAAGGGTCATCGCCATGGGTTGATCTAGCAAATATCAGCCAGACTTACACATCATTCAGGAGTTTATTGGCAGAACAGTTTGATTAGCAATCGCAGAAAACGCAGAGCACTTTGTCCATTTAATCTGGCGAAGTTTTTATATGAATACAGAGTTCGTGAAGGACCAATGACGCCATTAGCGAGTACCACATGATCGAATTATCAAGGATTATTGATCTCATCCCATGTAAACTTAAGATATTGTACTCCAATTTTTAGTAATGAGAAATGGTTATCTTTAAAACATGAAGCCGCTTGTTTTAAGCCGGAGGCAATTTTATTGCCACCAGTGGAGAAAGTTTGCTGTAGTTTGACTCAATTTAAATTAATTTTATAACCCAAAATGCTCTCATTCAATGCAGTAAAAATAATATCAGGTTCGTATCTGCATTTTATTAGTGATATATTATAATTGAAAGTGAAGCAACAGTAATAATTGTTTTTGTTATTATTATTATTGCATTATTATTTAATTATAATTATTACAATAAGAATGAATGAATTTATCATTATAATTATAAGTGTCAAATGCAATTGCTGTGAAAACGAAAATGGATTTCAATCACAAAATGGGCGCACTCGGCGAGATTTTCGCAACCTACTCGGTGCACCTTTACCTCACTTGGTGCGTATTCTACATTCGCGTACACTTAGGTCATGGTTTTTCGCAAATTCTGTAATAAATGACGCAAGCCTTCCATCTTTATCAACAACGCATCAACCTTATCTCGTATGTGGTATGCTTTTGATTTATCTGAATCAAGACCTTCTATTACGATCTCAGGTAGGCCATTGTTCTCTCTAACCACCACAATCAGTTGTCTCCCTCCAACCTCTGCCATCTACAGGCAGATTTTACAATATTGAGCTAACCGCAGTGACATCGTATTATACTAAGACCATTAAGTATCAAAACTAAATTATACATCAATTATTGATGTTTATCCCCATTGCTAAATTAATTTCCATAAACAATGCTAATTTATGGAGGTTTTACAGAAAAAAGATTTACTTTGAGCATTACTACATTAGTAAAACAGAAATGAAAAAAGAGAACAGTCAATAAAGAAACACTTTCGGTGTAAAGGTGATAACTACTAGGTAACTAGCAAACTCGTCAAGTAATTGCTAAAGAAAGATATGCATAAGAATAAAAGTCAGAACCTACAAAAAAGGGGCATTATTATTGTGATAAAACTCTTCCATTAATTTTTATGGTTTTGATAACCAATACTGTCACGTGAAGGCCAGTATGTACATAACAGAGCGCTAACCAAAAATGAAAAAAAAATTGCTGACTTGAAAAAAAACAGCTCCAAAAAATTTAAAATTTGTGGCAATCTCATTTTTCTGCAATAAAAAAGTCTCTGCACAGTGCCAATGTTTAGGAGGTCCTACTTCAATACAAACAAACCAAAATTTTAAAAAGTCGCTTAAAACTGCGTTTACACTGGGCGCTTTGTCTGCTAGTTTACCGACACCGTTTGTGTGCAGCAATATGAAAGTTTTCAACTAAAACTTTACACTCATTGCCATATTGTAGTCACTGACAGTTGCGTCACCCAATGTGAGTTGACATTTATGCTTGCAGTAATTTTGATTGGCTCCTGCATCGAGATAACGGGCCGATTTGGATCTCTCTCTATGGCATTGCCACAAAGCTACGAATTTGACTGACAACTTTTTTATTACGTTTGACCATTTACACTCGGCGTCAAACAGGCGGAATTGGCAAAAAAACCGACCAAATGCCCAGTTTAAATGCACCTTTATAGCTCTATATAACATACTGCGTCTTCGGGAAAAAAATGCGTGTTGTTGAGTGTTGACTGCATGTACAGGAATTGCCTTACTGTTGAGAGGGCAACTCCAGGTTTGTTTTTTATAAACCTATTTCAACATTAAATAACTTAAATTAAATCAAATCCTCTCCAAATTAGTTGTACTAAACCCTTTGAAGTCTCTTGATCCCAATGGCACATTCTCTTGTGGTAACCCTTTCCCACGGTAATCTCCTTCCTTCGTCACTTTCTCCAATTTTTTTTAACAATTTCATCATGAATGCATTCATACTTTGACAGTAATTACCTAATGATAATAACATAACTCACTGAAATAATAACTAATAAATAATTAATAATAATAATATATAACAATAATTATAATAATAATAATTAACAACATACAACCAAAGTGTGGTATATTTGGGTACTTGTCCCGATGCTCTTAAGGGCGGAGCCTGCGTGCGCAGGCGGGTCAAGGTCGAGACCGCTGGGTAGAAGATTGATCATTACCGCTGTGGTTTTTGTACTGTCAAAGTCGTGTTTTGAGCTAGCTTGCGAATAATATTTACTCTTGCTTGTGAAATACCCTCTTGTAGTCTTGCGTTTGGAACAGGACGTGTGGTTCGTTGGGCAAACCGTAGGTGGTGTTGGCTGCAACTAAGGGGTGGTAGGAGGTTGCAGGGCAGCTTGGAGCTGCATTATCAAGCAGCGTGGAGCTGCGTTACTATTATTTATTACGTCTCTATACGTAGATACTGTTAGTAAGCATCCATTATCCGCAACTTAACTTAACAAGCCATTTCGGCTCTTTATTGATTATTATTGTAATATTATGTAATTAATTAATTTATTGATCAGATTATAAATGGTGTTATTGGTTAATTAATTTTAGGTCAGGGATGTCTTCTCCAGATCGCCCAGAAGGCGAGGAGGGAGCTTCGGCCTCTGTCAAAGAGGTGCCAGCCGCTGTTGGTGGGGCACCGGTGATTGTGGATGCCGCGGCCCTGGCCAGCATCCTCAATCAGGCGAGGGGCCCAATCCTGAGCCGGATTCGCCAGTTGCTGAGTCCCTTCTGTGGTGACGGGTCTATTGAAGTGACCGTGTGGCTGGCAGAGTACGAGAGGCTCTGCGCTCTAGAGTGCATTACCCCAACCTACATTCTGGTGTATATGCTGGGTGGTAATGCATCTCGGGTATACAACAGGATGAGAGTTGGGGAGGCATCACAGTGGGAAGTCGTGAAAGCTGTTGTAACAGCCGAGTATGCCATGCCACGTCAGGAGGCATGGCGCCAAGTCATATCCTGTAGGATGGAGGCTGGTGACACAGTCGACGTATACATGGATCGTTTGGAACGATTTGGAGGCAGAGTCGGCTTGAATTGCAATGAGCTGAGCTTTAGGGCTCAGTTCTATGAAGGACTGCCGGGCTCTGTGTACGAGTGGGCTATTACGCATGAGAGTGCGTATACTGCTGACTTTGGCACGGTGTTGGCTCGTGTGCGAGATCGGCTGGTCTCGCGCAGAGCTGTTGCTGGCCATCAGAAGGCCAGGCAGCCGGACAATGAAGTTGCGGCTGCGTCTGCGGCTGCTGGGAGGTAAAAGCAACCCGTCGGGGAGCTCTTGTGCTTTCGCTGTGGAGGTGCCCACAGAGTAAAAGACTACCAGTCGGAGGAAGGCTTCGGCGGCCAGGGCTAAAAAGGCCGGGTGTTTCAGGTGTGGAAGCACCGATCACTTTGTGAGGGATTGTCCTTCACAGGCTAGAGTCGCCGCATCAGCTGATGGGCAACCGAGTTTTCGGGCAGAGGGCGCAGACCGGGGCGGCGCGTCCTCTGTCATGGAAACGGAGTGAGCAGGGCTCACGGTGGACTGCCTCTCACAAGAGAGCTGTTGAGTGGTGCATGTGCGCCACAGGGCAGGTCGGACCTGTCGGGGGCGGCTGGCACTACTTTAACATCAGGCCGCATGCCAGTCGTCCAGGCCGTTGTGAACGGTCGATGTTTCCTTTGTCTTGTAGACACGGGAAGCGAGCGGACTCTGGTAAGTCCGCGGGTGGTGGTGGGACAAGGCCTAAAGACAGGCCGGCCGTTGTTAACGGCAAATGGCAATGCCTCTCATGTGAAAGGTACTTGTCGTGTCATCATTGGGTTGCAGGGACATTGCTTTCGTGTCTCTGCCTTAGTGATGGGTAAGCTGGAAAATCTTGGCGTTGATTGTCTCCTTGGTGGCGATGCCATTGATCATATGGGAGGCGTGAATGTCAAGAGGAGCACCAACTTACGCTATGTAGTTAAATGGGGAAAGCCTGTTCCAACTGGGTGCTGTGGCGCTGTATCGGGTCCTTCCTGTGGGGCTGTGGCTGTGCCTGGTGGTAGTGGGAGTGGCAACTCAGAGTTGCTGCAGGTTGAGGACCCTGACTTTGTGGCTAACTTTAACGGCAGTCGATGGACTGTCAGTTGGCGTTGGTGTGGAGAGTCTCCTTCAGGACTGCAGACCTGTATCTCCGAGTACCGATGTACGAAAGTGCCTTTGATGCACGAGCGCTATTGCGCGGAGTTGTAGAAGTGGATCTCTAAAGGCTGGCTGAGACAGTGGGACGGCCCTGTTGAAGGGATCATTCCACTGTTGGCAGTGTTTCAGCCAACCAAGGACAAGGTGCGACCAGTCATGGACTATCGTGAGCTGAACACGTTTGTCGAGTGTCACACTGGTGATGATAAGGTCGCCGTGTGTGGCGAGAAGATTAGGAAGTGGAGACAGCTGCGTGGTGGTCTTCGGGTGGTAGACCTGAAGTCAGCATACTTGCAGATCCACATTTCTAAAGACCTGTGGAAGTATCAGGTCGTGAAGTATAAGGGTGTGCATTACGCCTTGACTCAATTAGGTTTTGGTTTGTCGTGTGCACCCAGGATTATGACCTCAATTCTGGGTAAGGTGCTGTCTTTGGATGATCGAATTCATCGGGCAACAGATCACTATGTTGACGACATAGTGGTTCAAGAATCTGTTGCCAGCGCTGAAGAAAAGCGTGAGCATCTTACCAAATGCGGGCTCGAGACTAAGGAGCCGGAAGACCTTGATGGAGGTCGTCTACTGGGAGTTGCCCTAAGGCGTGACAGTCAAGGGGAGCTCCAGATGATGAGGGCTACTGCACTATCGGAACTCAGTGTGCAGCCATCAAATTTAACAAAGAGAGATCTGTTCTCCTTGTGTGGCCGATTGGTCGGTGACTATCCAGTGGCAGGGTGGTTGCGTTTGCACTGTAGCTTCTTGAAGTGTTTGGGTTGTGGCGGCAGCTGGGATGCCCCTGTCGGGGAGACAGTTGGCAGGGTGGCTGCTGAGCTTCTCGCTAGAGCTCAACTCGAGGACCCTGTACAAGGATGTTGGAATGTGGATTCCAGTGGGGTGGTAACAGTTTGGACCGATGCCAGCTCTATGGGGATTGGTGTGGTCCTCGATGTGTGTGGCAAGGTTGTCGAGGATGCATCATGGCTGCGAAAAGAGTCAGACCATTCGCACATAAATGTTGCGGAGCTGGAGGTTGTGGCAAGAGGTGTGAATCTGGCGATTGCGTGGGGCTTTAGAGCTTTCACGCTAGCCATTGACTCTCTTACAGTCTTTAACTAGATGGGCAACACGGTAGACGCGCGCAGCCGTGTCAAGACGAAGAGTGCTGCGGAGATGCTTGTAAAGCGTCGTCTGGGGGTGATTCGTGACACAATCACCAAGTTTGGACTTGATATAAAATTTCGTTTTGTGCTCTCGGCCGAAAACAAAGCCGATTGCATGACCAGGGTGACCAAGGCATGGTTGGGTTACCGGGGTGCTAACAGCACCAAAGCACAAGTGAGTGCGGCACTTTCCACAGGGGAGAGTGTAGAAGACGCCATTTGGGCAGCGCATTTGCCCCACCATTTGGGCGTCGACCGGACGCTGTATCTTGCTCGGCAGATTCGTAGTGATCTGTCAAGGGACCAAGTGAAGCGCGAGGTGGCTGGATGTGAGGCATGCCAGCGGGTTGACCCTGCTCTAAGGTCAGAGAACCTTGTCCCAACAGGAAGTCTGTCGGTCGAGGGAAACTGGCGCAGGGTTGCAATCGATGTCACACATTTTGGTGGCAGACTGTTTCTGTCGATGGTTGACTGTGGTCCGTCGCGATTTGCTATATGGCGACGCCTGCAGACGGAGTCTGCGGAAAATATTGTCGTTCAATTGCGCAGTGTGGTGATTGAGCGAGGGCCATGTGACGAGTTGCTTATAGACAACTCTATGGCGTTTAGGTCAGCATCTGTGGAGGAGTTCGCTGACGAGTGGGGAATTTCCCTCAGATTCCGAGCTGCTCACGCCCCGAGTGGCAACGGTATCGTGGAAAGGAACCACAGGACAATCAAAAGGATTGCGGAAACAGAGGGAATATCTCCTGAGCAGGCTAGATTTTGGTATAGTGTAACGCCAAGGAATGATGCCGATGAGGGATCAGTCCCCTCGAACGTTCTCTTTCGGTACCCATGGCGGGTACCTTTTGATGTCAACGCCCCTGAGGCAGATGTCTGTGGCGACAGTGTGTTTGCCGTTGGTGATGAGGTATGGATAAAGCCATCTACACCCTCATGCACCAAACAGTGGGCCCTCGGCAAAATTACTGGGGTCGTGTCTAGTCACACAGTGTGTGTGAACGGTGTGCCACGGCACGTAAGGGACGTTAGGAAGCGTCGACATAGTGGGAGCAGGTACCACGCTCCACAAGTCAGCAGAGGTAACCGGGAAGCCATGACGGCTGGTGACAACGTTGGGCATGCTCCTCTTGGGGTTTTTTTGGGAGGCCCGACGTGTGTGCCGCTTGAGGCACACCAGCCTGAATATTTGGGGCTGCAACACTTTGAAGCAGGGCGTCCTGCTGCTGACGCCGGTCAGGACATGGGTGAGATGAATCAGGCCCTGCCTGCTGGCGACGCTGGCCAGCCCATGGGTGGAACAGAGCGAGCTGCAGACGCAGTAGAGGAGCTCGAGGCCACTGTAGATGAAAATGTGGCCGTGGCGGATGAGCCGCCGGCACTTCTTAGACGGTCACAGCGGGAGCGGCGACGGCCTGCTTACTTGTCAGAGTATGTGGAATGACCTAGGGAATTCGTGTGCAGCTTTGTGAGAAGCTGGGGAAGGTGTGGTATATTTGGGTACTTGTCCCGATGCTCTTAAGGGCGGAGCCTGCGTGCGCAGGCGGGTCAAGGTCGAGACTGCTGGGTAGAAGATTGATCATTACCGCTGTGGTTTTTGCACTGTCAAAGTCGTGTTTTGAGCTAGCTTGCGAATAATATTTACTCTTGCTTGTGAAATACCCTCTTGTAGTCTTGCGTTTGGAACAAGACGTGTGGTTCGTTGGGCAAACCGTAGGTGGTGTTGGCTGCAACTAAGGGGTGGTAGGAGGTTGCAGGGCAGCTTGGAGCTGCGTTATCAAGGAGCGTGAAGCCGCGTTACTATTATTTATTACGTCTCTATACGTAGATACTGTTAGTAAGCATCCATTATCCGTAACTTAACTTAACACAAAGTTCAACAACTACTGTAGTCTGTTCTACTACTACTGCTACTACTTTCTCCTATAGAGTTTAGTAGTGAGTGAGTGTTGTTGTTGTTGTAACACACACAACATCATGCATTTTTTTTGGTGCATCCCACAAATAACCACCACCTTCAATCAAGTGCCAATAAACTCATATCTATCTTAGTTAGTCTATCTATTAATTATCTTTCCTGGGTAGCATTTCAGATGTTAGCTATAAAACATTTTCAGTAGTAGCAGAGTAGTAGCAGCAGTGGTAGTAGTAGCGGTAGCAGTAGTCACCACAACTTACAACTTTTGTTGTCGTATGAATTATGATAATTGTAGTAGCAGCAGCAGTGAGCGAGTATGTATTATCTGAGTTCGATCATCTGCTCGAATCAACTTCCCGTCGCAAATTGGGAAATTCCTAGCTTGTGTCTAAAGATGTAATTTGTCTTTCAGTTGATACAATACAGCTGAGCCCCACCATGATATTAGTAAATATTATATGCACACAAGCTAAGATCCTTCTGCTGGTGCACGTGAGTCACGTGATGTTAGTGCGCTTTTTGTGTGGAGTTTGACAGTGAACAGTGCCGCAATGTAGCCTTGTGGAGACAATTATTCGCTTGCGGTAAAAGCTATTTCATTGTATTTTCCGTTTGTATTTTCTTCTACATAATGAATGAAATTGTAAAGAAACCACATCATGATGATAATCAACAGTTAATTATTTACCTAATAATATATAAAACATTATTTATAAATGTGAAAAGAGTATCATATTTTCAAAATCGTACTGCCAAGGAGAATGATGACCATGAATGAATATTATCGTAGTATTGTGTATACGCAAACTTAGTTAGTAGTTTGAAACTAACTAACTAATAATAATAATAACTACTGAAAAAAAATAGTAATTGTTGTTGTTATTATTATTTATTTATTAAATTACTATTATTTATTAGTTAATTGATGAATAATAATAATAATTATTATTATTATTAATTATTTTGGTTTGGTTGTTGTTGTTGTTATTATTATTATTATTATTATTTATATTAAGTATTGTTATTTGTTTATTTATTTAAATATTAAATTGGTTCAACAAGGTTTGTACACCCACTGATTCTTCTGCAATATCAATGACATACATGGTTTGTGAGTCTTTTCGGATTTTCATTCTCTTCTGGGAAACTATTCTGTAATAATATGTATATGATGATGCATTCAATTCACTACATATCCAAACATTATTATTTATTATAAACTAAATTTTATATAGTTTATTCCTTCCTAAAATTTGCGAATAATTGGATTGAACTGGTCTTAGCCCGGTCAGGGTGATGCGGGATCAACACAACTCAACTCAATAATAACATTAATAATTATTGTATCGAATATTATAATAATTATTAATGTTATTTGTTATTATGTATTATTAATTTAATTAATTATTTTTGTTACGATTTTTGAATACCTTTGAAGACAACATTGCACATTCCTCAGGAACAACAAATCATCAATGTGATAAATAAATAGGGGTGCCTCATTTAGTTAACACCAGTAGTTTGTTGAAGTGTTACAACAATCTGCTTTTTTATTTTGTTATCAATTTTTGGTAATAATAAATAATAAGAGAGTTAAAA
Source organism: Cryptosula pallasiana (assembly GCA_945261195.1). Taxonomy (NCBI): domain Eukaryota; kingdom Metazoa; phylum Bryozoa; class Gymnolaemata; order Cheilostomatida; family Cryptosulidae; genus Cryptosula; species Cryptosula pallasiana. The sequence continues at coordinate 21,644,304 of OX183140.1, read as the reverse complement.
ATATTACCCTTCTACTGTTTTTAGTTGAGTGCTATGGTTTGTACTTTTATTTCATGCTTCCTCTGCTGTTTATGATGGTTTCCGTTAGGCAACATGCACTTCTATGTTATACTTGAAGCGCTAATTACACAGTAGTGACACAGGTTGGTCAGTTCACCTCTGGCAGTAAAACTACCTGTCATAATAACATCAGATATCATCTTCTGCCGGTCCTGGCAAAATTCATCATAGTCTATAGGCCTGAACCAGGGTATTGTGTCCCCCTTCATCTTGGATAATGTTTATTAGGAGGGCCAGTCTGTAGTTTTTCTTCCTTTGTTCCAGTGTCTGAAGCTTAAGCTCAGAACAGGCTTCAGTGATACTCACTCTTCCTCTTCCCTTATATTATTTATAGCAATTGAATATGAAATTATTAATAATAATAACAACGATAGCCTAATAATAATTAACAATGAATGATAATAATTGCAACATTGTTGACAAAAAAAATAAAGATTATAATTATTATTATCGTAACATTATTATGACGATAATTATTGGTATCAAAGTAATTGTAAAACAGCGACGGAGAAAATGATATAGTAATTATAATTATTCGAGATTAAAACAAAGGTAACAGGAATGAACGTCGATAGGTATTAATGTAGACGCTGCTGGGATGAACATAAACACCTCATTCCTGTCTATGTTCATTCTAAATTATGTTATTATTATTTATCTGAACACATGAGAAGTTTGGGCGAGAAGGTGGAGTACGTCTTTTAACACAGGAAAGTGCTCTTTGATGACTTTTGGAAATGAGCTGGAAGAGGACCTCTTGATTTTAAATATACATTGGTCAATGTAGAGCTAACGGAGGTCGAATCTTTCAAGTATTTTGGTATGGCAATCTCGATAAATTTTGTCTGGGGTGAGCATGTTACTGCTAAATGCTCTGACACTCTGAGAATCTTTGGGCTTTTGATTCATTCAATATCAAGAGCACTGAAAAAATTCAGCTTCTTACATACACAACTCTATGCAGATGCTGCAGTGTTGGGACTCTTTTATGATCAAGCACATTGAGGACTTGGAGCTGATGCAAAATAAGGTAGTGCAATTTGTTTGGGACATAAGGCGGAGATCTAGAGTCACCGAAAAAAAAGAAGCATTGAGGCTTGAATTACTTGCAAATCGCAGAAAGATGGCAATTGCGAATGTTTTATTTATTAATTGGTAATTCTGAAAAGCCTCCTAAAGAAATCAACAATTTGATTAACCAATTTTTTTTCACCCACAGTCATAAAACAAGAGTTCATTTGCAGGGTATTTCTGGAGCAGATGTTACAAATACTAGAATGTATTATAGAGCTGCATTCACACTATGCAATTCTCGAACGAGTTGGCGGAGCCTAAAATAGGCTCGCAAGTGTAAACAGTGCACACGTTAACGATTTCACAATTTGTGGCACATCTTTCTTCATCGGGCAGTGATGGAGCTCTTTGCGATTATCAGCCTGTCTATCCAATCAGCACCCACATCACAGTTTTTCAATTTAATTTTTTTCAATAAACTTGCAGCTACTTGACAATTATTGTTTAAACCCAATTTCAGAATATTTTACGTATATATTTGGAATTTTGTTTTTAATATTTCCCTGATCAATTGTAAGTCTTGTTTATAAGTAAAATATTTAAGTGAGTACCCTAATTATTATCAATGCAATAAAAACAACTACAAACTCCGTGATTATAATAAATAGTTATATTGAACAAAGTTATTATCATCATCTATTTTAATTTTATAATTAAAGTTATAATTAAATATACTTATAATTATTTATTGTCATTTCCAATTTATTTCTTATTATTCATGATTGAAAAACGTTATAATTTATTGAAATATCTGGTAACATCAAATAATAAGCTGTATTATGTTATTATTAATAATAATAATTTGATGCTACGTCAATTTGATGCTATGCTAGCAATGAAATGCGGGTGTCTTGACATCTGTCAAGATCATGCGATATTGGGCACAGCAATCGCAAGTGTAAACTCTGGAAAATAATTGGGAGAGCAACTCCAGATTCTGCCAGATAATCGCATTGCCGAGAATCACATAGTGCGAACGTAGCTTAACAGTTTTATAATGCAGACAAGCAGACAGATAGGAGCTTCATATTTTGGGAAATCGATTTTCATATGTTTCTTCTAGATTATAGATGGTCCCATTTTCCGCTCGTAGAGTAGTCTAGAGACTCTATTTTAAACTTGAACAATGATAATAAGGATAAAAATCATTACTAATGATATGATGATAATAGATGTATAATAATAGTATAACATCATTTACCATATCATTGTTGGATCACTAACTTCATTATTACTTATAAAATGATGATAAATAATTATTTCTTTCCTTTTTTGTCTTACAGTACTAATTATTATGATATAATTATCATAATAACAATAATTATTAGTTAAGTCGTCATAGTTTTATTACAATAATATCGTCATTGTTTATTTATCAATTATAATGATAATTGTGTTGTAATTGCTTATTTTCTATTAATTGTACATGTTGAATAAAAAATCAATAGATTTTTCTACGATAGTGTGTTGCATGATGTTGATGATTATAATTATTGCGGTCAGTGAATTTTGTTACTTTCTTATAGATTGACAGGTCTTGTCGCAAGACATTTAAGTAGAAGTGTGCTCAGATTTTAGTGGAACAAAGTACAGGCCCTGTCGATTGTCTGTAATTAGAGCAGATGCAGGTCCTAAAGATGTCTATAATGAATAAATGACTGGACCAAATACAAGTCTAGTTAATTGTTTGCTAATAGACCAAATATAGTCCCGATTGATTATGTTTCAATGGACCAAGTATAGGTTTTAATTGATTTTCTGTCAGCAGGTCGAAAATAAGTCATGTTGCTTTTTTGAAAGTGGACTGAAAACAGTGCAGATAATTGACCATAATCTCCTATTACTTCTAGACAACATGCATTAATGGCCACCAAGAACAGTCATAATGTAAACAGAGGTTCAGTACATAATAATTTGCAGCCACTACTATGGACTTTCATTATCTACAGACTTGACCAGCTACTCTGTGCATGTGTGTGCAGTAGAAAACTGTGAGATGTAGGATTTATAATTGCCGCTCCGCAGAGTGTGCAGTGATTTATTTAAACAATGGTACAGTTTTTGTTCAAAGACAAATCCTTATCAACTATAAATAATAAACTAAATATAGAATGTTATACAACAAGGAGGCACGTGTGGTCTAGTGGTTAAAGTGCTTGCACTTCAATCCTGGATCTGGGGTTCGATTCCCAGCACGGTTATCTGTGAGCAAGATATTTGGCTTCCTATGCTCTGCCTGGTCGGATATGGGCATAAAAATAACGTGGTCCCTAGTTTGATTGCACTCTCCATAATAACTATGGAGTCATGCTAGTAAAAGATCCCCCTCTGCCTTTTCGGAAGAGTATGGGTATAGGGTGTTTGCTTTGATAGCTATTTCATGTACTGAAACCTCTAAAGGTCGCCTCTATTAGAGGATGTACCGCTGGTTCAAATAAAGTATATATAAAACAACACACGGTACTTTGCAAGGTCATCCATGATCTCTAAAGTATCTGTTGTAGAACTACAGCGTTTGAATTTGTTGCAAACTTTCATCCGCTTGAGGACTATGTCAGAGCTGACTCTATGTGTCGGTATTATTATATGCGCAGGTTTGCGACTTCGCCATTTAGTGCAAAACGTAGGCAACAAGAACAAAAGCGCGCAAAATCACTCAATGCAGGACAACATCATATAAAAGAGCCTTTGTTTTTTAAATGCAGGAAATTGATTGTATCAAGGTACACATTCTATGACAAAAAGTATAATACGGTATAACATGTTGTGGCGCTAGCGAGTGCTATGCTCATGGTTTATATAGGGTGTGAACATGCTTGGACAATTCTCGACAGACTCATTTTTCGTGTTAAATAATCATTTTTATAATAAAACTTTTTCATTAGTGTTAATTCCAAATCATTTACTATAGTGTGTGTAGGTTTTATGGAATTGTTTACTGCATGTGTGTAGGTTTTATAGAATTATTTACTGCAGTGTGTGTAGGTGTTATGGAATTGTTTACTGCATGTGTGTAGGTTTTATAGAATTATTTACTGCAGTGTGTGTAGGTTTTATAGAATTATTTACTGCAGTGTGTGTAGGTTTTATAGAATTATTTACTGCAGTGTGTGTAGGTTTTATGGAATCATTTACTGCAGTGTGTGTAGGTTTTATAGAATTATTTACTGCAGTGTGTGTAGGTTTTATAGAATTATTTACTGCAGTGTGTGTAGGTTTTATAGAATTATTTACTGCAGTGTGTGTAGGTTTTATAGAATTATTTACTGCAGTGTGTGTAGGTTTTATAGAATTATTTACTGCAGTGTGTGTAGGTTTTATAGAATTATTTACTGCAGTGTCTCTAGGTTTTATAGAATTATTTACTGCAGTGTGTGTAGGTTTTATAGAATTATTTACTGCATTGTGTGTAGGTTTTATAGAATTATTTACTGCAGTGTGTGTAGGTTTTATAGAATTATTTACTACAGTGTGTGTAGGTTTTATAGAATTATTTACTGCAGTGTGTGTAGGTTTTATATAATTATTTACTACAGTGTGTGTAGGTTTTATAGAATTATTTACTGCATTTTGTGTAGGTTTTATAGAATTATTTACTACAGTGTGTGTAGGTTTTATAGAATTATTTACTGCAGTTTGTGTAGGTTTTATAGAATTATTTACTGCATTGTGTGTAGGTTTTATAGAATCATTTACTGCAGTGTGTGTAGGTTTTATAGAATTATTTATTGCAGTGTGTGTAGGTTTTAGAATCATTAATCACCAAACCTACAGATTGTTTATATGAAGTACTTTATCATTATAGTAATAGCATTGAAAGGGTATGTTTTTATTACCATAGAAAGTGTATTAGTGCAAACTGCCTTCTGTAGTTCACAAGTTGGAGAGGCAGTTTACACGGAATAATAAAGCTCATCAAGTGTAAATGTTTCTTTTTCTTATCTTGACTCTTTTCTTACTGATATTTGCTAGTGAATTTTTTTTTATTTGAAGCTAGAGAGAGTTTTTTTTACATGTTGGCCAAGTGTATGTGTATTTAAAAACTACTAGTGCTCATAAATGCAGGGCCTGTTAGGCTGTTACGTACAAGCCCAGCACACTATCTCATTTTTAGAACACATCTACTGCTTAGTCTTCATAAGACTTATGGCTTTCGGTGTCTAAAATAATGTCCAAGTTCTTATTATCTTTTCATGATCGTAAGTCATTTATACTTTTAGTTGTATTGACACTTTACACAAGATACAGATCATAGCATGACTTCTATCATCAAGTTCACAGCGTTGCAAGGGGCACTGGAGGAGGGACCCCTTGCTTATCATTTACAGGTATTTAATTTTTTTCTCCAGTTTTTATTAATACATTTTTTATTATTATTATTCCAAAGAGGCATTCCTTGATTAAATTGATTTTGTTTAGGTAATAATTCATTTTATTATAAAGTCTTTTGGTCTAAAACTTATTATTACTACTTACTGAATTGAGGTGTTATAAAATAATCCTAAAACGTAAAGTCTCAAAATTTTTGATGCCCCAATTTTTTGTATATATTATTATTTTCATTTCCATCCATAGCTATGTAACTATTTAGTAATTACTTGAAGCTACATCCGTTTCTTGTTTTAGATTGATGAGTTTAACATGCTACTAGATTGTGGATGGGATGAAGACTTCACTTTAGAACGTCTCAAACCTGTGCTGGAGTGAGTATTTATTAGTTTATCCATTGTATATGAGAACTGTCTTGTGTTTATGGTCATTTTTTTAATCATATATAATAATAAATTTATTAATAAGTAAAATATTCAAGTGAGTTTTATTTAGTAAAAGGATAGTTTGACACTTGCTGTGCTTTTCCTATTCTGAACTCACTCTCAGTAAAAGTTAGTGATTACTAGCCATCACACTAGTGACAATTACAGCTTTCATTCCTAACTAATAGCTATGTGAATAGCGCAGTAAGTCTGGGCGCTACTCGACCTGGTAGTAGCATTTCTGATGAAAGACAACTCCGAAGAAATCTGTATACAAACACAGATAACTATTTTTTGTATATCCTAGAATATGTGGCAAGTTGGATGCTGTGGTGTTAACCTATCCAGATTTGTACCACCTCGGAGCCATCCCATACCTGGTGGGTAAAGGACACCTTACCTGTCCAGTCTACGCCACTATGCCTGTTCACAAGATGGGACAACTCTTTATGTACGATCTCTTTCTGGTAGGTCTGCTCTCCGACAGGATCATCACTTGTCACACCCAACTGTTACGTTTTTTTTTTGGTTGTTTCAAACTTTTCGTAATCTCAAGTCTTTAATTTCGAGTTAGTTTGGTTTGATGCATCCCTGTTGTAAACTCTGCAAGCCTACTGGTTTGAGAAAATTATCTATGATAGATTTACAGCTCAAAAGTTTATCCTGTGTAACTATAGTTTGGAATTATTTGTTTTTCTTGATAGCTATATGGTTACATTCATATAATTTTGTCTTAAAAAGATAGATAAATGTTGTTAATAGAGTAATGACCAAATTTTATTATTTGTGTGTATTGTTTGAGTTAACAATTAATTGGCAGCATGTCTTACCATGTTTACATTATTATTTCATGGAATGCTTCAGTCAAGAAACAACTATGAAGATTATGATCTATTTACACTGGATGATGTAGACAATGCTTTTGATAAGATAACTACCCTCAAGTACTCACAGACTGTCACATTTACTGGTAGGTACTACCTAGTTACTAGTAATCTTACTAATTGTGTCAACTACATGAGAATTGGAGCTCCATTACTTCTACATTCATGTATGTTTTTGTGTTTATGCTGGTCACCAATGGATGCTACGGCCATCTATCTCTAAAGTTATTTGACCGTGGAAACAGCTCGCAGACGATGAAAGTGCTATTAAATATGTTTAAAAAGTTGATTTTATTTTATTATAATAAATCGCAATATTTGTGAATGAGAACTAAAGTTGAAACACTCAACTCCAAATGCCATCCCCAAAATTTTTGTTGTTCGGAAAACACATTTTTTTATAGCCCTGAAAGCTCTTACTATTTTGTTATTCTTCTTATCAGAAACACTTAAACATTATAATTATGGTGAGACAATTGTTTAAGCGGAGTTGTCTTCTCTACAGGAGATAACTCTTTTATAAATTATTATTTGTCTTCTTTTGGGGAAATGAGTACAGTTTGTCATTTGATTCTACAAGAGCAAGTGACTCCTCGCATTTTTACTCTTATCAGCGCAGACCCCATTGAAAGCTAAAACACAGAATTGCTTATAATTGAAATCTCGGTTGGTAGAAGGGCAGTACAGTTAGATTTCTGGGAGCTTTTTTGATCATTTCAGGTTTTCTTTGTATATTGTATTCAGGCCATATCATACTAATTTCTTTTCTCGTATAGTATTGCTTTATCGCTGTTGTTGTATGACAAAAAAAATGATTTAATTGGTTTCTGGTGTATGACAAAACATGATTTGATTGGCTGCTGTCTTACAGGTAAAGGTCAAGGCATCAGAGCAATCCCGCTGCCAGCTGGTCACATGCTCGGTGGAACTATCTGGAGAATTGTCAAAGATGGAGATGAGGAGATAGTCTATGCAGTGGACTTCAACCACAAAAAAGAAAGGTGGCATTTTTTGTGTTTTATATTAGCTTATGGACTTTAAATTGGCATTCATTGTCTTTGTACCTTTACCATATTTTCCTCCCCATCTCTCCTACCTCCCTCTTTCTCTTTCCTCCCTCTTGTCAACCGCTATCTTTGTTCCTTTTGATTTCCATTTTCATGTTTACCTCCCTCTTTACCTTGTTTCTTTTTCCTGAAATGAAACCGTAGCTAAATGCCTTATTTGGATTGTATTCTCAATAATAAAATTTTTAATCATTATTCTAAACAAGGAATAATCTCTCACCGAATTCGCAAAGATCTTGTCATATATACTTGCAGGCATTTAAATGGCTGCTCGCTCGACAATTTTTCACGTCCTTCATTGTTCATCACGGACGCCTTCAATGCAAACCATCAGCAGGAGCGGAGAAAGACTAGAGATGGTCTTCTGTTGAGTGAGTTGTTGTCTTCTCTCTACATTCTCTCTCTTGTAACTTGTTGCGGTACTCCTGCCAAGTGCTTCTTTTGTTGTTATCAAAATACAATTATTGCTTTCTTGTTTAAGAGTTGTCCCCTCCTAAATTGTGTCGTCGCTAAAGAATTTTCAAGTCTACCACGGTCTTATAGCTTGAATAATGATGTTTGAGCTATGTGTGCAAATAAGATTACCAAAATAGGGCCGCATGGCATTTGCTTTTGGATGATTTGAGTTCAGATATGATAGGGCAGCTTGTTTTACACAATTACAGTCCCCGTTATAAACATTGCTCTATATTATGTTTGCTAAATAGGTTAGACCAATGTGCAGGTGTTTGTACTCTTGTATCAAGTTATTTCACCTGGAAAAGGGCCCCTGTACTATAATTGTATTACCTGTCAGGTGACAGTAAATGTATTACATACTAACTCAACTTCTTTCACTAACAGTTTAGGGAAGTTCTGTTAAAGTGCTTCTCCCCCAACAGGCATAATCATATTGTCCCAATCAGCTCTGTAACAAAAATCCTGTAGCGATAGGTATAGCTGACTATCTCTAAATGTTCACAGCTATTATACATCACTATATGACGTTGCAAGTGACCATATTTTTTGTCATTATCTCGTTAGTGACAAAAGTTAACTTTAATTCCAAAAGGACCCTGAAAATAGCACAATTGGGCCTCAAAATAGTCCAAGAATTGAGTGATGGTTGCTCAGAACGTATATAACTTTGTACATCAATATATACACCACTCAATATAGCTATGTACGATGTATGATTATGTATCACTACATACGCTAATACACATGGGCGATAATGTACACTTATGTACGATTTTGTGCAATGGTATACAATAATATACACATTTATGTACAATGATATACACTTATATGCACAAGTATACACATTTATGTACTACGATATACAATTATATACACAAGCATACACATGCATGTACTACGATATACAATTATATACACAAGTATACACATTTATGTACTACAATATACAACTACTCAGTTATATATTCTCAGCGGAGATGATACAAGCCCTGAGAAAGAAAGGAAATGTTCTGGTAGCTGTTGACACTGCTGGTAGATCTCTAGAACTCATCCAGCTTTTAGTGAGTCCAACTCATTATTTTCTTGTTTATTCCATAAATTGTATATCTTTATAGATCCTGGGGTTATATCCACAAATATTTTATGAAATTTAAATAAAATATAAGAAAATAAATGTTGTCTAATATTTACGGTGGGTGTTTGTTTGTTGGTTTGTAGGAAACCCTTTGGAAGAATCCAGACTCTGGACTGATGGTATACAGTATAGCACTTCTCAATAACGTCTGCTACAATGTGCTGGAGTTTGCTAAATCTCAGGTATGGTGTCGGAGCTTCCTCTTTGGCTCATTGTGTGTATAAGCTTTCTTATTGGCCTATTGTGTGTTTTAGCTTTTTATTGGTCCATGTGTGTTTTTGCTTTCTCATTGGTCAATTGTGTGTCTAAGCTTTCCTATTGGTCTATTGTGCGTCTGAACTTTCTCTTTGATTCATTGCGTGTGTCTGGGCCTTCTCTGGTCAAATGTGTGTGTAAGAACTTTTATATTGATTCATTGTGTTATTGAGTTCTCTCACAGGTCTATTGTGTGTTTGGGATTTCTCATTGGTTGTTTGTGATCAGAGTGCTCCCATTGGTTGTTTGTGTGTTTGAGCGTTCTCATTGGTCGTTTGTGTGTTGGAGCATTCTCATTGGATGTTTGTGATCAGAGCGTTCTCATTGGTTGTTTGTGTGTTGGAGCATTCTCATTGATTGTTTGTGTGTGTGAGCTTTCTCATTGGTTGTTTGTGATCAAAGCGTTCTCATTGGTTTTTAGTGTGTCTAAGCGTTCTCATTGGTTGTTTGTGATCAAAGCGTTCTCATTGGTTTTTAGTGTGTCTAAGCGTTCTCATTGGTTGTTTGTGCTGTTTGTATAATCTTGTTTTAACTAAACACAAATGGGGTATGAGGATTTGTTCTCTCTTGATGTAAATGCACTGAATTATCCCTAAATTGAAGTCAGTGTGTTGAAATCTCATTGCGGTCTTTTGGGATTTTGTTATGTTTAATGATTAAAGTATGACACATATAATTTCATCAGTTTCCTCGGAGTAAATATGTTTTCAAAGTTCAATTTACAATTTTTGCCAAGTTTTGTATAGTTTTGCCTTCATCACAAAATAATCAGCGATTGTTATATTCTCAAGGATAGTTATTAGAATATTTGCCATGTGTATCACCCCACTGATCTCTCCTTATGTAGATGGAGTGGATGAGTGATAAAATTGTGAGAGGTTTTGAAGACAAGAGGAACAACCCCTTTAGTTTTAAATATATAAAGTGCTGCCACTCTCTGGCTGACTTGGATGAACTACCAGAACCAAAGGTATGTACACATATGTATCTACACTAGATATGTACACATATATATCTACGCCAGGTATGTACACATGTGTATCTACACTAGATATGTACACATATGTATCTACACTAGGTATGTACACATATGTATCTACACCAGGTATGTACACATATGTATCTACACCAGGTATGTACACACATGTATCTACACTAGTTATGTACACATATGTATCTACACTAGGTATGTACACATATGTATCTACACTAGGTATGTACACACATGTATCTACACTAGTTATGTACACATATGTATCTACACTAGGTATGTACACATATGTATCTACACTAGTTATGTACACATATGTATCTACGCTAGGTATGTACAAATGTGTATGTATGACTAGCAAAGGTGCCGTGTGAAGTTCCCATTAATGTACCCCATACATGTACCCTTTACATCTGTCTGTAAGACTTTTATCAAAAATGTATCTATATTTATTTGTATATTATTTATTCATTAAAACTACTATTGATTATTGTTTTTAATTGATATCTGTTGCTCAGTAGTTAGTTTATTCATTATTTGAATTTGGTTATTTCTAAGTTATTGGAAATAATTTTCATAACTAGCCAAGCTGTATTCTGGTTGGTCAGGTAGTAAGTCAATGTTCAACTACAGTAGAAAAACATTAGCTAGTTGACTGAAGATTCAGCTGTTATGGTTTACACGGAAGGAATACCTGATGGCATTCACATTATTTTCTTGCTTTCCTTCTCATTTTAAGCCTCAGGCTAGTTTGAAATTTACCTCAAGTTTATATACAATCTTTGAAAAACCTGCTGAGATGTGAGCAAAGTTATATGGTTTGGTCTCAGCAACGAAGGAGTAAAAGTCCAGACAAAGCGCAGTGTAAAATGTGTAGTGCTGTCTTTTAAACATTCAAAACCATCTCACAATTGGGAGAATATTTTTGCAAAATGATTTTTATTTTTTCGTTAAAATTTTATTCTTGCGATTTCTGTAGATATAAATAATTTGATAAGTATATTTTTGTGATGAGGGTCTTGTAATGTGAGAAGATGGCTTCCGAAAACACCAACACCTGCACAATACCGAATGGAAAATTTTTGATAAAAGCAAATTAGAATAAAAGAAATTAGCAATAAGAAGCTTTAAATGCTGTCATAACAAGCATCACTTTGCTGTCATTAGAAACACCCACCAATTCAACTTACTGTAGGTGTTACAACTTACTGTAGGTGGTGTTACAACGTAACAAAATGTACAAGATAGCTAAAAGCGCTGTCTATAGATATGCTTCGACCTAAGAAGAAATTTGCGGCAACCGTAATATTATATGTTAATTTTTATTGACGTCTGCTTTTCCTCTAGCAATACATAATGTTTATAGCTGTGATTATTGCTATAGGTTGCCAAGTAAATGAGATGGCATTTGATCATCATTTGTCTCCCTTTTGCATAAAAGAAAAAAAATCCAAAGTTAAGCCATATTTATTAATTATACAAAAAATAATATACAGTAATTGGCTAGACTTGTTGATCTAATCAAGAGCATTTCATGGCAGTCTAGTGGTTTGCTTTTGTTGCATTATTGATGCTCTTGTAGGTGTTTTTTTAATTCAGGCTCCTTGACACGTTTATCAATAGCTCGTTTAGATTTCTAGGGACTTGGTTCGAGACAAATTGTTTTCTACAAAAACAATCGAGTTCGACCAGTTTTAGCAATCTCAATATTGTGCAATATGATCAGTTATTCTTTCCAAAGACGGAGCCTTTTATTTTTCATTTGTTTCGAGGTCAAATGATTTTTATTTACATTTAGTAACCATCATAACTGATAAATTTTTATTTGCAACTGCAAGTCACATTTCATTTGTATTTCCAATTCTTGCGACATTCGCCAGGAAAAATTTCCAATGAAAATTTGACAACAAAAGACAGAGTATGTTAAATCTATAAGGCATACAGAAGGAAAATGTTAACATGACCTTCACCCGCCGTACTCGGGGTCGATTTCATAGAAGCAGCGTCATACCCTTCACAGCCTTATCAATCAAATGTTCTCAAATGGTAGCAGTAAAACTTTGTTTGTCTGTTTCTTTAAAAAAATATTATAGCTAGCACATAATTCTAAACCCTGTGGTTTTACATAGATAAACTATCTTAACCTCTGGCCAATGTTTTTATAAAATTACATTGCCCTTGGCTGGCAAGTGTACACAACCAATTTAGACTTGTTATGTGTGACATCATCTAAAATGACCAATGCAAGTTTTCGTTAAGCTCTGAAGGCTATATGTGAGAAGCTAAGATAAATGGAAATGTGCCTTGCGTCAGTTCTTGTTTGTGGATATGTGTGTAATAACTGGTTGTGCAATGGAGAATTGAGTGGGGCAGTTAGATTGGGGTTATCAACCTTCAGTGGACACTGATTTGTAGCCTTAGGACTCAATTAATGTGTATCTGGGCTAACGCTTTTAAACAGTTCTTAACAGTTTATAATGTTATTGACCTTTCAATGACCTCATGTAATGCACCAACTATAACAGGAAGTACAAATGTGCATCAAAGTCCCCGATTCCCACAAAGCTCATCAGATTCAATTGTATACTGGAAACCATACAATCGCAGTGAAGTTGTACCTGTGACATTTAGTCGCTCCTTCAGCATTGATAGCCCTTCAGAAATGCGCATTTGAAAGCGAGTATATTTATATACACTCCTTGGAGAATAGAAAATGCAAATGATACAGATGAGAAGTCGTTGGTCCGGCGTAAACGATATCCGTAGCTCATAATGTTTGTATGTGTGCACTATAGTCTCGGAGGAGGTTGAGAGCAAATAAGATGATGAATGTTCTCACTTTAGTTTGACAAAATTCAATTGAATTCATTGCTTACAAAATGTTTTTAACTTATTCACTGAGAAATGTAAAACTGCTTCGAGTTTATCTTTGCTTTGCAAAAGTATTACAAAGTTCCATAAGGGAGTGTTAGGGCAGTTATGAAATTCCAAACGCATCGCTCAGATTCCAGCTCGGTGTCTGTTAGCTTCAGCTTGTTTCATTCAATCAATCAACGGTTTGACATTCATTTTCAAATCTAACGTTCGCTTTCTCGTGTTTCTTAAGACTGTTACGTAAAGACTCCATCTCATTTGTTATACCTATAGTGAATTGTGAAAGGTTCTGATCAGTTTTGTAATTGTCATTCTGATCCATTTTGAGCAATGGTTGCACTGTGTCATCTGTCACTTGATCAGATTCACCTGAAGAGGAAGGTCTCGACTCTCGTAGTATTTTCGTACCGCTGTTTGTACTTGAAATACTATCCTTGGCAACTGTAACTTGATGACATGTTGAAGATAGCTCCTAAAGATGACACAAAATGCATATTGGCTTGGTTTTGGTCTCCTACTTGTTCTCATGCTTAACCTATCATTGGAATACATGAGAATTGGAACCGATCTTACCTGGTCTATGATGCTTTTCTGGTCTAATAAGTCTCTCATTTTGGAACGTTTTTTTCCAAGGAAATTGGCACCTCTTGGACTGCTGGAATACATTTTACTGGTGGTATTGTATGTTACACTTCGCTCTGTTGCTTCCTGTAACACAAAATAATATATGATCTGTAGACATGATGTATTGAGATTTTTGTAGAGATTTTTAACTAAATATTTCAGCTGAAATTTTTAGCCGAACTTTTTGATATAAGATGTTTTGTACTTAGACAACTTATATATGGTTCTGTTCCTTTGTAAGTTATATGTGATTAGCTAGAGAACAAAATGAAAAAGCCACGCCATTTGACTTGGGTGTAAATAAAACTGGCAACATCGCCACCGCAAAGACCTGAGTTGTGTAATGGTCAATATGTCAGCTATTTGTGCTAGACGACATTGATGCAATGCCTCAGGTTCATACCCTGTCAAGTAAGTAGTGTAGGTGTCAAGTAGGTAGTGAAGGTTTTTCCACATTAATAGAAAGCTTGAACATTCAGTATTAGTTTGAGAAAGAATAAGTTGTTTAGCTTACACTTATAATAAACAACAGTTTCAAGCTTCGCTAGTCAGAGATTAATGCTACATGTACATCTACCGATAACGTACCGATTTGCCCTTACCAATTGGAGATGACGTCAATGACATTCCCTTATTTTTTTCTCTACTTGCCATTCTCACGCAATATCGGTAAAACTCGCTATATTTTTGTCATAGTTAGCCATAAAGTGATTTCAAACAACAAAGACGGGACGCTCAAAAACGACTCTTTATCTATAAATAATTGCACTTGAGAAACAGTTTCGTTGGAAACATTAAACCGTGAACAGTGATATGATTGGTCAAATCACCACTTTCTACCGATTTTTTGATTCGTATCAAAACCTGCCGATTGCCTCAAATCAGGCCTTACCAATTGTTTGGCGACTTAGCCGGAAACAGAAGTTGCAAAATCACCCAATCGGTAAGGGCAAATCGGGAGCTAATCGTTACATGTACGTATAGCACAATGTTGCTCATCACCATAGCAGAATTGTTGGCCAATATAATATTTCATCTCTTTCGTTGAAAAATGCATTACTCGAATCGCACATATGTACTCCCACCATCAATTACTAGTCTCATTGCTTGCATAAGATCTACATATATCATTGAACTTATAACGGGTAATGAAAAGTACATGACTGCAAAGCATTCTTACATTCTTGAGACATTTCCACTGAAGTCTGGAACCCCCACAGGCTTTTATAGCTTTCAATGCAGCCACACGAAATGCCTTGTTGCTCCAGCCGTAGAAAATGGGGTTGATGCAAGATGAGCTTGTCGCTAATATCCTCAACACGCAGTGTATCAGCGGAAGCTGTGAGAAAAAACAAGAGAAGCTTTTGTCTTCCTGTGATTTGGCTTTTATTCTTGACCAGCTTTCAGGCTTTATGTCTAAGCCTGAAAACTGGTCAAGACACAGGAAAACATTCAAAATGTATGACCATATTTAGATAATCGATTTATGAAAGTTTTTTTAAAATATGCTAATGATTTTCACAAAATGATCAGGTAATTTCCTCTTGGTGAGGTGATCTTTGCTGTTCGCTGCTGCAAAACCTCTTGCCCTTTTTGAACACACATCTTGGTAACTGGTGGAATTTCTAGTTGTTTTTTTCTATACCAGACATAATGATTATATTGCATGCGTTGCTGCGAATGCACCTATTGTAAATGGTTCTTTGGGGAATAAACAGAAATAGGAATAAACTTCTACCTTCTCAGTCGGTACGATATTTGGGTGTGTATCCAAGATCATCATAAATATGTTTGTTGGGCTCCAACAGACAACAAAAACTACCACAATCCCCAACAGTATTCCGGATGCCGATTTCTTCTGTTGGTAAGATTTCTTCGCCCTCATCTCTTCACTACTCTGACCATTTGTGTACTTTGTCATGCTACTTACACTCCTCTTCTTCGATAAAACGTATCTGATAAAAGAAATATGCTTTATAAGACAGTTTGCTTGTGAACGCTAATACAAGAAGTTTAGTATTAGTTTAGTTTAGTATTGGCTGCGATTTCTTATAAACATCTACATCCCATTGACGCAGTACAATACAAGCAAGCGCCCGTTTAAAGCCAGCTTCTATTGTACAAAAAATGGCAGTGTCCGCATAAGATTTCACTATCTATCCCCAATACCTTCAACCCTAAAAATCTATTTGAAACAGACACATGGTAGAAAGAAAAAAACATTATTTTCCTAGAACGCAATTGAATAACGAAACGCAAAATCAGTTTGAAGCCTAAATTATTTAGCCAAAGGTTTTCGGAATTTCAAATGGATATTATATCGCGTTCCCTCAATAGAATACTCTTATTACCTATTCGGTCTATTTTGGGTGTCAGCACTTGTTGGGTTTTCGAACCAAGTTCCCAACAGATCAAATTTAGTTTGACACAGAAACTTTTTTACATAGATTTTGCTGGGCCGTGCCCTACCTAATGCAACAGGCTCACAAGAAATACTTAGAATTATAGAAAGCTCATCAGATTAAACACTGTTTCTGGTAAGAGAGCCTCACACAAACTATCACCTATTTAAAAGCGATGTATCGATAACGTTAATTTGTTATGGAAAGCCAGTCCATCATAGAAATATTGTTTTACCTGTTGTGGAATACTTTGTATATTCCGGCGTGTAGTCCAATGGTTACAATCACAGGGAGTACAAATTGCGTTTGAACAATGATGCTTCCATATACAGCTTGGGCTCTTGCTGATGGCCACTGCTCAATGCAAAATGCACGATTATCCTAAAAACACAGCTATAGTTGCCAGACTCTATTTGTTTGATTTCATGGATAATTTTGACAAATTCGCAAGTTTTCATTATTCGCTAATCAATATGCCTGGTGGTTCCATGTAATCCCCAGCAGAAGTGCTCTCTGTCATATTTAAAGTCAATAATCGAAATTATTATAATTACAATAATTACCTATTCATCAACATAATTTATCATTGCTGTTGTAGGTTGTAATAAAAAGCTGTTTGTTGTTGATGTTAGGAGCCAGTATCAGATTTTTTTAACTTTCAGCAAATAGTAATTTTATTTGATATCTGCTCTGTGTACTTGCCAAACAAACTATGCCAATGCTAATTGTAATTCGTAGAGACGCATATGAATTCGTTTGCTCTCAATTATTCCAGGAATTTTCATCGGTAAAGGTATATCCAGCTAAAACACATGTTTATTAGCGGTTGTCAAAGTTGTGAATGAAAACAAACAGGTTTCAGTTATTTTACGTTTCTTAATGTAGAGAAATATTCCTGCATTCATCAATGCAAACTATTAGATCTCATCGCATGTGTTTTATTGCAGTTTATGAGGTAATTAAATGCGTTAATTAATTGTTATTCTTGTGTTATCCAAGTATATAGAGCATAGCTCATCAAAGCCATCAGCGAGTATAAAGTTGTAATATGGCTTTATCGTGTTAATATTGTTTTATTGCCAGTTTGATAATTAGACTAACAGTTGCAATTAGGCAATCTTGGTCATACAACATTATTTTGGTATGCCATACTGAGTTATGTTAATAAAAATTCACCGGCACTGATTCTAGTACGTCTCTAAAAATTCTTAAACTGATCATGTCAGGTCTTCAGATTATACTTTTTAGTAGCGTTAAAAAAAGATGAGTAAGGAATACCTTGCATTCATAAATGGTCAAACCAAAATTGCTATACGGGCTGTCATAAAGTTAGTAGTAGTAGTCTAGTAAAGTTGAAAGTAGTTGTACATGTATAAAGTTAGCAGTTGTAGTCTAGTAAAGTTGAAAGTAGTTGTTGTACATGTATAAAGTTAGCAGTTGTAGTCTAGTAAAGTTGAAAGTAGTTGTACATTTATAAAGTTAGCAGTTGTAGTCTAGTAAAGTTGAAAGTAGTTGTACATTTATAAAGTTAGCAGTTGTAGTCTAGTAAAGTTGAAAGTAGTTGTTGTACATGTATAAAGTTAGCAGTAGTAGTCTAGTAAAGTTGAAAGTAGTTGTACATGTATAAAGTTAGCAGTTGTAGTCTAGTAAAGTTGAAAGTAGTTGTTGTACATGTATAAAGTTAGCAGTTGTAGTCTAGTAAAGTTGAAAGTAGTTGTACATTTATAAAGTTAGCAGTTGTAGTCTAGTAAAGTTGAAAGTAGTTGTACATGTATAAAGTTAGCAGTTGTAGTCTAGTAAAGTTGAAAGTAGTTGTACATGTATAAAGTTAGCAGTTGTAGTCTAGTAAAGTTGAAAGTAGTTGTTGTACATGTATAAAGTTAGCAGTAGTAGTCTAGTAAAGTTGAAAGTAGTTGTACATGTATAAAGTTAGCAGTTGTAGTCTAGTAAAGTTGAAAGTAGTTGTTGTACATGTATAAAGTTAGCAGTTGTAGTCTAGTAAAGTTGAAAGTAGTTGTACATTTATAAAGTTAGCAGTTGTAGTCTAGTAAAGTTGAAAGTAGTTGTACATTTATAAAGTTAGCAGTAGTAGTCTAGTAAAGTTGAAAGTAGTTGTACATGTATAAAGTTAGTAGTTGTAGTCTAGTAAAGTTGAAAGTAGTTGTACATGTATAAAGTTAGCAGTTGTAGTCTAGTAAAGTTGAAAGTAGTTGTACATGTATAAAGTTAGCAGTTGTAGTCTAGTAAAGTTGAAAGTAGTTGTACATGTATAAAGTTAGCAGTTGTAGTCTAGTAAAGTTGAAAGTAGTTGTTGTACATGTATAAAGTTAGCAGTTGTAGTCTAGTAAAGTTGAAAGTAGTTGTACATTTATAAAGTTAGCAGTTGTAGTCTAGTAAAGTTGAAAGTAGTTGTACATTTATAAAGTTAGCAGTAGTAGTCTAGTAAAGTTGAAAGTAGTTGTACATGTATAAAGTTAGTAGTTGTAGTCTAGTAAAGTTGAAAGTAGTTGTACATGTATAAAGTTAGCAGTTGTAGTCTAGTAAAGTTGAAAGTAGTTGTACATGTATAAAGTTAGCAGTTGTAGTCTAGTAAAGTTGAAAGTAGTTGTACATGTATAAAGTTAGCAGTTGTAGTCTAGTAAAGTTGAAAGTAGTTGTACATGTATAAAGTTAGTAGTAGTAGTCTAGTAAAGTTGAAAGTAGTTGTACATTTATAAAGTTAGCAGTAGTAGTCTAGTAAAGTTGAAAGTAGTTGTACATGTATAAAGTTAGTAGTTGTAGTCTAGTAAAGTTGAAAGTAGTTGTACATGTATAAAGTTAGCAGTTGTAGTCTAGTAAAGTTGAAAGTAGTTGTACATTTATAAAGTTAGCAGTAGTAGTCTAGTAAAGTTGAAAGTAGTTGTTGTACATGTATAAAGTTAGCAGTTGTAGTCTAGTAAAGTTGAAAGTAGTTGTACATGTATAAAGTTAGTAGTAGTAGTAGTTTAGTAAATTTGAAAGTAGTTGTACATTTATAAAGTTAGCAGTTGTAGTCTAGTAAAGTTGAAAGTAGTTGTTGTACATGTATAAAGTTAGCAGTTGTAGTCTAGTAAAGTTGAAAGTAGTTGTACATGTATAAAGTTAGCAGTAGTAGTCTAGTAAAGTTGAAAGTAGTTGTACATTTATAAAGTTAGCAGTTGTAGTCTAGTAAAGTTGAAAGTAGTTGTTGTACATGTATAAAGTTAGCAGTTGTAGTCTAGTAAAGTTGAAAGTAGTTGTACATGTATAAAGTTAGCAGTTGTAGTCTAGTAAAGTTGAAAGTAGTTGTACATGTATAAAGTTAGTAGTAGTAGTCTAGTAAAGTTGAAAGTAGTTGTACATTTATAAAGTTAGCAGTTGTAGTCTAGTAAAGTTGAAAGTAGTTGTTGTACATGTATAAAGTTAGCAGTTGTAGTCTAGTAAAGTTGAAAGTAGTTGTACATGTATAAAGTTAGTAGTAGTAGTCTAGTAAAGTTGAAAGTAGTTGTTGTACCTTTATAAAAGCTGGCAGGTGATCTTGTGGTCGATCAAACTTTGTATACATCATTAGAGGTATCGCCAGTAAAATGGACACGATGATGATTGCTCCGATCAACAAGATAGCCTGCAGCATAAAGTGCAATCTGAATAACATTTTCTTGGAAATCTCTCGACCATGCTTCCTTCCGCTACATAATTTAAAATAGTTATTGCAATTTGGCTAAGAAATGTTTTCGGACAATTTTTCATACTTCGAAAATTAAATTACGTTATGCTAAATTTTTAAAACCAGCTTGCATTCAATCAAAGTGGTAACGTTTCAACATTTATTGCATCTTCAAACATCAATAAACAACAACAATTAGAAAAGTTTTTCATACTTTTGATGAGTACCGAGTGGTGAGTTAAAATTAGTATAAGTTATTAGCCATCTTTCTTCTGCCTACCTTCATCCTTGTCATACCCATTCCTGATGTGTTCCTGGAGTGAGTGACAAAATATCTCTCTAGTGAGATGAGCATCATTGTCCAGCTGGATACGTAGACAGGTAGAGCAAAGGTTGGGTAGGCTATGTAACATAATGCCTTGCCCAGTATCCAGTTATTTAACATTATATATGATAGGTTTATGGGCATATTCACTGTGAGCATGAACACATCGGCACAAGCCAAGTTCATTATAAATATGTATGTCACCTGCAATGGAATATGGTAATAAATAGTATAATAATTAAAGTCAAATTGTTAGTAATGAAAGTTAGTGACCTGCAATAAAATAAATACTAATAAAAAGTACGCAAAAACTTATTAATCAACAATAGATACTATAAACATTTTTGTTAAATTTCATAATACAATATATATTGCAATCAAGTTTTAAATGGTTACTGGAATCAGCGTTAATCAATGAAATAACCAGTTTTCTAATATTATTATAATAACTTGATATGGTTGACTCAAAGTAATGTTAGTGTGCTCATCAATTCATTGTAAGTGCATCAACTAGCTCACAGGGATTTGGCCAGTATTTATGCTAGAGATACACAATTAAGGCACATCTGTTTAGCAAAGGTAATCAATTATTAACCCCATGCACTTATATGTAAGAACAAAAACAAGGTATCAAATTTTATTTTTCAGCCATTTTAAAAAAGAATCTTGTTACTGTGAGATGATATGAACAAATAAACCATAGATTAATGTTAGGTCCTTCATCAATATAAGTTTGTCGTTGCATCGTTGTAACGTGTTTTCAGTTTTGAAACAACACCGCTTAATTAAACCTTATGAAACAAGCTCATGCGCAATTGAACGGTATTAATTTAACATTTCATGCTATTAAATTTACCATCTCCATTTCTTATTTTTTTCGCTTTAGCTTGTTAGGCTTCAAAACTGGTTAACATTCTGCTTTATTTCAGAATTATCCTTGCTAGATTCATCCTCATATATTCTGGACATTTGGATTGTTGTTTGTTGGCTGCAGTTATGCAGTATCTGACAATTTCACATTAACCATAAGTGGTATATTCTTGCAACAGCTTTAATCGATTATCTCCTACATAACTGAGTGGTTAGTTTGTCCAGCGTGAGTGTCCGTGACATGTGTGTCCGTGACATGTGGTCAATGCCCAACACACCGCCACATCTAGGATTGTTTGTGTGGATTGAATTCCCTAGTTGAGCTTCATAATAGTTTGATTATTGCTATTGTTTTACTTGAAACATTGCATTGTGCCACACTATGGGAATGCTCAAGTCGTCTGTGGGGGTGGCTTCGCTTTACTTTGAAATTAATAAAAACATCCATTTATTAGAATATAGTTTGACGCAGCTACTTTCAAACAGCTGTGTTTTAATAAATGGCCCGTTTTGTAACTTGAAATTACTGGCTGGACATTGTTTTGCACACAATAGTTGTTAAACTATGGTTTTTATTGCTTTGGTCTATAAAATTAAACCAGAGTTTGCCGAAGGGGCCTAATGATCACTTAAATACCATGACCTAAGATTGTTAACCTCACCTGCAGTCTTTCCTGCATTCTGCTGACCTATAATACTCTGTATTTATTGAACGCGCCAATTGCAGGCACGTGGAGCAAACACGTTATTTTATCAGGCGACAAAAATTAAGCCTATTGATGGCTAGCTGAACATACCTTTTGGTGCAGTTTATTGCTGATGATAGTGGCTATGATAAATACATTCATGATGAGTGCCACCAGCGCCATGTTGGTGTAAATAACTAGTAACACTGTCTTCTCTGTTGAACTCATCGATGACTGAAAGTCGAGGTTTCCAAAGTCTACGTAACACCAATATTATATTACAATTGGCGTGCTAATTATTTACATGTTTAGTTAGTTCCCACTGCATATAAATACTTCAGAGCAATTAGTGAATAAATGTATATTGTTTAAATTTTATGATTGTCCAAAAAAATTAATTCACCTTCCAAATAAAATGTATTCATTCGTGCAAACTCCACGTGCAAACTCCACGTGCAAACTCCACGTGCAAACTCCACGTGTAAACTCCACAAAGTCATCAGCAATTTAAAAATAGCGAGTTGACTTCCTTATCAAAAACTTTAATCTCCTTCAACCATTTTATAGGAATTGCAGCTACACACAATTATACACAGCTAAATTAATTTTAAATTTGGTATT
This sequence comes from Cryptosula pallasiana, assembly GCA_945261195.1. Lineage (NCBI taxonomy): Eukaryota > Metazoa > Bryozoa > Gymnolaemata > Cheilostomatida > Cryptosulidae > Cryptosula > Cryptosula pallasiana. The sequence goes on along the minus strand of OX183140.1, from coordinate 21,621,559 downwards.
TTATAATCAAGAACAATGACTTGAATCAACAGTCACGCTTCTATTGATCAAATCAATTGTCAGCCGAAAAGTTGTAAATGCTCAGAGGAACATCAGGTTGTTGAATCATTTTATTACATTCATTGTTTTTTAATCCGTACAATTTTTTTTTACAAGTTTTTTGCCAAGTTTTAAATGTGCTCAATGGCATTAATAGAAATAACTAAATATGGCCTTCGTATAATCATGTGAAATATTACATGCACACCAATGGCGTCACGTCAGTTTTCTGCATCGCATCAACAACCTTGTGATTCCATTTTAGAATCTAACATATCAAAAATTAGTAGTGGCACAGTTTTGATCAGAGTTATTGCAAGAGAATTTAGAGGTTAATTGCTTTATCGACAACACAGCCTCATCAACTGATGGCATCGCTTCTTCAGTGATTGTTGAAAAATTAATTAGTAAATCACCTTACTAAGTGAAATTATCACAGCTAGTTTAAGATGCTACTAAAAGCTCACACAGTCGTTAATGATTATGCACATCCCTACTAGAATTGTTTTAATATCAATTTCGCAACACTCTACACGTCTTACTTTGGAGGCAGGCTGAATTTTTTTAATTAATCATTGAATTAGAACCGGGTAAAGGCTATTAAATAAAATATTTAAATTCGACGCTTGCGTTGGTTTGAATAAAGAACCTTGTTAGTAGAGTTCAGAAGTAGTTACATCTTCATTCAGAATAAGAAAGCAGCGCAACTGAAAGTATGTTTAGCTAGTACATTGTTGAGCAAGAAGTTAATTACATCACCAATCACCAATGGCATGGGACAAGAAAATTTCTGATCCTCATTTGGAACAATTTCTCATGAAAGTCCAGATGTGGGCGTTGGGAGGACTCAAGGAAAGGTTAATGTTGATGTATAATCAATAGCACTGGTAGAAGGTTCACAATGCACTATTAGCAATCTGATTATCTTCTGGCTATAAACGGTTCACCTTTAATTTTCTGATTATTTTGGTCAATCGGTTAGTGGAATATGAACATGCTCCAAGTTTAATGCAACATATTATTTATACATCACAGCCATCACAGGAGTACGTAGTTATATATTCAACAATAAGCCAAATAAATTTAAGCTTGAGTTCCTTATTTTTTTTATAATATAGTTAATCGCAACAACTATTTATCGTAAATTTTAGAAATACCCGGATCTGAAGCTCAAGATCTTTTACGAGCCTATTATCAAATCATCCCTTGCCAAACAATCAAGTCAATCTTAAAAGCAAATAGAAATCTATTTATATTAGTTACATTAGAACTAAAAATAATTATTGATTTGAAGATCTCACCGAGCCAGGACCCAAAACAATCACTAGCCATGCATTACAAGCTTCAGTCATAGCAAAGATGGGTTGTAGCAGCAATAAGTATGTTAGAAGTTCATTGCACATCATACTTACATGACAAATTCAAACAGGGACAAGCTAATCAATAGTAATAAATATAATTATTTGTTACCTTTGCTACCTAATACTGTAATCCTAAACTTGAGTGTTCAGTATGAAGTAATTTTCAAGATGAGCATCCATAAACTATGGTGGTGTTGGAGCAAATATATCATCAGATTATAAAACAAATAGTCAAAATTAAATAAATCATCAAGTTGAAGCAAGTATCTATATCTCCTTCGATGGAATGGGCCAAGTTAACTTTTTCTTTGAAGCAGTTTTTATGTTTAAGGTTAGCTTAATTTTTCAATCCAAGCTGTTGCACACCATAATTTTTTTTTTAAAAATGAAACAGGCGAGTGCTCATTTATAGCTGACAAATGCAAAGTAAAAACTGACGTTGAATTTAGTTTTAAGAATATATTTATGCAGACTTGTTGTGTAATGAAAAATAGAAATACAAAGTTATTTATTTTTTTAATGCAAAAATAGGAATTACAGTTTGCGCTTACCCGAGAGTGAGCCATATTGTGTAGAACAGTTTGTGTTACTGGAGAAGTTTAATGATAAATCACCAAACATCTGCAGATCTTCCTCAGTCAAACATAATGTCATCTCATAGTCTCCGTAATCAGAAACATATCCCGATTTTGTAAAGTTGAGCTCGTCGTCTACTCGGTCCATTCTTGTTCATGTATGAGCTGACTTTCTTGTTCATAGGGTTACCTCATAATTCTGATTTCCTCCACTGCCGACAAACAGTTATTACAGCCTATGTAAACATCGATATATCGCCATAATGGTCTGTAAATATAGCCAGCACTACACGAAACACAATTTATGAATTACCTGATAGTCGTAGAATGAAGTGCTGATTGCACCTGTGGCTGAATTTAGATCCCTACACCTCCGTCAGCACGTGTAATAGCTTCCAATCGCAGCAGCCAAATAAACGTTAAAACAAATCAATATGCATCTTCTGTATGTTTGGCATGATTATAGACAGCGATAGTTTGTGTTAGCATGGCATTCTGTCAAACATTGATTGTACGCAAGACATTGTTTAAATATTTAACAAAGGTGGCAATCAGGCTTGTTAGATTGATAAAGGCTAATGACGAAAGACTCGCTATTTATAAATGTGACGTAATATACTTTCTTTGCAAAAACGATAAAAATTGATAAGAAAAAAAGAAAGTACTTTGTTCTAACTTGATACAACTTCAAAACTGAATGAATAAAAGTGAAATTATCCAAGCAAACTAAAGTTTAGATAACATCTCTGTCTCTCCAACATGATGTTTAAATACGTACTTTGTTCTGTTGAATGATACCGAGTGAAGTGACCGCATTGAACCCTTCACGAGCTGCCAGTCAAGTTGGTATTGAGGTAAAACATTGCTGACTAATAATTTAATATGACATGTACTTTGGCATCGTTTAAACGTATCCAATGTTAGGATTCAATAATTGAAAGTAATAATTTGATGTCTTTCATCTGTGCATTTAAATGTCATTGGAATGCTTTCAAGTGTAATTACTTTATTTTTGGCAAACGCCTGCCAATAGTTATGTAATAAAAAATACTTCCACTTTTTATCAATACAAGTTCTGCCAAGTTTTTTATTGTAAATTTGCTTAAAGAAACCTTGAATTAAAGTTCTTTTATTATATGAAAATGAGTAATTTACAGTATTGTTTTATGATAATGATTATCTATATATGTTACATTATTAATGTGCTTGTATAACCGAGTGTTTGCGCCATTAATAAAAAAGGACTCTATATTCTTGAAATACTTTGTACCGAGTATTTGCTGTTAAATAGCTGACTGGATCAAAAGGTTTGGTTTGTAATTAGTTGAATTAATATAAGATTACCTGTGGTCACTGTGGTGTCCAGGTCTTCTACCTACCTGCGTTATCTGACATAAAATTCAGCTGGCAGGTTTTGGTTTTATGTTAATAAAAATGATGGTTTTGGAACATCAGCTTCTATTATTTATGTGTGGTAAGCGTCATTCTGAGCAGCACTTTTTCTCAGGTAAAAAAGCAGATGATTGTAATATATTTTTGAGATAGTTTGTCACCAAAAGAGGCATTCTGAGGTGCAGACATAGAGAGTCAGCGCTGCTGATGAATCATTTAGTTTGATCGAAGAAGACAACTTCGAGCAGCGAGCATCTCTATTCACACAAGTAATTACAGGAAATAGGAACAACTAGTGACCTCGTTACAAGGTCACTCAGCAACAGTCATTGTGTTGAATGAGGACTTCAACCTTGAAATTTATATAAGATTATTTCTTTATGGAGAAGACAACTCTTTTAAATACAGTCCCTACCGCTGTAATGATATTATATAACTGGTTCTTATATAAAAATAAATATACACGTTCTGAAAGCTAATTTGGTGTTGCTAGTTGGAGGCTAGTATTTTGAATTTTGTTGTGATGCTGTATCTAGTACCTCAGGAAACAAACAATATAATACAAAACCAAATCAAGATTACATATAAATAGTTCCTAGCACTACCGGCGAGTGTGTCTAGGATCCAATGGTTTTTAAAAAAAAACGATTACATTTCCATTGCGCACCTAGCATTACTTTTTATCGTCTACAGCTTTGTTATATGGGTTGTCTTCTCCCCAGTCTCAACTCTCGCTTTCACATTATATGAAATATAATATCATGTTAATTTGCATTATATTTTGCTTCCAGTTGTAGGATTATTATTATTAGCTTGATCATGTCTTTCAGAATAATAACCCAATTAACAGGAATTGATAGACCCCGGACTTTTTCTGTTCAAAAAAATTAAAGCGCAACTTTTCAAAGTTTTTTTTTAAAAAACTTGGCTATTGTTATATGAGTTTTTAATAAAAGTAAGTTTTTTCATGATTTCCAGAATGCTTTTGTCGGTAAATTATCCAATTGAATGTATAAATACAGGTCTATTAGGGCAGTAAGGTGAACTACCTACCTTTTTCGTTCACTTCAGTCACCTATAATTATCGTGTAGGTGTCTGTTTTCTCCTACGTAAAGCGATTACAAGGTGATATTTGTGACTGGCTATCCCCCTCAGCCCTCTGTAACTGTGTACTAGTAGGGCAGATAGATGCTATTGAAATATAAATAATTAGCTTTCATGCTACGCTCACAATTTTTTTTATAGAAACCGAGATGAGAGCGCAGTGAATTGCATGCTATGCACATGTATCTAATTACTATTGAATATTACATCTTATCTATGACTGCTTGCTTGCTGTAATAGGATGTCTTATCCATAAAACCTTTTCTCAACTTATCAAGGCAGTTCTGATTGTTTATAACTGTTTCATTTTGTTGCGAAGAAAACTGTTTGCTTTCAACTGAATGTTTAATCAATTCTTGTAAAGATACTCCATGTCTATTTGATGTACCAGGAATAATGGTTCACGGAGTTTATTTTTAGAATTTTACCCACGCACATCTTTAGCTTCTTGTTTGCTTTGTAATTGTCAATTTCTCATCAGCGTTTCATTGAAGTTTCATGGAAAGTTAGTCAATTCTGTATTTCATTTAAACTTGGTTATCAGTTGGTTCTGTAATGTCCAAGTTTTTGGTTCAAATGAACATATTTTGGTTTCAAGCTAACTGCCCGAATTACTTTTTAAAAAATACTGAAAGTTACTTTTTCGACTCTATTTTATCATTTATCATATTTAATAATAAAAAAAAATAAAGCAATAAAAATGTTATTTTGATCCAAATTTCATTCATTGTTTTTTTTTGTCATTTCAAAATTGCTCAGTTTAAATGAATTTATATTAGCTTCAAGATATTTAGGAAATCTGGAAGATTCCTCAAAGTTACGGAATTGATTATGTCACCCCTGCACTTGACTTCGTAGACAGTATAATGCTAAGTTATGTTGCAGGGTTTTTTGGTAGGCATCAGTATTTCCATAATTTATATTTATTTATGCGCTAAATGTATGCCATGGAGTTTCTTCCTGTCGTAAAACGATCCAAGCTGACTTGAACTAATGGTTGGTGTGACATTTACTCGTGTTGTTGTTGTATCAGCTAGTTGGCACACCCCAGGCATTGCTACTGCATTAGCTTGTGATTTCTAGTATGGGCTAACTCATGCCTGTAAATTATTGACATATTTTTTGTGTGTACGCAGGTGCGTAGGTTCAATCGTGTTTGACTCTTCATGATCTACATCATCTTTAGCTATTTTTGGCCGACCGCAGGTGTAAATATATCGATGTAATTGTGTTTGTGTTTTGGAAAGATTTTTGTGGAAGTTGTCCCAGCTGATTGTAATGTTTAGTTTTTTCTTGTGAAGACTGAAAACTTCTGTTCTTTAGCCTGTGAGCTCTGTACTTGTACTGTTGTGTAGCCTGTGAGCTCTGTACTTGTACTGTTGTGTAGCCTGTGAGCTCTGTACTTGTACTGTTGTGTAGCCTGTGAGCTCTGTACTTGTACTGTTGTGTAGCCTGTGAGCTCTGTACTTGTACTGTTGTGTAGCCTGTGAGCTCTGTACTTGTACTGTTGTGTAGCCTGTGAGCCCTGTACTTGTACTGTTGTGTAGCCTGTGAGCTCTGTACTTGTACTGTTGTGTAGCCTGTGAGCTCTGTACTTGTACTGTTGTGTAGCCTGTGAGCTCTGTACTTGTACTGTTGTGTAGCCTGTGAGCTCTGTACTTGTGCTGTTGTGTAGCCTGTGAGCTCTGTACTTGTACTGTTGTGTAGCCTGTGAGCTCTGTACTTGTGCTGTTGTGTAGCCTGTGAGCTCTGTGCTTGTACTGTTGTGTAGCCTTTGAGCTCTGTACTTGTACTGTTGTGTAGCCTGTGAGCTCTGTACTTGTCCTGTTGTGTAGCCTGTGAGCTCTGTACTTCTACTGTTTTGTAGCCTGTGAGCTCTGTACTTGTCCTGTTGTGTAGCCTGTGAGCTCTGTACTTGTACTGTTTTGTAGCCTGTCAGCTCTGTACTTGTACTGTTGTGTAGCCTGTGAGCTCTGTACTTGTGCTGTTGTGTAGCCTACGAGCTCTGTACTTGTACTGTTTTGTAGCCTGTGAGCTCTGTACTTGTGCTGTTGTGTAGCCTGTGAGCTCTGTACTTGTACTGTTGTGTAGCCTGTGAGCCCTGTACTTGTACTGTTGTGTAGCCTGTGAGCCCTGTACTTGCACAATCATGAAATCAATCAGTGTTGTGTGTTATTTATTGAAAACACAACTAATAAAAATAATATGATGTTTCCAAGATCTTAATATTTTGCGTACTGTCAAATAAAATGACTTTATATCAATAATTATATGTAAAAAGAGCTCAGAACAATGTGTATATTCCTGTAAGTAGTTGATAATAATGTTTAATAATAAAGAAGTACCATTAAGCTGAGTGATTTTCAACATTTTCGAGTCGCTACTTTTTGTACTAGATATTTTGATTTCCAGCTACAGAGTGTGAAAATTAAAAAACTCATTGCCACCTGATTGTTGAAGACTTCATGCTAAGGCTGGTAGATAAAAAAAATTTGTTTGAACTTTTGCGGAGTTGTTTTCCCCCATCAAAATGATAAATACCCTTAAAGAAAAGTTTATGGAGTTTTTGCTAACAATAAATTTCACAGGATTAATTCTACCTGTTACCTTTTGGAGTCAAGACCTCACTAATGGAGATATTGAAGGCCAAATTTATTGCTGATTTATTTTTATTAGAAAGCTTTTCCACCCACATGTATTTCATTTGTTTGGTTTTAGCATAGACTATCTATTGTGTTGTCATTGTAATATTGGATATATCAGATAGCACACAGTATGCTGAATGGCAGCTACAGCAGTTATCCCCCTTTACCTACACATGCACTCTATCTATTCAGCACCTTGTTACAGGTGGTGCTAACTAGTGTACCAGACCTACAGTCTGGTTTCTCTAGGGAGTTATTTACTCGGTGGTGTGACAACCCCCGCAATACCATCGTACTTACAAATAGGACCTCAAAGGACACTCTAGCACGGACACTAATGGATAATCCTGGTATGAAGGAAGTTAAACTAGAGGTATGTCTCTTAGTTGATGGACTAAATATTCCAATTTCGCTGTCATGTACTGCCATAAACTTGTAGTTGGCAACTTGTCTGTGTCAATGGTAGATTAAGGCAAGAGTTAAACTGGCCGGTGAGGAGTTGGCTGAGCACCAGAAAAAGAAAATGGAGGAGAGGTTGGAACGAGAGAGATTGGAGGCTGAGCGAGAAGAGATAGAGTAGGTTCTGGTTGTCAAGGGAAAATAATTCCTTATAGTATGTGTGCTATAGACGTGGGAGAACAACTCTCCCTATGTATCATGTGCAATATTTAGGTCTGTGGTCACAACAATTTGTTATTGGATGTGTGAATATCATTATGTTGTATTTTCACTCTCCAATCATTTCTAGAGAAATATAGAAATGAAGAGAAACATGAGATATTACACATTAGACTGTAGATTCACTCAACCCTTTTCAAGTTGACACTTTTGTCAAGAGGCTTGCAGATACTAGCAGTGAATGCGTTTGATTAGTTTTAGGAAATTGAGACTGGTACTTGGCTTTGGAGTCTCGAGCAGTTGGTCAGTTGCACCTGTCTCTCGCAGAGAAAAATTTGCCTAAATCACTAAATTTTTATTGATCAAAAGTTAGACAAATTTTTAGATTTGTCAAGTTTCAAAATTTAAAAACTTGAAGCTTTTCATTTACATCAATTCTCCGGGTGAAAGTTTTTAGCTTTTTGAGGTTTTAAAACCGCAAACTTTGGTGGTCGGGTTGAAGTTGAATACTCGGTAGTTGATAATAATAATAATTCCATAATGACACATTATTATTATTATCAAAAATATTCTAAGTAAATTATTATTTATGTTGGAAGGAAAGTTTCCCATATGTAAGTTTCACCGGCCTCTCCTTAAAGTATAGCCTGTGTTCTGTTTGCAGGGAGTCTGACTCGGACATGTCAGATGAGGAGCCTGAGGCCCATATACCCGGTGAGAAACAAGACCAACACGATCTACTGCTCACTAGCACGCAGTCTAAGTCTCGTTCTGGCTTCTTCAAGCAGGCTAAGAAAATGTTTCCCATGTTTCCTTACGTGGAGGAAATACTTAAATGGGATGACTATGGAGAGATAATTAAGTGAGCAGATAACTTCTCACTCAGTCTATTTAATGCCACAGGCCTGTCCATGTTTGTTGTCACATCCTTGCATTATAGCTGTCATATGTCTTATTATATTCTGTGTCTGTAGAGTCGAAGATTTCAACTTCTCAGATGTGAAGTTAGTGGATGCAGCTGTTGCTGTTGGTGAAGAGATAGAACCCAGGCTAGAGGAGGCTATGGAGGTGGAACCTGCACCAGAAAAGCCTGTAGACGATGAGGTACGTTACACTTACATTACTGTAGGCGATGTTTTCCAGTGAGTTCTTGTAAAACTGATGATAGTGCCAAGAACTACGAGCCAGGTTATTGGTATTTATTGCTAGCGGTCTGTATGCTGTTGGTTCTTGAGTAACTATTGATGACATGGTAAAGAGTTTGTGTGCTTTGTATAACAGTGCTTTTCTTAGTTCACTAGTCAAAACGAAATCAGATGGCTAGTCTGGTAAATCGGTAATACCCTGCAATTATTTCTCATATCTAGTGGACACAACTCTCTATGTGTACGTCATCAGTGCACACCAATGATTGGTCGCTCTCTATTTCTGCTACGTCATGTAGTGGACACAACTACTATGTGTACGCCATCTAGCGCACACAACTTCTTATGTGTGCAATGTGCTGTGTTGCAGATACCCACCAAGTGTGTTACAATGACACAGACCTGTCATATAGCAGCAAAGGTTTTATATATAGACTTTGAGGGAAGGTCTGACAGTAAAAGCATCAAGGAATTGTTGGAGAAGATAAAACCCAGACAACTTGTGAGTTATCTCCACTACTCTCAAAACTTTGGTAGCCCTAGTTCTGTGACATGGTTCACTGAGGGCCAGAGGCTAACTAACAAGTTATTCTACCTTAGAGTATAGTGTTGTGGTCATTTCTCAGCACCAAGATTTACATTGTGGATGGAATTCATTTTTCTTTCATATATTACATTTTGGCAGAAGATAGCCCACAGTTTGATGGCCTGTATGTTGGGGTTGCTGCAAAATATAGACTAAGACTTAACTATATGCTTGTAGATATTAATCCATGGCAGTAAGGACTCCACCCTCTCTCTGGCCAAGTACTGCCAGGACAACTCAGTCTCTATGGGGGATGTATTTAGTCCGTCTATCGGAGAGATTGTAGATGCTACAAAGGAAAGGCATATCTTCCAGGTACGCGCTGGAGTTGTCTTCTTGTTGTGGAAGATCAATTTATTGTCTTTGCCTTTGCTTTAATCCGCTAATATTTTAGGTAAAACTTATCGATTCCCTAGTCAGTCAAATCAAGTTCGCAAAAACACCAACGGCAGAGCTGGCTTGGGTAGATGGACAGGTTAGTATTATTATTTGCCTTTCATTGATAGTCTATTTGTCAGTCTTTTATTTATAGTGTGTCTGTCAGCCAGTCTTTCATTGATAGCCCATTTGTCAGTCTCTTATTTATAGTCTGCCAGTCAGTCTTTCATTGATAGCCTATTTGTCAGTCTTTTATTTATAGTCTGTCTGTCAGTCTTTCATTGATAGCCTATTTGTCAGTCTTTTATTTATAGTCTGTCTGTCAGTCAGTCTTTCATTGATAGCCTATTTGTCAGTCTTTTATTTATGGTCTGCCTGTCAGTCAGTCTTTCATTGATAGCCTATTTGTCAGTTTTTTATTTGTAGTCTGCCTACCTGTCTTTTAATGATAGGTAATTTGTTAGTTTTCTCTCAAGGTCAGTTTTATAATACAGATAAAAATACCCGAGATCACCTTACACGAACCAGATCAACCAGACGAAGAAGGAGAGATACTCTCTGAAGAGGCTGAGCTAAAGAGAGTAGAAGAACAAAAAGAGCGAAAAAAAGGTAACTAATCCATTCCAATTTCAAAAAAGAAATCACGATGATATATTTTGTGGTATTTCCCCAAACCCGACTCTGTAAGTAATTGTGCATTAAGTAAGCTAGTTGTCGGCTCATGAAACCTGAAGTACTTTGAGCTGGCAATTTTACATCACAAATGTTAAACTTTTAGCCCAACAAGAAGCTGCAGAGAAGGCTGGTCAGGTACCGTCCCTCAACAGATTACCAGCGAGTCGCATCCCACCCCATCAGGCAATATTTTTCAATGAGCCCAAACTGGCAGACCTAAAGCAAGCTCTGGTGAAGTCAGGATTCCAGGCAGAGTTCAACAAGGGAGCTTTGATAGTCAATGACGTGGTGGCTATTAAAAAGGTGAAACTTCTGCTGATTATCCTTATTACCAGTATGCGGTTTGTATCACTATAAAGTTTCAATGCAAATTAGCTAAGTTTAGAGTATTTCATCTTTTGTACACTGTTAAATGAGAATCACCGATCCCATATCTATTTAACGATTAGCTTCAGTCTTAAAGGTTGTTTTCTTGTCTATCTCAAAATTACATTCATGCATATCACCAGCAATCTGCTCAGGAATTGAACTCTCCACTCACAGGGTGCATGCCCTGTGCTCCACCTCGAGACCACAGTCGCTTCTTTTGCTAAAACTAACACATGCGTATTTATTGTTTTAGAATGTGGCAGGAATAATACAGTTGGAGGGTTGCGTTTGTGAGACGTATTACCAAGTGAGGCAGCTGTTGTATGGCCAATACGCTATAGTATAGCCTACTTGCTGCCTCCAATTTACCCTCATGACTCTCAGTCTATCCTAACAAAAGCTCTCAAGTCGTATTGTATGATAAGAGACCATTGTACAAATTAGATATTTATTGTGCATTTAAAATTATCATGATTATGAGTTGTACAGAATGTAAATAAATTAATCATATCTAATTTGATGTAATACGGATCGGAATGTTCATGCACATAATCGCTATAAATAAAACCATAGTCCAAATTCTGAATCAAATAAATTGTCTTTGACCCAGAAACTTAACAAAATATAATCCATGAAGTGAAATTAAATTTCATAATTTAGAATTTAATTTTATTGGCAGCAGTGAAATAATGTCTAATATCTGTATGAATACGTAACCTGAATGATGTCAATAGTCAAAAGATTTAAAGTTATGCTCCCAGAAATATAAGAGTGCAACTACAAAAAATTAGCAAGATGAATGATAGAATGATTGTGAAACAGTTACACAGGCTATAGAGTAAATTATGAAAGACGTCCTGACCTTTCAAGATGGGGGTCAGCTAGAGTATAAGCGGGTTTGTACTTCACTTTACCATCGGCATCGATATACTTTAGCGCAGGGTTTACCTGTGTTGATTTCATACTGCCAAGTGATGTATAGCCTTCATCATACAACTTACAGTACGGCAAGCTAAGGCTACGTAACAATGTCCAGACATTGCTGTAACTGAAGCTAAGAATTGGATTGACTCTCATAAGCTCCGGCCACCCCTGATCTGTCATGCGGAATGCGCTGAGGTGCTCACCGTGTGGATCTGTGAAACGTGTCCCCATTATCACTGCTTTTATGTTGGGATGTTCAAGTTTCATTTGCGCAAGTTGTTCCTTGATTTGCCCATCATAGCTCATCATATTCAGTTTATACCTGCAAGAAAATAGGTTATAGAAACTTGCATAATGGGGGTAGCCCAATAAGAGTACATACGCCAGGAGTCGCACAATTTTGAGGTAATTGATTCTATTGGCTGAAAGTATAAATAGGCCGAGAACTTATGTGAGTTTTCAAGTAGGACGCCCCAAACGAAAGCTATAAAAATAAGTGCAAGGGATATCATCTCCGAGCTCATTGGTGACGTTTATCTCTAAGACGGCAGAGAGGGTAGTTCACATAAATTACCTTTTTCAGCGTTGATCCTACAGTTATAGATAATTTTAAAAGTCTATGGTCACGATATCTAGGGAAATATGCGTTTCTGTTGCTCAAAAATACAAAAAATATTGCCATTTCTGTATTGGTCAAAACTGCTGGTTTAATTACTTTTGTAAGTTTTGTTTTATTATTGAAAATATTATGATTTCTTTCTTCTAAATATATTTAAAACAAGGAAATAAGAACAAGTTCAATAGCAAATCTGAGACGTATCGTTCTATATAATTCAATCTGTCGAAAAACTGTTTCCAGTAATCGGACCACTTGAGAAAGATGGTCGCCATCCCCATTAAACAGGAATACTGGCTGAGCTGACGAAAATATTTGAAAGCAGAATGCGTTTTAGTCAACTCGACAAATGGAACAACATTGATAATTCAATTTTTCTGCTTGAAAAACATTTAGTCTCAAATTTACCTTGCTATAAACATAATTTTTTATATTCACTGGACGGTTCATGACTGTGTGGATAAAATTTTTTAAACAATCTAGGAAATGATAAAAAATATTTTGCTGTCAACTGATTTTTGTTTTGCTGAGTAGCTGATTAATAGCATTGCGTATCAATTATTAATTACGATGGATATATCAAACAATTACCTGCTGATGCATTGGTCTATGAATGATTCCTCCTCGGGAAAAGGCTGGGCATTTCTGATATGTATTGCCTGTATGCCAGCACCATTCTGGTAGCCTTCGACTTGGCTAGCAACTGCAAACCTATAATTATACCATACACATTAGAACAGGTTTGCCTGTTGCCATAGAGATGAGAGCAAATTACACACTTTTGTCTGTGAGTAAACAACTCCGTAGTTCTACTAACCAAATATGCAGCAAAGCTGTGCAATCTTTTCCTCCATTAAATCCAATACAAATTTCATCCAACTTATAGCGCCTCAGAGCTTCACTGCAGACAGCTAAAGCTTCAGTCAACGGTTTTTCAAGGTCGCCTACTAGTATCTTTTCTAGTGCAGCACGCGGAGACACCAGAGGATCCTCAGTATATTCTACCTCAGCACCTGGTGGCAACCTTTTGCGTAACTCCGTCATGCATTGCTTGACTAATTCAGACTTTGCGGATTCAAAGACTAGTCGAACTTTATAGTAGTTGTTGTCCCAGACAGGATATGAGCCAATATTCACCTCAGAATATTTCTCATTGATCTTGTTAAGATCAGTCGAAATGCTCATTTCATCAGTGTCCAAGTACAGAGTGGCTGTAGACATTGCAACAGTCGACTTCCCAATGTAAGATTCAACACTGGAAAATGCTAATCTTAAAAACTTTGGTACACCTGGTAGTATAAAAATATTTTTCATTCGAACTATGGGAAATTTTCCTTCACTACCAAACAATGAAGCTGTTTCTGGGATGGTGGCCAGTTTTTTATGCGTCTCTGCGTATCTATCTTTGAAGTAATTTTTGTACAAAATTTCTAAATTCTGATCAATTTTCGTTGGTTGGTCAAAAGCCTTAGCGACAGCCTCAAATGTTATGTCGTCATGAGTGGGACCAATCCCACCAGCAGTAATCACAAATGTGTACCTATCAGAAAACTCTTTCACACACCGTCCTATAGCATCAAAGTCATCGGGGATAGTGGCTATTGCATTTACTGGGACTCCTTGCTGCCAGAGTCTTTGTGACATGTAAAATGAGTTGCTGTCTTGCACTTGACCTTTTACTATCTCGTTGCCGATTATGATGATCCCGGCAGTCACAGCAGTCTTGTGATTAGCAGCTGTACTACTAGAGGACATGACTTGCCTTCTTATATTGACTAGTCTTTGACAAGTGATTGTGCTCAACCTAAGCTTGCTCATGGAGAGAACAAATCTGCACTGGAGAAAACTCATTCCATACCTAAAACAACCGTATCGGTTAGAGCACCTGAGCCTGACCCTCTATATATTTAGTTAGAACACCTGACCCTGACCATCTATATAATATACTTAGTTAGAGCACCTGATCTTGACCCTCTATATATTTAGTTAGAGCACCTGACCTTGACCCTCTATGTATTTAGCGAGAGCACTTGATGCAAGAAACTACTCTTTCATCTATATATGTATATAAAACCGAAAAAAATCTGTGTGTATGTATGTGTGTATCTGTGATTCCAACTTATCACTACACTTGGAGAAATGAAAACTGCACTAAAAACATTACGCTGTATTAATCTAATGTATGGCAGGGGTTTAAATTCCCTATTTTTCCTCAAACTGGAGATTATTGTGTTTTCAGCATTTTCAAATGAACAAAAATAAATTAAACTGTACAACAATTGTGCTTTCATCCAGGTTTTTTCATAACGAAGTACACCAAAATTAACTAACTACATACCGAGGTGCACGACCAACTTCATGAGTCAGTTTATTATTGTGATAGGTTTACTGTAAGAACAAACCAAAAACATCTTGCAGTCCGGGACAATTATGGTTTTCTTTTCAATTTTTTTCTATTTATTAGTACAGGTTTTTTATTCAGTTACAGATTTTACTAAAGTTACTTGAAAATAACGCAAGTACTAATACAAACAAAATGCATTATTTATTACAACTGCAAAATTTTGCAATAATACACGATGATGGTATTACTTACTTGATACCATTAGTTGTTGCTGTCGTTTATTATTATTACGTATAATTATTAGTGAGTGTTGCTGTTTCTTCACTTCTAAAAAATTTATTAATACTATCATAATGATATTTTCTAAATTTTTTCAACCTCTAATAATTATTATTGGATTTAGTAGTTATTTTTATTATTCATTCTAGTATTTTCATTATTAATAATAGCATTGGTTCTTTACTGTTATTATATTGCTTATTATTAATACTACTCATTACCAGCAGCTATTGCCGTTATTGCTTGCTTCTATTGTTTATGCTTTAGTAATTTGGTTTATGAAAGCATTGTTAAAAATTATCACAGCAAAATTTACCACTACATGTACCATCATCATTGGTTGGTGGTTCTAGAATAAAAAAAAATGATAGATGATAATAATCATTATACTTTCATTGTATTATTATTTAACAATATTGTTATTTAATTTCATTATTACCACAATGCTGTTGCTCATTTTTTCATTAAAAACCCTTGGGATTTACTATCAAAGTATGCATTCCTGACAAAACTGTCATTAAATATGAAGTGGCCCGGGAGGAGCCGACCACAGGAGGAAGCAACCATGAGCAGAGGTGACCACAGGAAGAGGCGACCACGGGAGGAGGCGATCACAAGAAGAGGCTATCATGGGAGGAGGCGACTGTAGGCGATGGCAATTGCAGGAGTAGGTTACAGCAGGAGCAGGTGTCCACGAGAAGAAGCAACCGTAGGAGGCGACCAAGGGAGGGAAAAGGGGCTGGGAAAAAGAGCAACAATATGTCTAACTATATTCATTATGATTTTTACAACGAGTAAGCCACCTAGTAATAACATAACTCAATCAATTAGGACCATAACAGAGCCGCTTTAGATATAACTGAGGTTTGATAAATTTGTAGAAAATTAAAAAGTAGACTAGGAAAAAACTCAATTTTCTCTTTTGAAAATATCTACAATTGTCAATTTCGGACACCTATTTTTGAGTGAGCCTATAATTTATCAATGGTTAATGTAGGCCATAGAAATCTCTTGCATAGACATACTTCTTATCAATCAAAATCATACAGGACCATTTCTTATCTGAACAACAGCAAGCAGGTGGCCAATATCTGGTTAAAATATCCACAATATACAAAAATTCTTTGATTAATACCCATTATCTAATTAATTAATTCCACCAAAAGGAACTAAACATGGAATTCTCTTTATCAAAAGCAGAAAATATTTTGTGATATGGAAATACTGTTATAGTCAGATTATTACTGTTCTCTTGTTTGCATCTTGTTTTTTTTTTTCTGTTTGATACAAATGGTGGCATACACAAACAAAAAGCTGATTCAAAGTTGTAGCAGAACAATATAATGTAGCTGATTGTAGGTTGAAATAAATGTATCAATGACAATAACATAATCTACCCATGAAAAAGTATTTTCTTGCCAACAGGATTGCTGGGCTTTGTAAATCTGCCATCAAAGACTTGAGAAGTAGCCTCAGTATCTTAACTTTGCCTGACCATGGGTATTAGAGCCAGCTATATTTGTTGTGAGGAAGTTACGGCACCCACAGCTCTTGTAATAATTATTACTCACTACCGCAATATCCAGTTGTCAGGCTATAGCAAGCTATTGCCCCGCGTTCATAGTTCTGATAAACAGCCAGTACTAAATACTCTGTGTGTTAGACATAAGCTCCTATTTGGTCAAAAACATGTCTAGGAGATTGCAAGCCTCAATTATCTGAGCTGGTAGTCGCTATATAAAAACTTGGATGGCCAATCTGGCTCTTCGATTATGCTATTTTGGCTACTGTGCGCAGCTCAGCAAGCAACTTATACATTATAGCTATTTGCGCATCGTTTTAGACACATTGCTTTACATTATTGAGCTCTCACCACCTTTCCTCTAGATACAGCATAATCTGACTAACAGCAGTGGGTTTCTTGGGAATTGCGCCATCTAAGGTTAGCAGGATCGACTATGACAATGTTAGGTGTGATTGGCTGCTTCCTCCATTTTACCATTTTAGCAGATTTCATTACTATTTCCCATTGTGCAGATATCATTAACGCTGCTGGCAGTGTGCGTATGAATGTAGTATCAATGTTTATAGTCTAACTCGGCTTTTGAAATCTGCTTCGTTGATTTATTTTTTCACATTTACCAATAATACCTATTGCATTTATCAGTTACTTTGATGTGAGTGGAACTTTGATTGATCAAGATTGTTTGATAACCACATTTATGTGCCCCAGAAATTAATGTTTAAGATAAAAGACTAAAGTTATATACACTATTACCATTGGCTTATTCTCTATGATATATGAAGACCCTAAAGCTAAACACACTAACTAGGACACGGCTTCAACTGCATAAATATGCAGTAAATATGCGATAAATTTTGGTGAAGAGTGCGTGCATTTATGTGTCTTTACAACTTGCACCCAATCAGGGTTGGGAATAGCGGTTTGTAAACACTAATCACTAGTCATGCATAAGCGATTGCAGCACATCCCTAGTTTGATTAAACATTCAGAGAAAAGCCTAATTGCTAAAGTACTAACAATCGCTGAAGCAAATTGCTGATTTATCTGCCAACAATGATGATTGTTGTTGTTGTTAAATGTCCAAGTCACTCATGCATGCAAAATTTTAGTCATCTTGGAAGCGTTGCATTTGCATGCCGGTTAGCTTATTATATCATAGAGGCATATGCATATAACTTTGAGACATTAATGATGCTGGCTGCATCATACCTTAAGAAATAGATAGACTACTGTTGATTGATCCAATCTGCTCTGCCATTATTAACCTGTAATTAAAAGTTTATATGTTTTCAACCAATTTTTCATGCCCTGTTTGCTGTGTAATAAAACTTGGTTTGTGTTTACATAAGTCTTCATTGTTTTAAGATTATATGCAAAGTTATCAAAAACTTGAAAATGTTATCAGCGGTTTCATCAGCGGAAATGATGGTATGCCCTAGTTTGAAACAACTTAGCATGGACACCAGAGAAAAGCCCTATTCCCTAGTTTGTAACAGCATTAGTGAAAGCAACTTAATCCCTAGTTTAACAATTAGCGATTTCCAACCCTGCACATAATCATTAATTATTATTTCTAATTATTATTCCAATTATCAATGTTATGTCATTAATGTCATGTATTTATGGATTTTCACCGTTTATTATCTATCATTAACTGTATTTATTTATGCCCACCATTTACCACAGAACTTCTTTTTACCACGAAAGTTTTTTACTAAATCAAACTACTGTCTGCCTCTTTGTGCAAAAGTTGAGGTCTAGTGACAACAACAACACAATATATACATATACTATAATTATTATTACATATTCTTCATCGACGTTTGCATAGGAGTTAGTTGTGTGAAAATACTGGTCAGTGCACAGGAAATAACAAAAGGTGTAGATGTGATTACGTCTGCTATTCAAAGTATGAAAATCGAGTATGGGACCTGTGCAGCGATGATATAAAACTTTTATGGCGCTTCTAAAATAATTCGGCTGGCTTTGTTTTGAGCTACTTCTAATAGATAGTTAGAGTTTCGCTGAGATATAAGAGGTATGTGCAACTTTGTACCAAACAAGTAAAGCCATATGTTATCCTATTAAATTTTTTCAAAATGCACTAGCACTACTCTGTGCTCAAATGTACCAATAATCAACCAACAGTTGATGTTTGGTGGATATAAAATTAAAAGTTGAAAAATATTAAAAATGACAATTTTTCAAATCAGAAAATAAATTAGAGACTGCGAAAAAATCATTGATACCATTCATTTGTAAATTTGAAACAAGAACCTTAAAATTAGAGAAACCTTTCAGTCTGTAGCAATATAGAAAAGTTGGAGAAATGTTAGATCGCGAAAATACCTCAAATTAGAAAATTACCCACAAAATGATTAATACTTCAGTGGTAAGCTCATATTTTTTCATCTACAGTGAAAGCATTTCTCAAATTCCAAGTTTCTAATTTCAACTTTAAATTTACGACTCATATATCAGTTATTTTTCGCAAAGCTCAATTTATTGTTTTCCAATTTGAGATAACCTCACTTTACAACATTTTTAAAATTTTTTGTCCACAACAAAGCAGTTCTCAAAATTTGTGATTCTAACTTTGAATTTGCAACTCGAATGTCAATCATTTTGTCACAAGGCTTTCAATTTAATATTTTGTAATCGAAAAGTTCTCCTTTTTAGCATTTTGTAACTTATCATAATTATATATTCACCGAACAACACCGATTCCAGGTTCATTTTTTCTCGGTACATTTGTTGTATAATAATACAAAACGACGCTTGTATATTTTCAAACTTTTTAGGGATTTATTGACATTTAACATCATCATCATTTATGTAACTTTTCTTATTTGGTTCTTAGTCTTGTAGCTCCCACGTTAAAAAATTAAAAGAAAACATTTATAATGTATATTATATTTCACAAGAACTACTTTTTTACTCACTCTCAAATAGCTCAGACAGAAAACTAGAATTTTTTATTTTCCGTGTTTATGTTGTTGTATAAAGTTTTTAAAGTAGTCTAAGAAGGTTAGTTTATATTATATTTTCAGTTTAGATTAAAAATTAAAATATATAATAATAATAATATATAATTATATATATATATTATATATATATATTTTATATATTATTATTTACATAATTGTTATTATTGTTATAATAATAATCTAATATACTATTATTTAATAATAATAAATATGTTAATATTATTATATTATATTTTCAGTTTAGTTTAAAAATTAAAATATATAATTATATATCATTTATATATAACAACTATTATAATAATAATTACGTATTATTATTATATATATATTATTATTACATATATATATATATATTATATATTATATATATAGTATTATTTACATAATTATTGTTCGTTGTTATAATAATAATATAATATATCATTATTATTTAATTTAATAAATATATACTATATATAATAATAATAACAACAATAACAACAACAACAACAACAGTGTATTATATAATAATAATGAATATTATTATTTATAAAAAAATTAATAATAATAATATAATAATAATAATAATTAAACTCCAATTCTAACTCTCAGTACTGAGTAGCAGTTTAGAAATACATTTTGCTTGTACAATGTAGCACTTGGCTGAGGGCGTAATGCTTGCGAATACAGCCTCTGGTATATGTAATAAGCCAAAAAACAGAGGAGGGTAGGTTATAAAACCAAGGGGGGTGGTCCCTTTTATAAAACACTGCTTCAATGAACGGATGTAGTAAATGCTGTTCATAACTCATCATTAGTAGCAAGCGAATTTTGGACATGGTACGTATAGTGCACGGATTGTCGTTGTGTAATGCTGTTTCCGTTTTATTGATGTTTCCTGTTCAGTTTTTGTTTTTATTAGTAAATGATGATAATGATGATACTACCTACTTACTGTATCAACATTTATTGCCTGTAGTTAAAGTAACAATATCATGCTCAAAAGTAGTTTTTGTCTATATTTGACCACCTGGAGAATATTTGAATTTACTAATATGCAAAAGAAAGTGTTAATTGATATTGACAGGATTATGATGATAGCCACAACAGCAGTGAGCCATGTATGATTCAATTGGTAACAAACAGGAATTGTGTTAAAAATAATTAAAAACAAAAATTATAATAATACTATATATAATACTGATTATTATATATATTATTATTATAATTTTTTTTTAATTATTTTTAACACAAGTCCTGTTTGTTACCAATCATACATGGCTCACTGTGATGATGATAGCATCATCATTATTATTATTTATAATAATAATAATGATGATCGATGCTATCATCATCATAATCCTGTCAATATCAATTAATGATTATTATTATTTATTATTATTAAGTATAATAATTATTTATTTATTATTATTTTTTATATTATTATATCTACTATTATGTATTACATTATTATTATTGTAATTGTTATTGTTATTATTATGAAGAAGTGTGTAATAATAGTAGTTTGTAGTTGTTAGTTAGTAGTAATGATGTAATAATTATTATAATAATAATAATAATCAATGTATGGATGTGGGTTGGGAGCACTGACTGATAACAGTCACAGCAGTTGGTTGCGTTCCTTCATTGACATTTGCCCACAAAATAGTTTTTAATAATAATTATTTTCGAAAGCTATAATAATTAATATAAATAATATTTAATATTATAAATAATATTCATTGTCATTGTTGTTTGTTGTTGTTATTTATTTGTTACTTCCTCCTGCAAGTGTTGCTTCTTGCCATTGTTGTTGGTGCTGTGGTTATCGTGATCTTGATGTTGTAATAATTTATTAATTTTAATAATAATGTTATGCCTATTATTAAAAATTGTTATTGTAGATAAATAGTAGTAAACTTACAATTATTTTTTACATTAATTATTGCAGGTGCATATATTGCGATAGAAAAAGATAGAATATTTGGAATAACTACCGTTATTCTTTCTGTATTGACATAGCTGATGCAGATAGCTTTCTCAAATCAGACTTGGAACATTAAAAATTATACAATCATGGTGTAGAGTGGTATTTTGCCGTCACAATAGTGGGAAAAATTTTGTCTGACACTGGTAGTTGCTGGGAAAATGGGTTTTAAAAATTACACTCTGGGCACCAAAATGACTTCGTTATAGTTCTCTTATGCCTTAAGGAGTGGCTAAATTGCACCATTGTTTTGGTGCAGATGTACCAATACAATAAATCGTGATGACGTGCAGGTGGCTACACAGACCCATGTAGTGTGCCGATGTACTAAAGCACATTGTTGAGCTGCTATTGAACTAGCCAATTATACGACACAAAGTGCGGGCTTTTGCCTTTTTTATTTCTAACAACGAATTATTTGATTCCCTAATATAATAATGACAATAATTGAAAAACATACACTGATGTAGGTATGATTGTTTTTTCACCATAAAAAACCTGAATTTTGATAATTAATTTGGCTTTATTTATTAGTAAATCATCAGAATTTTGTAATTATTCATCATTTATTTTATTGTTGTACGTAATAATTACAAATTATTAGATTTAAAAGTTTTAAAATTTCAATGACCACTATTTTATGAGCCATGTAAAAGACATTTACCTGACTGAATTGTTTTTGGCAACAAATGCATTACATCAAAATTATTTTGGTACAAAGAGATGGATGTACCAGTTCTATAGCGTCATCATCCCTTCAGAGGTTTAAGTTGATAACAACGATGATATAATGGGGTTGTAATATTGAGAGTTATTTCTCTTCAAATTTTCTATATCCAACCGAAAACGGCTATCAGTCGTAGTATATAATATAATCAATTTTAGCAGACTCATGCAAAGTTCTTTCCTGATAGCTGTCGCAATGTCAAACAGATTATAAAATGACATGTCTGTAAAGAAACTTGAGAAGATTTTGAAAGACAGGGGCATCAAACTTACCGGTAAAAAGATGAATTTATATTTTTAATAATTTTCTCATAATTATTATTATACTTATCGTTCGTCGGACTCGGCGTTGTTATGGCCGTTATTATATATATTTTTTTATATTTTATTAAAATTGTTTTTTACTATTTCTTTATAATTATTTATAATTATAGTGCTAGTGAATGCTATTATTACAATCATTCATTCATGGTTATTTTTTGTTGTTATTACTATAATAACTGTTTATATTATTAATTATTATTATTGTTACAGTTAATAAAATCAAACATGATTAGAAGTATTACAATAAGTTTTAATTGTTTTATTATAAATCATTATTTTTCTAAATGAATGCAACATCTAATTTTTTTTGTCCTTTATGATAATAGTAGGCCAACCAATAATATAGTTACTTCGTTAATGATATTTTTTGTATTCTTACCCCGACAGACACCGAATAATACATTTCATACACAAATATCAGTGCTGCATTGATTGTGAGAATCATTGGCTTGTGCAACCAAGGCTTTATTGTGCCATCAGCAATTTTAATTATCGTTGGTGTCAAATATACTGTATTCAATACTGCATCAATGATTGTATATAACTGCCGGCCACATTGTGTTTATTTAATAACTATCTAGCTATCTAGCTACACTAATGTGATTAAAAACTTCTACAAATGTTATCTGTTATAGCCTTGTGAACTCCGTAGCTTGTCAAGTTGTATCAGTGGCATCACAACAGCTGTTTATTTCAGTTGAAACATCACAACTCCGTATTTGTGCATTGTATTCTTTATGAAACTTTTAGCATCTTCAGGTTGGATGTACATCAGTTCCCTTTATAAGGGAGGATAACGCCAGTCACAACTCCATTTATACTCGTTGTTGATGAAAAATCTTGGCAGAAATGTATAGTAGATGGTTAAGCTTGATGAGCTTGTGAAAATATTTTGGATTTAACCAATCAGAGTGCGCTCATTGTAAGGCCTTGCGATGACAAACATCGGCCTGTGTAGCCACCCCTTTACTGTTGTTATATGAAAGTTCAATCAGTGACACGTAACCATGGATGCGTTGCAATTCAGCTGTAGCTAGCTTCATTACAATATATATAAAAAATTACGTTTTCCTTTGGAAAGGGCTATTATTAAATATATTTTCATACCTTCAGGTGTGAATGATCTATAATAAATAGTACATCAGTAGGTCAGCAAGAATGTAGGGCAGCAATATAATATGAACTAACACCATAAGCGCCTACAGCGCGCTGGGATATTGCTGGTTTACAATGCAGTATCAAAACAATATTTCAAGTCCACATTTATGTAAGCAGTGTAATGATTGTTAAATTTATCTAGCAAAGTCTCTCCTATTAAACCCTTTTTAAATTTTGTTTCTAGCAGCCTGTGGTTCCAAGTTATTGAAGATTTGGTAATTCAAGAATATTTGGAAATTGAAAAAAACAAACTTGTATATTGATGCTTTGTCTTGATAAATGAAACGCTCGCATGGGTTTTGTGGACACTAATTGATAATCTTACAAGTTTTTAGTGTAGTAGTGTTGGATTATTCGGAGTAGTTTGTTTTGTCTTGTGAATAGGTTGGGTGTAGAGATAAGACTAAGACTAGAAACTTATTAACCAATTACCATCAACCAGTGAGTCCTGCTGCATCTAAGCATCTCTGTTGCCCCTAAGTGCTACTATTGTAGTAATGTCTGTATGTACATATCTTTTTTCTCTAGTTTCATTCATTGCAAAGGAATAAGCAATCTGGTGGATATAGCTAACCTCTCTGCAACACCATGGCTATGCCACCCAAGCCTCTGGCATCTAGGTGAGTGTTCCATTTAGGCATAATTGTGTAAAAGATACAGACAGACGCAATCTAACAAAAACATAAATTGGAACTAAACACTTTTAAGAGGAAATGTAAAAAATCGTGAGACGAAAGCCTTATATGGAAGAATATTTGATCTAGGAAGTGGTGAAATTAGTTTGTCATTGAGTTTTAGCGAGTTGAAAAGAATTTTGAGATTCATACCAGGAGTTGTTTTCCTTTTTTCCTAAAACGGCAAGTGGTGACACTTATTCAGACATACTGTCTGATTTTGTTCCAAAGCTTTTCTGTGATAGTTATTTTTCAATGTCCATTTTTCTCTGTAGTTGCTCCAATCCCCAATTATGATTTCTCTTTTTTTGTTGTTGTTTCGTTTATACTTTCATTTATTTGGTTTTGCTGTCCCGTTTTATCTAGTAGAATCAATCAGCAATTCAAAATTGTTTATGAAATATTCAGATGATAACGGTTTTGTGTATTATAACAATAATTCTTTGAAAAATGATTGAAGTAGTAGTAGATATGGTAACTGAAATGTGATTGGAGTAGTAGATGTGGTAACTGAAATGTGATTGGAGTAGTAGATATGGTAACTGAAATGTGATTGGAGTAGTAGATATGGTAACTGAAATGTGATTGGAGTAGTAGATATGGTAACTGAAATGTGATTGGAGTAGTAGATATGGTAACTGAAATGTGATTGGAGTAGTAGATATGGTAACTGAAATGTGATTGGAGTAGTAGATGTGGTAACTGAAATGTGATTGGAGTAGTAGATATGGTAACTGAAATGTGATTGGAGTAGTAGATATGGTAACTGAAATGTGATTGGAGTAGTAGATGTGGTAACTGAAATGTGATTGGAGTAGTAGATATGGTAACTGGAATGTGATTGGAGTAGTAGATATGGTGACTGAAATGTGATTGGAGTAGTAGATGTGGTAACTGAAATGTGATTGGAGTAGTAGATATGGTAACTGAAATGTGATTGGAGTAGTAGATGTGGTAACTGAAATGTGATTGGAGTAGTAGATATGGTAACTGAAATGTGATTGGAGTAGTAGATGTGGTAACTGAAATGTGATTGGAGTAGTAGATATGGTGACTGAAATGTGATTTGAGTAGTAGATATGGTAACTGAAATGTGATTTACTTTTCCTCATCATTTCTTAGTCTAAAGACAAGTGCCACGGTTCAGTGCCAGAAATGTCAAGAGAAAGGTCATTGGACTTATGAATGCACAAATGAAAGGAAGTATCTTTATCGTCCCTCCAGAACTAAAGAGCTGAAAAGAGACTTGAAGCGACGACAACTGGAGAAAGTAATTGCTGCCAAGTAAGTGAAGCAGTTGTTGTTTAACCAACAAATTTTTGTTTTACATTTGCTGCGGGCCTAGGCTTAGGATCAAGGATTACAAGTAGGTTATCTTAGTTAATCTGTCGTATTTTTTTATCTGCTGGTTGGAAACCAGATTATGAGAAGAACTTCGGTAAAGTTCTTATGCTAAATATCGTTCATTGCGGTTTTACTTCTCTAAATAAAAAGCCAAACTCATCGAAATAAGCAATCGGTCTCTAATTTTAGTTCAACTGACGATAAACAGTGTTTAAAGATACAGTTTCGTAATTCACAATTCATGTAAAATATGAAAGTTGATGTGTCCAGGATTTTGGTTTTTTCAACCAAGCATTGAACTCATATGAGTATTTTTTCTACAGACGTTTTCCTGCATAACAATTTTGTATTTTCCTCTCTCCTTTCAAAAAGTTTGAATCAATGACTACAAGTTGCAAAATATCTCCCAAAGACGCATTCCCGATGTGGCTTGTGGTTGCCTTTCTCAGAAGCCAGATGGTACTAGAAACATCTGATGGATCGCAATACTTCTATTGGATATATAAATTCCTCCAGGTTTATTATTTTTGTAAATAACAGTTTGATGGAGTGACATAGCCAAAGTTCCAATATTAGACTGTAAATGGCAGTACCAAACTGGATGTTACAGTTTTACAGCCCTACACTAGTTTACTAATGCTTTATTTTACTACTTGAAAGTGAAATATTCTCTTCAAGAGATAACTTGGTTATTTGTTTAATTCGCTTTATTTTATAGCAATAACTATTCCATTTTATCCACTTCTAGAAATATCCCAGTCGGACAACTTGTCTATTTAAAGGTGATAGGCTGTGGATTTTTGACGAAATTGAACAGTTTATTTATTTGGTGTGATTTTGTAATACAAAACTGCTTCCGAGTTTTGCTCCCCTTAGCTCTTTTTAGCGTAATTTGTCGTAATAGATGCTGATTTTTAGACTATTTTCTCTGATATGCAACAACTTATATAAGAAAAACTGCGAAAATTTTGCTTGTTTGCATACAGGGAGGGTACCCAGGTATAGTTATTCTGCAGAGACTTTGAAAAGTGTTAAAAATGAAAATTTCAATGAAGACTGCGATTGTCTCTCTAAAAATCTTAATAGATCATAGAAACAATGACTGGACCACGGTAGCACTATCGAACGCATATGAAAAGTTGATTTCTTTTTATTGGAATAAACGGTAGTATTTGTCGATAAATCAGTTTACAAATGATTAAATTATTCATCTCAAAAGGCCAGCACATTTTGTCAGAGAAAAACTATACTTTTACAGCCTTAGAAGTCATTACTAACTCATAAATATTTTTACCGGAAACAGTTTACGTTATAATTACGGTTCAATAATAATTTTGATTGAGTCATCTGTTTTTGAGGAAACAACTTCATACGTTCATTAATTCGGTCCTGGAAACGCTAGCAACTCCTGTTGTATGTATTCTTACGTACTCAGGCCCCTTTGGTCTCAGATTTTTTAGTGTTTTAGTCAAGTTTGCATCTCTAATTATTGTTCGTAAATCTGCTATTACGTACACACCAGCGCCATGTTACACGAGCTATCTCTCGAAGAATGTGAAAACTATGCAAAGTTTTTGTTGAAAAAGAAATGCTCAAGTTTCAAATTATCAAAACATTTAAAATTGTACTTTTTCTCCATTTAACTGAAAAGAAATTCAGAAAGCATAGAATAACAAAAGAAAAGACAACTCTAATAAGTGAATTGCATAACTAACCCTCGCCCTCCCACCTTCAAACCGGGTTTATGCACATGGTATTATCTTTTAAACATACACTTTGTGAGTTATGTATTATTTTTCAACCAATTCCATTTCAACGTAGATTTAGCTATTTGGATATTTGAACCATCGACACAGCGATATAATTTTTGGTCAGCGGAAACCCCCTACCCATACCCTACGCTGTACCCAACCATCGAAACCCACTACCTATAGTCAAAACCCATTGCCTCTAGACAAAGCCCCCTACCTCTAGTCAAAACCCCCTACCTCTAGTCAAAACCCCCTACCTCTAGTCAAAACCCACTACCTCTAGTCAAAACCCACTACCTCTAGTCAAAACCCCCAACCTTTAGTCAAAACCCACTACCTTTAGTCAAAACCCACTACCTCTAGTCAAAACCCACTACCTCTAGTCAAAACCCCCTACCTTTAGTCAAAACCCACTACCTCTAGTCAAAACCCCCTACCTCTAGTCAAAGCCCACTACCTCTAGTCAAAACCCCCAACCTTTAGTCAAAACCCACTACCTTTAGTCAAAACCCACTACCTCTAGTCAAAACCCACTACCTCTAGTCAAAACCCCCTACCTCGAGTCTAAACCCCCAACCTCTAGTCAAAACCCACTACCTCTAGACAAAACCCACTACCTCTAGTCAAAACCCACTACCTCTAGTCAAAACCCACTACCTCTAGTCAAAACCCCCTACCTTTAGTCAAAACCCACTACCTCTAGTCAAAACCCCCTACCTCTAGTCAAAACCCACTACCTCTAGTCAAAACCCCCTACCTCGAGTCTAAACCCCCAACCTCTAGTCAAAACCCACTACCTCTAGACAAAACCCACTACCTCTAGTCAAAACCCACTACCTCTAGTCAAAACCCACTACCTCTAGTCAAAACCCCCTACCTTTAGTCAAAACCCACTACCTCTAGTCAAAACCCCCTACCTCTAGTCAAAGCCCACTACCTCTAGTCAAAACCCCCAACCTCTAGTCAAAACCCCCTACCTCGAGTCTAAACCCCCTACCTCTAGACAAAACCCACTACCTCCAGACAAAACCCACTACCTCAAGACGAAACCCCTGCCTCTAGTCAAAACCCCTTACTTAAAGGTGCATTAAAAGTTTCAAATATCTCAAAAATCAAAGCATTATTAGAGTAAGAAAAATTGTTTTTAAATCAAGTAATATCCATCAATAGTCTATTTGAATTATCAAAGTTTATTTGTGACAAAAAAACCCCAGTCTTGCATTTCCGGCGTCATTGTCATAATCAACAACAACAATAGTTTTTAAATTTGAAATTAAAAGTTGTTTGGCTGGAAAAAAATTACACAATGTAGAACGTAAATAAATATGAATTTTCAAAAACAGTAAAAAGATAATTATGCACTGGTTTAACATTATTTTTAGGAATTTGGTTATTACTATTCAGCACTCTTCGACTCTAAGAAAATAGAAATCCTATAGAGGTAGGATGTGGGTATTGGGTTTCGTCTTACCTTATAATTTGGATCAGCACAGCTTTCTTTCTCCTAATTGAGGAGTTGTTTACACATGCAATTGATTGCTTTGTTGGGAGAACAACTCCTGTTAAATGTAAAATTTTGAAGTTGTTAGCCCCTTGATGGGAGTGTCCTGTACAGAATTGATGTTTGTTGCATGTTTTCTTTTTTTGTAGGAATGCTGCTCAGCAGTCATCGAAGAAAACTAAGCGATCCAAAAAACATAAACGGTAAGTTCAAAGACTTTACTTGTTCTTGTCAATTTTTGTATTTTTGCTTTTATATTATTGAGTTAATTATTTTATTAATGATTAATTATAATTCTATTATGTTATATGTTTTTAGAAAAATATATCAATGGGGACTGCGGCCATCTTTCTCAAATGTTCGAGAAACTTGCTAGCGCAGTTAAAATATATAAAATGTTTTCTTCGTTTTATTATGATGTATAACAATAATTATGCTTGAAGCGTCGAAAAAATTGCTAAAACTCAATTTGAAAAATTCATCTCAAAATGCCAATAGGGGATTTTTTGTTATGAAAAAAAAAATTACGCCGTTACAACTTTAGAAGTTGTTGATAATTTGCAATTTTTCCGCTGGATGCAGTTATACGTTATGATTTTTACGGAAAAAAAGTTTTAGCAGAGTTGTCTTTTCACTGGAGATACCTCTGGTATAATTTTGTTATTGTCTTCTTCTGGGGAAATAACTACGTTTTTAAAGTCATTTGGTCAGGGAAAACTCTAACGACTCCTTGCATATGTACTCTTAGTAGTGCAGTCCCAATTGTTTGTTACAACTCAGTATTGTGTCATTTTGAACATTTGTCATTGTGAAGTTTGTGACAAAATTAATTAATCAACATCCGTGCAATTAAATAACAATAAGTCTGCATTGTTCGATGCAAATATTCTTTTTCGATGTTTCATCTTCTTCAGTGCTTTTCTTTTCCAGTAAAGAATCCACAAGTAGTAGCAGTAGCAGTGAGTCTAGTGACTCCTCAAATAGTTCCAGCGACTCCAGCAGTAGTACTAGTAGCAGTGAGTCAGACTCTAGCACTAGTAGTAGCAGTTCTAGCTCCGACTCCAGCAGCTCTAGTGAAGTGGAACGTCCCAAGAAGAAGAGAAAACGAAAGAATTAATAACTTAATTTGCGTGTATCAGCGTTGTATATAATATTGTAGTAACTGTAAGTAATGTACATTATTTGTTAGCACCATTTTGTATTTTGTCCAAATCCTGTGGTGCCCATTCTTGATTGCATCACTTTTCATGATGAGTTTTCTTATTTTGAATAATTATTGATATGTTTGGTGCATGAGGTTAGTTGGTAATGTGAAGTGATTTATTGTTTTCTACCCAACTCCTCTCCACCATGGTGATACGCATAGCATATATAATAAAAAGGGAATTGAGTACTGCAGTGTTCTCTGTTTGTCAAGCCTGCTACTAACCCTCTAATCCATAACTAGCCTTTGTTGAAAGTCACTTTTGTTAGATCGCTCTAATTTTTGCACAATAGGTTTGTGTGCCTACAATCACAATCTCATTTATCCTATGTTATAGCACTTGTGAATTATTGTATAGAAAGTAAGTTGCCAATGTTTTTTGACTGTGGGGCATTGCTGTTTGTTAGAAATGAGTACAAGGATTAATTTATACCTGCCTTTGCAGGAAGTTTGCATTCATCTTTGAAAGGCTTACCTGTGAAACATACTTCATACATGAATACTGCATGCCACAAAGCCTTTTTATTTTGTGTGCCTTACATTAGCGATTCATAAGGAACTTATATCAGGCTTACATCCAATTCTCATACTTCTTTTTAATTTTTCAGCAGACTCCGTACTAATAAGTTTGGGTGGCATTTATCGAAAATGCATATTTTGTATTATACATAGAAAAAATAAAAATTAGTTGATCAGTAAAATATTCTTTAGATGTATAAAACATTATAGTTTATAAAAAGATTACAATATCATTGACCACCAAAAAGTTTTTTATCTGATATAATTCAATTCATATAAAGAAAAGGGACTTACACAATATAAACGCATACAAAGACCACTCCTTATGCGTAGATAACCATGTGATACCAAGAACAAAACATGTGAAAGATAGTGTGCATAGCTAGTAAATATCTTCTTGTTTTACCTTTGATTAAATTATTTACTATCAACCAGATTCCTTTATCGAGTCCCTAAATCATCGCATTTCTCAAACAGTTATCACTTGTCCAACGTAAAAGTCTGGCTACTGTCTTTTTTATATTGCTGGTTATAAATTACAGTTCAGATTGGTCATTCCCCTGGACCATGCTGCCATCAGCTCGGAGGACAGCCATTGATTCACGAGCCACCGCTGGCGCCCCGTTCACTTTTCCTTCATCATCAGAGTCAGACAGCTCATCGCTGTCTCGTTTAAGTTTCACGGTCGCCAGCGCAATTTCTTGATTACTGACAGGGGTGAGTGGAGACACGGACCGGAAGCTGTTAGGGTTGCTTCTGCTGGAACTGCCGATCTCGTAGTCATGTGATGCCAGTGTTAGCTGACTTCCTATTTTAGGCATCTTGTAGTCATCGTCGTCGGAGTGAGATGCGTAACCAGGGTTGTGCAGGGGAAGTCTAGGGAGAGGAGGATGTGGTGGTATACTGTTACTTCTTTGAACTGTAGGACTGATGTACATGTTTTCTTGCTTCGATCCAGAATGGTTGCCGCCTATGTCATGTGACAGCTGCTGATTGAGTCTCCGTTTTATACGAGCCATATGGCACACAATCGCTATGATGATAGCAACGAGAACTGTGACCACACAAATTCCTATAACTGAGAATAAATTAGCAAATTAGTTAGTATTTTTAAAAAAGAAAATGCAGAAGCTTTCTAAATAGAGTATTGCAAATAAAAGTACTAAAACTGAGAAAATCCTTAAATCTTTGGAAATGCAAATTTAAAGTATCAGATTGATTAAATTGATAAATAAACGCTGTGATGGAAAAATAAATAGTGCAGTAAGTAGGTATGAAAGGAGTCAATTCCTATTTGGGTGTAATCATCGAAATATAAAAATTTTGAAGTATCAAAGAGGCACTTTTATAGCGTATTAGAATTCATGTTTATATCGGCAATGAAATATTATAAGATCATTTATGGTCAACGATATCCGTACTATACTTACTCAATTCTGTGTACAAGCGACATTCTACCTCCTCCTCGTTCATTCCTGTATTATACCATCGCGATGTGCCGTTTCTTTCGACACAGATGACATCATTGGTAGGCATGGTGTGAGCTGGCGTGTAGCCAATATCGCAACGATATGTATAGAAATATCTCTTGTCGTTGTCTTCACATGATGAATAGTTTAATCTTGATTTCAAACTTAGGTTGTCAAAATTCGGGTGAGTACAGTCTTCTGTCGACATGCTGACAACTTGCTGTAGCAGACGCAAATGTCCAAATGATAAAAATAAGAATAAAATTTTCACAAATAATAAATATTATTTTACCTTTAAAAACCCAGGTAAGTCATACCTCTTTCACTTTTAAGCCAGTCAATTGCCAAGGTTGTTTTTAACTGCAACCTTTCTTTACACAGCTGCTACTTCAATACTCACCTTTACCTACTAGAAGAAACATTTTATCATTCTAATTTCTATCTGCCACAGTTAGTTCTTTTCTTAATCTCACACAATCATGAAAATACATTTTCCACCAAAAATGATGCAATACTTGTTTCAAATAAAAATCATCAAAATCATATTCAAGTTGGTTTTGATTAAAAAGCTATTGCTTTTGTCTTTTAGTAAAGAGGGAAGTAAATAGTGAGTGTTTACTCCCCCTAAATAAAGCTTGGTATTCACAGGATTAACCTGCCATTGCATTATGATGATGTTAACTAAAGCTTTCATAACCCAACTATTGTGAATCATAACACAAAGCTGCTGCTGCTATCAGTGCCTTATTGGTGTGGTTTGGGCAGCGTGCTGCTAACAGTTTTTTAAGGATGTTTTATAAAAGCTTTTTGCTGAGCTTTTGGAATACTTTTTCACTCACTCCACTTCCCCCATCGATGTTCATAATACTTTACCTGCCTGGTAGTTTCATACATCCAATCAACAAGAATTGTTTTAGTTGATGGCACACAAAGCATATAATTTTAGCTATATTGGCCCAGCCCAGGGTGAGTACCATTGGTAAGTTATACTGACCCAGGGTAAGTACCATTAGTAAGTTACCCCGGCCCAGGGTAAGTACCATTAGTAAGTTACCCCGGCCCAGGGTAAGTACCATTAGTAAGTTATACTGACCCAGGGTAAGTACCATTAGTAAGTTACCCCGGCCCAGGGTAAGTACAATTAGTAAGTTACCCCGGCCCAGGGTAAGTACAATTAGTAAGCTATAATAACCCAGGGTAAGACCCCTAAAATAATATTGTACCCAAAGTAGACTTAGCACCAGAGGACCTGATCTACTACATAGTTGGAAGAAGTGTCACAGTTTAAGTACACAGGCTACGAATGATAGAGCAAGATCTAGGCACACCAAACCCAAAAGGGATGGGTGGTGGCTCCGCTAGCAAAGACCTGTCTGTGGATACTTGTGAGTAGTAATATATGAGCAGATCTCCCTACCAAGTGTTTTTTTGTGGATTAGACCTTGGAGTTGAGACAATGGGTTACGGCGTTGGATGAATTCGCCGAGTTTATATTGTATTTTACTTGAGGGGTACTTGAGTGGCATTTGAATGGCATTTAAGTGGCATTTGAGTTTTGATTAGTTTTTTACTTAATTTGAACTTATATGGCATATAGATTTTGAATGTATGGCATTCAAGTTTTGATAACTTTTTTACATAACTCGAACTCATATGGTATCTTGAGAGAGAGGGGAGAGGAGAGAGGAGAGATGGGAGATGAGAGAGGAGAGAGAGAGGAGAGAGATTTTTTAGTTTTCTATACATTCATGTATTTATGGTTAATTATGTACATATTTATGGCTATATTTATATTTACATAGAGAGAGAGGAGAGAGGAGATATATCTAAATTGAATAAATACATTGATTAAAAATGAATCATTGTATGATTATATACATTTATTACATAATAAGTAAGGAAAATCTCCCCATATAATATAGCTAGAGTCAGTAAATACTAAGTAATACAAAGCACTACAACTTGTAATAAAGACAAAGTAATAACAGTTAATGCATAGTTTGTTCCTTTACAATGATGTCTTTGATGTACTGATGTTATATCTTAGGAAGGAAGACTTCTGTTCTATGTGCTTTTAATTTCGTAATGAACTAAAATAAAAAAAGTTATGTATTAGTATAGAATGTTTAAGCAAAAATGTAAAATAATTACATGAATTTGAATTATAGTTCTAGTTACATTGGATAGCTTACATTATTAGAAAAGGGAAATAACTCACCAAGTTACATTGTTCAGCTTGTTCTTTCTTTTGCATTATTTTCACCAAGTGCTTTTGATTCTCTTTTATCTATCTAAAAGCAAACAAAAAATACTTGCTTTATAAGTATGCTGTAATAAATACACTGATTACACCAAAAAAGTGCTTTTTTAACATGGAAAAACATATATATACAACATTTTGTTGTAAAAACTACACTGATTACACCAAAAAGTCCTTTTTTTCACCTTCAACATGTATATATTCAGCATTTTGTTGTAAAAAATACACTAATTACACCAAAAAAGTCCTTTTTTCACCTGGAAAGTGTATATATTCAGCATTTTGTTGTAAAAAAATACATTATTTACACTAAAACAGTCCTTTTTTTACCTAAAAAATGTATATATTCAGCATTTTGGTGTAAAAAATACATTATTTACACCAAAACAGTCCTTTTTTCGCCTGAAAAATGTAGATATTCAGCATTTTGTTGTAAAAATACACTAATTTAAAAAGAAGTCTTTTTTTTCACTTGGAAAATGTATATATTCAGCATTTTGTTTAATTTATGGTAAAAATTAGTAAAACTCACCTATAGTGATATGATTGCCTTGAGTTATAGATTAGCTTCTTGAGCTCTTGTTCTGGACAGTTTTTTTCAGCATCATCGAAGTATAATCCATGTAGTTGAGTCTTCATTGGTTTGGTATCATCTAAGCAGGAGAGGAAGTAATGTTGTGTAACATTGACTCTTCATTGGTTTGGTATCATCTTGTCTTCAAAATCGATGTAGTTTGAGTCTTCATTGCTTTGTCATCATCTAAGCAGGTGGTAGATCTTGAAAGGAATTCCTGCTGTGTTGGAGAAATATGCTGTCTTCAAAATCCATGTAGTTTGAGTCTTCATTGGTTTGGTATCATCTAAGTAGGTGGTAGATCTTGAAAGGAATTCTTGCTGTGTTGGAGAAGTGTGCTGTCTTCAAAATCCATATAGTTTGAGTGTTCATTGGTTTGGCATCATACAAGTAGGTGGTAGATCTTGAAAGGAATTCTTGCTGTGTTGGAGAAGTGTGCTGTCTTCAAAAATCCATGTAGTTTGAGCCTTCATTGGTTTGGTATCATCTAAGTAGGTGGTAGATCTTGAAAGGAATTCTTGCTGTGCTGGAGAAGTGCGCTGTTTTCAAAATCCATGTAGTTTGAGTCTTCATTGATTTGGTATCATCTAAGTAGGAGGTAGATCTTGAAAGGAATTCTTGCTGTGTTGGAGAAGTATGCTGTCTTCATAATCCATGTAGTTTGAGTCTTCATTGGTTTGGTATCATCTAAGTAGGTGGTAGATCTTAAAAGGAATTCTTGCTGTGTTGGAGAAGTGTGCTGTCTTTAAAAATCCATGTAGTTTGAGTCTTCATTGGTTTGTTATCATCTAAGTAGGCGGTAGATCTTGAAAGGAATTCTTGCTGTGTTGAAGAGGTATGCTGTCTTCAAAATCCATGTAGTTTGAGTCTTCATTGGTTTGGAATCATCTAAGTAGGTGGTAGATTTTGAAATGAATTCTTGCTGTGTTGGAGAAGTATGCTGTCTTCAAAATCCATGTAGTTTGAGTCTTCATTGGTTTGGTTCAAAATCGATGTAGTTTGAGTCTTCATTGATTTGGTATCATCTAATTAAGTCGTAAATCTTGAAAGGAATTCTTGCTGTGTTGGAGAAGTATGCTGTCTTCAAAATTCATGTAGTTTGAGTCTTCATTGGTTTGCTATCATTTAAGTAGGTGGTAGATCTTGAAATGAATTTTTGCTGTGTTGGAGAAGTATGCTGTCTTCAAAATTCATGTAGTTTGAGCCTTCATTGGTTTGGTATCATCTAAGTAGGTGGTAGATCTTGAAAGGAGTTCTTGCTGTGTTGGAGAAGTCGACTGTCTTCAAAATTCATGTAGTTTGAGTCTTCATTGGTTTGGTATCATCTAAGTAGGTGGTAGATCTTGAAATGAATTCTTGCTGTGTTGGAGAAGTGTGCTGTCTTCAAAATTGATGTAGTTTGAGTCTTCATTGGTTTGGTATCATCTAAGTAGGTGGTAGATCTTGAAAGAAATTTTTGCTGTGTTGGAGAAGTGTGCTGTCTTCATCTTCATTAGCTTGGTATCATCTAAGTAGGTGGTAGATCTTGAAATGAATTCTTGCTGTGTTGGAGAAGTGTGCTGTCTTCAAAATTGATGTAGTTTGAGTCTTCATTGGTTTGGTATCATCTAAGTAGGTGGTAGATCTTGAAATGAATTCTTGCTGTGTTGGAGAAGTGCGCTGTCTTCAAAATCGATGTAGTTTGAGTCTTCATTGATTTGGTATCATCTAATTAAGTCGTAGATCTTGAAAGGAATTCTTGCTGTGTTGGAGAAGTATGCTGTCTTCAAAATTCATGTAGTTTGAGTCTTCATTGGTTTGGTATCATTTAAGTAGGTGGTAGATCTTGAAATGAATTTTTGCTGTGTTGGAGAAGTATGCTGTCTTCAAAATTCATGTAGTTTGAGTCTTCATTGGTTTGGTATCATCTAAGTAGGTGGTAGATCTTGAAAGAAATTCTTGCTGTGTTGGAGAAGTGTGCTGTCTTCATCTTCATTAGCTTGGTATCATCTAAGTAGGTGGTAGATCTTGAAATGAATTTTTGCTGTGTTGGGGAAGTATGCTGTCTTCAAAATCTATGTAGTTTGAGTCTTCATTGGTTTGGTATCATCTAAGTAGGTGGTAGATCTTGAAAGGAATTCTTGCTGTGTTGGAGAAGTGTGCTGTCTTGAAAATTGATGTAGTTTGAGTCTTCATTGGTTTGGCATCATCTAAGTAGGTGGATCTTGAAAGGAATTCTTGCTGTGTCACATAAGTAGGAGAGAAAGTCATGTTGTTTTACATCTATCGTTGGTGTTGGAAGATCTTGACCACATGTTTATAGTCTTTGCTACTGCTGCATTTCGTCTCAAACAAGAGTCCAAAGTAGACATCATAACTACAAAATACAAAAAATTGTTAGTTACAATTGATTCATTTATTTTCATTGGCTTTATCTACATAGAGTAGCGAAGAAAAAGTTTGTGTGAGTATAAAACTATCTAGTAGAGATAAATTTATATCTAGGTTCAACTAGCATTGAATAATTATTATTATTTTGTTAATAATAAATAAGTAGAGTCGGCTACTTTACTAGAACTTGGACAAACACTTATTTTAAAAATGAATAATTAGAGCTTTCTACTAGTGTTAAATAATTAATGATAATAATTTACCTTATCACCACTTAGAGCCAGATGATTTAATTAACTAAAGACAAATAATTATTTTAGCAATTCTTACCTTGATGCTGGATGTTCTCCTAGTAGCTGTAGTAGATGATGGTTCTCCGCTTGCTGTTGAAGAACTGGATGCTTTCTGTGTGAAAACAGTGGCTCTTAAATAGCTAAAGTTGCACTGATTAAACCCTATGAATCAGCATTTTTTTCCAATGCTTTCGCGGGAATAAATAGTTTATTTTCACGCGAATAGAAACCGTTGCTTTCGCGGGAATAAATAATTTATTTTCACGCGAATAGAAACAGTTGCTTTCGCGGGAATAAATAGTTTATTTTCACGCGAATAGAAACCGTTGCTTTCGCGGGAATAAATAGTTTATTTTCACGCGAATAGAAACCGTTGCTTTCGCGGGAATAAATAATTTATTTTCACGCGAATAGAAACAGTTGCTTTCGCGGGAACAAATAGTTTATTTTCACACGAATAGAAACTGTTGCTTTCGCGGGAATAAATAGTTTATTTTCACGCGAATAGAAACCGTTGCTTTCGCGGGAATAAATAATTTATTTTCACGCGAATAGAAACAGTTGCTTTCGCGGGAATAAATAGTTTATTTTCACGCGAATAGAAACCGTTGCTTTCGCGGGAATAAATAGTTTATTTTCACGCGAATAGAAACCGTTGCTTTCGCGGGAATAAATAATTTATTTTCACGCGAATAGAAACAGTTGCTTTCGCGGGAACAAATAGTTTATTTTCACACGAATAGAAACTGTTGCTTTCGCGGGAATAAATAGTTTATTTTCACGCGAATAGAAACCGTTGCTTTCGCGGGAATAAATAATTTATTTTCACACGGATAGAAACAGTTGCTTTCGCGGGAATAAATAGTTTATTTTCACGCGAATAGAAACCGTTGCTTTCGCGGGAATAAATAATTTATTTTCACGCGAATAGAAACAGTTGCTTTCGCGGGAATAAATAGTTTATTTTCACGCGAATAGAAACCGTTGCTTTCGCGGGAATAAATAATTTATTTTCACGCGAATAGAAACAGTTGCTTTCGCGGGAACAAATAGTTTATTTTCACACGAATAGAAACTGTTGCTTTCGCGGGAATAAATAGTTTATTTTCACGCGAATAGAAACCGTTGCTTTCGCGGGAATAAATAATTTATTTTCACACGAATAGAAACAGTTGCTTTCGCGGGAATAAATAGTTTATTTTCACGCGAATAGAAACTGTTGCTTTCGCGGGAATAAATAGTTTATTTTCACGCGAATAGAAACCGTTGCTTTCGCGGGAATAAAAAATTTATTTTCACGCGAATGGAAACCGTTGCTTTCGCGGGAATAAACAGTTTTTATTCCCGCGAAAGCATTGGAAAAAATGCTGATTCATAGGGTTTACTCAGTGCAACTTTAGCTATTTAAGAGCCACTGTTTTCACTTAGAAAGCATCCAGTTCTTCAACAGCAAGCGGAGAAGCATCATCTACTACAGCTACTAGGAGAGCATCAAGGTAAGAAACGCTAAAATAATTATTTGTCTTTAGTTAATTAAATCATCTGGCTCTAAGTGGTGATAAGGTAAAGAATAATCAATAATCATTTAACACTAGTAGAAAGCTCTAATTATTTATTTTTAAAATAAATATTAAAAACTTGTGAAAATGAACTGGTAACATTACGTCGACTGAAATAATGCCTAAAACGTCTCGCATAAATTTTGGTCTGACCAAAAACGGACTGAAAACCTTTACCTTTAGAGCGAGTACAAAATTATCATAACTTGGTCAAGACAACGACATTTACCGTAAATGTCGTTGGTCAAGAGAACGACTCCATATCGTAATAGGAGGATAACTCCACAGTGCAACTAGTTGAGTTCTTCAACTAGTGTTAAATAATAATTTTAATCACTTACCTTAATACAGAAAGTCTCCTAGTAGTTGTAGTAGATGTTGATACTTCAGTCACTGTTGTTGGAGTGGATGCTTTCTGTGTAAAAGCGATGCTTCTTATATAGCTAGGTTGTACTAGGTACCGATTGACACGAGCTGATTCCAATGAAAAGCCTTTATAATATATAAGGTCTTTACGTAGAAAACTCACGCGAAAACTAAAAAAAACCATTCTTCGCGGGAGTTTTCCGTCTTATATGTTATAAAGGCTTTACGCAAAAAACTCACGCGAAAACCAAAACTTCTTCGCGGGAGTTTTCCTTCTTATGCGTTATGACAGCTTTATGTAAAAAAACTCACGCGAAAACGGAAAAATAAAAAAAAACTTCTTCGCGGGAGTTTTCCTTCTATGTACTATAAAGGCCTTGCGCGGAAAACTAACGGTAAAAAAAATTCCGTGAGTTTTCTGCATAAAGCCTCTATAACATAAAAGAAGGAAAACTCCCGCGAAAGAATTGTTTTGTATTTCCCGTTTTCGCGTGAGTTTTCCGTGTAAAGCCTTCATAGTACATAGAAGGAAAACTCCCGCGAAGAGAATTTTTTTACTGTTCAACTTTTCGCGTGAGTTTTCCGCGTAAAACCTTTATGACTTATAAGAAGGAAAACTCCCGCGAAGAATTTTGTTTTCAGTTTCGGTTTTCGCGTGAGTTTTCCGCGTAAAGACCTGCTTATATATTATAAAGGCTTTTCATTGGAATCAACTCGTGTCAATCGGTACCTAGTACAACCTAGCTATATAAGAAGCACCGCTTTTACACGGAAAGCATCCACTTCAACAACAGTGACTGAAGGATCAACATCTACTACAACTACTAGGAGACTTTCTGTATTAAGGTAAGGAATAATAAATAACTATTTAACACTAGTTGAAGAACTCAA
Organism: Cryptosula pallasiana; assembly: GCA_945261195.1. Taxonomy (NCBI): domain Eukaryota; kingdom Metazoa; phylum Bryozoa; class Gymnolaemata; order Cheilostomatida; family Cryptosulidae; genus Cryptosula; species Cryptosula pallasiana. Next base: position 21,581,047 of record OX183140.1, on the reverse strand, counting down.
CTAGTTGCACTATGGAGTTATCCTCATATTACGATATGGAGTCGTTCTCTTGACCATAGAAGTATCTCTCCTAGATAATTTTATGCTCATAGAACCTATCCTGTTTGCGCTCAAGATCGCAGTCTTTTGGCATTGATTGACAGAATTGTCGTAGGTCCGAGAGAAAAAATAGGTTAGCCTTAAATGACATCTTGAACGACAGGTTGATTTAGAACTTTACAGCCAAAAAATGATTACAACTTTCATTATTGTATTGTTTTACTTTATTATCAACATATAACAGTTATTATTCATTGTATTTAATATGAAAAATAATTTTTACTGATAATGATTATTATTCTTATTATTATTACTATTGTTAATATTATTGTGATTTCATTTGGTTTTCATTGTTACTTTATTGAATTTTGTTCAAGTCTTGTGATCTAAATAATAAAAGAATGATAAATATTTATTTACCACTAGTTGAAAAACTTACCTACTTGCACTATGGAGAAAATAGCCTCCTACAACCAAATCCGCTTGTGTTACAAACCCTGTCTTTGGATATTGATAAAAATGTTATCTTTTTTGTATTATGATTAAATAATAATAAATAGCTCACATTTTTTAAAATATTTCTTATTTTTTGTCTTTTTAGATTGGATAGTTAAGATGGCAATTTTTGTATTTTGTAGACACGATGCCTACTTTGGACTCTTGTTTGAGACAAAACGCAGCAGCAGTAAAGACTATAAAACATCTGGATCAGATCCAATTGAAGTAATTGCAGATAACTAAAGGAATAACATGTACTACAGCATACAGAGTGAACAAGGTTTGTGTAGATTATTACTCAGTCTCATTACACTACTATTACTAAGAATTATTGTAGGTATTGGATAAAGGATTAAGCAGTAATGTATTAGCAAGCATTAGCAATAAACATAGACTTTTCAACAATGACATTAACCAAAAAAAATAGTATAACAAAGTCATGTTTGAGCTAATAAGTTGTTGCTAAGATGTTTGAATTAACAACTAGGTAGCTAAAATAAGTTTTTCATGAGGATCTCCTGACAGTTGTGATTCCTTGAGTGGTGAGCAGACTTTTAAATCTACTGTAGTTATCTTTTGTTGATCTTATTGAGTCTTTATCAGTTAGTACATCATGCAACAAATTCTTTGATAGCTTAGCGCTAAGCCATCTTCCCTTGAGTTTTATCCTGTCAGTATCCAGATCGTATTTTCCAGAATCTCTCAATTGATACAATATTTTTACACCTAACGCTTGATTGTCTTTACTAGCTGTCATGTCGGATACTTTCTTTTTAAACTCTTCTAATTGTTGCATCATTCTCTCCGAATCTCTATTGCTATCATCGTCAATTGTGTTTCTATCAAACGATGATGGTGAGAGCTTTGGTGTTTTAGCAGAGCTCCAGCTCTTTGGTTGCTTGTACTCTCCCCTAATCTTTCCAACATCACTCCGATAGGTTTTTGTGCTTTGAACATTTTCATTTGTCTTTTTGCGCTCAAGCAACTCGTTTTTGATTCCCATTACTATTTCATTCGTTTCAACCAAAATATTTTGGATTTTCTCGATATCTCTCACCATTTTGTCTTTTGTCGGGTTGTCATACAATGATGACGCGAACTTGTCTTGATCGGTTGATTTAGCCCCACTGATCTTTTCCATCAAACTATGATACTCCTCTTCTGGTATAGCAAAATAACGTTTATCATATTTTAAAGGCGGAAGATTCATTTTGTATTGATATTAAAACCTGTGCAATCAGGATGATTATAGGGTCTAAAAAAAGCTACCTCTCCCAATCTGCATTAAAATTTGTTGTTTGTCAGCAATCAGTGTTTGTACCTCCTTGAAGCGCTACTACCTAATAAACTGAGTTGTGTACTGATTAGTTATTTGTAGCTCTTTTTGAAGCCTCCTCTCTCCTCTACCAAATACTCCTCTCTCCTCTCTTGCAGTTATTTCCCAAATACTGTAAATTTTAACCATCTAGAGGACTAATTTGGTGATTTTCCAACATATTTTATAGCATTCAATATAGTTATTATGTCATAAATGTATATTATTCAATCTAGATATAAATATATCCATAAATATGTACATAATTATCCTTATATACATGGTTGTATAAAAAACTAAAAAATCTCTCTCTCCTCTCTTCTCTCTCCTCTGTACATAGCTCTAAAATGTTAATATGGACATGAATTTGGACATGCGCATGTACATAAATATGAACATAGGTATGTACATAAATGGACATGAATATGGACATGTACATAAATGGACATGAATATGGACATGAATATGGACATGAATATGGACATGAATATGGACATGAATATGGACATGAATATGGACATGAATATGGACATGAATATGGACATGAATATGGACATGAATATGGACATGAATATGGACATGTACCTATTCATGTCCATTTATGCACATGTACATGAATATGGACATATGCGTATTTACTGACTCTAGCTATATTATATAGGAAGATTTTCCCTACTTATTATGTAATAAATGTATATAATCATACAATGATTCATTTTTGATCAATATATTTATTCAATGTAGATAGATCTCCTCTCTCCTCTCTCTATGTAGATATAAATATACCCACTCTCCTCTCTCTATGTAGATATAAATATACCCATAAATATGTACATAATTAACCATATATACATGAATGTATAGAAAACTAAAAAATCTCTCTCCTCTCTCTTTCTCTCAAGATACCATATGTATGTATGTATGCATTGATTGTCATTACAAGTTGTAGTGCTTTGTATTACTTAGTATTTACTGACTCTAGCTATATTATATAGGAAGATTTTCCCTACTTATTATGTAATCAATGTATATAATCTTATAATGTTTCATTTTTGATCAATATATTTATTCAATGTAGATAAAACTCCTCTCTCTCTCTCTTCTCTCTCCTCTCTCTCAAGATGCCATATGAGTTCGAATTATGTAAAAAAATTATCAAAACTTAAATGCCATACATTCAAAATCTATCTGCCATATGAGTTCAAATTAAGTAAAAAAATAATCAAAACTCAAATGCCACTTAAATGCCACTCGAATGCCACTCAAGTACCCCTCAAATGAAATACAATATAAACTCGGCGAATTCATCCAACGCCGTAACCCATTGCCTCAACCCCAAGGTCTAATCCACAAAAAAACACTTGGTAGGGAGATCTGCTCATATATTACTACTCTTGTGCTTTGGCTGACAAACATTGCTCTGCTTTATGAAATTCGTGAAATTATTTGCAACTGGGTATTTTGGATTTCAATCCATTTTATAGGACAGTTCTATATATAAAGTGTACTGGTTTTATTTATAATGCTTATGAAAGGGCAAGTGTGTAACTGTATTGAGTACTTGTCAGCCCACTGCTGGTTTTACCTGCATATATTACCTGTACCTATAGTCGGGGCAATAAGAAGTCTCTATTGTAACTATGTGTGGTGTGGCTAGACCATAAAGGTATAGATACAGGCCTGTAGGTTTTGCCAATTTTTTGTGCGGCTATAACACACAAGTTCTAGGTTCCTGTTTGGCATTTACAATTATTAACATATAAAACTTTTTACTTTTGATTAAAAATATCTTTACAGCGGTTTTTATAAAATTTATATTTTTTTTGACTAGATTTAAATGAGCAATTTTTCTGTTTACCTTATTTACTCTGCAAAACATAATAATACGGTTTTAAAATTTATTTTAAAAATTATTTATGCAAGCATGATTTTTTATTTATAATTTTTTAACCCATCAATAGTACCTCAATATGATTTTTATCAACATAAATTTATCAACTGCAGTTCCTTTCTATCAAAAAGTGGTTTATTAGCACAAAGTGTTATTTCACTGCTATGATTGAATGCCTGTGAAGTATAAAAACAGGGGCAGAGCTATACTTATATAATAAAGCCATTAAAGTTGAGCCATTAGCTTGCCAGAGTTTGTTTTATATGCTCCACCAAGATCCTGACAAAATGAAAACACTGTTAAAAACGTTTCGTTGGCCAACGCCTCTATCTACACCTCTATGGTCTAGACTGAGAGATCACTGGATTAGTAATATACTTAGAATGAGGTGCATATGATGGGAGATTCATTGAGGAGTGTGACAGCTAGTAGGTACTGTCTTGCAAACACTACAAATACAATACTGCAATACAATAGAAGTGGGAGCTGTAGGACAAGGCATTCATAGGGAGTTGTGTGCACTTGAGGTATTGTACATCATATAAGGAGTTGTGTGCACTTAAAGTTGAGGCATTGTCCCATTGAACTATACTACCCTAGTATAGTTCAATGCATTGTCCATAAAATCGGAAATTGTGGGCACATTTATCCATTGCGCGTATTAATGGGAGTTGTTCCCACTTTAACAATAACAAATGCTCGCGTTGTGTTAGCCAGTACGTTTTAAGACAATACTGAAGTGATAATCAACAACATAGTCTCAGCAGCACTGCATAAACCCAAGAGAGAAGCGTATTTACTTGTATTGTGGCATATCAACTTCTCACATTTTTTGCAAACTCTATAACGAAATACAGGATAAGTTTTGGGGACGTGTATAAAAAATGCAAATTCATAATATCATATGAAAATTATAAAACAAGAAACTTTAGTCCGTAAACGTTGTTTCAGTGCATAAAATATTATTATGACTAAAAGTTGAGTTTTGGTACTAAATGACAACCTGGGAGCTTTTTTACCTGATATGATTCAATTCATATGAAGAAAGGGAACATACACAGTATGTATAATACTGCATACAAAGATCACATCCCTTATGCTTACATAACCATGCGATACCAATAACAAAACATGTGAAAGAAAGTGTGCGTAGCTAGTAAATATCTTTTTGTTGTACCTTTGATTAAATTATTTACTATCAACCAGATTCCTTTATCGAGTCTCTAAATCATTGCATTTCTCAAACAATTACTACTACTAGTACTACTACTACTGCTACTACTGACTTTTTCATATTGCTGATTATAAATTACAGTTCAGATTAGTCATCCCTCTGTAGCGTTTCATGAGCCACCGTTGGCGTTGGCGCCTCATTCACTTTTCTTTTATCACCAGAGTCGGATATCTCCTCGCTGTCACTTTTAGTTTTCACAGTTGGCAGCATAATTTCTTGATTGCCGATAGAGGAAGTTGGAGAATTAGACCGGAAACTGTTAGAATTTCTTTTGCTAGAACTGGCTATGTCATAGTCGTGTGATGATGACTCATCGCCATCACTGGAGTTGTGGCGCTGTTGTGGGTTGTGGTGCAGAGGTAAAGGAATAGGAGGTTGTGGTGGTATACTGTCATTTCTTTGAACTGCAGGACTGATGTATGGGTTTATTGATCTAGTATGGAAGCTGTCCATACCATGTGACAGCTGCTGGTTGAGTTTCCGTTTTATACGAACCATATGGCACACAATTGCTATGATGATAGCAACGAGAACTGTGACCACACAAATTCCTATAACTGAAAATAAAACAGGAAATTAAATTTTATGAAAAAAACAAACACAGCTATACTTTAAATAATCATGCAATATAAACATCTTAAACATGTAAAAATTCTAAAACCCGTAAAAATAACATTTAAAAGTTCGTAAACAAAGTAATTTAATAAATAATCGCTATGAAAGAATAATAAATAACGCGGTAAGTAGGTATGAAAGACGTCAATTCATATTTGCATTTGATCTTTAAAATATGTAAAACTTTAGACTATGGATGAAGCATTTTTATAGTCTACAGTTGGATATATATATCATACAGTTCATATCGGCAGCAGCGTATTACAGGCAGCGAAATCTGTACTGTACTTACTCAATTCCGTGTACAAGCGACATTCTACCTCCTCCTCGTTCATTCCTGTATTATACCATCGCGATGTGCCGTTTCTTTCGACACAGATGACATCATTGGTAGGCATGCTGTGAGCTGGCGTGTAGCCAATATCGCAACGATATGTATAGAAATATCTCTTGTCGTTGTCTTCACATGATGAATAATTTAATCTTGATTTCAAACTTAGGTTGTCAAAATTCGGGTTAGTGCAGTTTTCTGTCGACATGCTGACAACTTTGTCCAAATGATAGAAATAAGAATGAAATTTTCACAAATAATAAATAGTATTTTACCTTTAAATACCCAGGTAAGTCATACCTCTTTCATTCATCTCTAAGTTGTAACTGTTTCAACTAAAACCTTTTTTATACAGGTTCTTGTTCAATACTTACTTTCGCCTACTAGAAGAAAAAAAGGTATCTGTCAAACTTTTGTCTGCCACAATCGGTGTTTTGTTTAGTCTCACACAGTCATGATAAAAAATACTCAACCAAAACTGATTCAATATACATTTCAAGTTGAAGTCAAAGAGTGAAATAATACTTTTGATTAAGCAATAATCAAGTTTTTTCCTAGTAAAGAAGGAAGTAGACAAACATTCACTCTCTGCTCAAAGAGCTTCTAGCTTACTAGGTCACAGGATTAATATAATGCCTTTGCATTATGCTCACACAACTAAAGCTTTCATAACCCAACTAGTTGTGAATCATAACCCAACTAGTTGTGAATCATAACCCAAAGCATGCTGCTGCAGTGCTTTCAGGGTGTTCTGCTTCCAAATGTTTTTATTTCATGTTTTACTAAAGATCATTTAGAGTTTCGCAATTTTTACCCCCCTCCCCTTCCCCGGCCTCTCATTCATGTTGATAACAGCCCAAAATTAATCACCAAATAAAAAATGCTTGGAAGTTTCACATGAGAGTTTTTGCTTAATGTGAAAAACAATTTTAAAAAAGGAGTAGATAAACCGTTGCTGTGAATTTCATTGAACGCAACCAGCCATACTCCTGCCCAACTCTTGCAAATGTTTCATACATATCATACAATCGACTAATGTTGTAAGTTGATGGCTATACTGGTCCAGGGTAAGTACCATAAGTAAGTTATACTGACCCAGGGTAAGTACCATTAGTAAGTTATACTGACCCAGGGTAAGTACCATTAGTAAGTTATACTGACCCAGGGTAAGTACCATTAGTAAGTTATACTGACCCAGGGTAAGTACCATAAGTAAGTTATACTGACCCAGGGTAAGTACCATTAGTAAGTTATACCTACCAAGGGTAAGTACCATTAGTAAGTTATACTGACCCAGGGTAAGTACCATTAGTAAGTTATACTGACCCAGGGTAAGTACCATTAGTAAGTTATACTGACCCAGGGTAAGTACCATAAGTAAGTTATACTGACCCAGGGTAAGTACCATTAGTAAGTTATACCTACCCAGGGTAAGTACCATTAGTAAGTTATACTGACCCAGGGTAAGTACCATTAGTAAGTTATACTGACCCAGGGTAAGTACCATTAGTAAGTTATACCTACCAAGGGTAAGTACCATAAGTAAGTCAGGACCCTTAGAAGATCATACTGAATGTAGAATAGCCTTAAAAAGCACCAGAAAACCTGATCTACTACATAGCAGTTAGTTAGTTGAGGGATGTGTAACTATTCAAAGCACAGAGGCTACAAGATCTAGATACACCCCAAAAGTAAGTTGTACTCTAGTCCCGGTCACACCGCACTTAGACTCAAATGCTTTCGCTTATAACTTGGCTTATGTAGTTGGTCAGATACGTTGCATTTGAATATTTCTAAAATTCTGTAGAATTGAAACACATATTGTCAGAGAGTTGTATATATAGAGCCTAGGTCAAGTTTGTAACTGCATGCATTTTATACCTGTACATGTAGTTGAGGCCGTAAAAGGGTGTTTTTTGTAACTAGACATGGTGTATCTAGATTGAGAACTCACTAGATTAGTCATATACATGGAGTAAAGTGCATTCGGTGAGAGAGTCATTGAGGAGTAGTACAGCTAACAGATTCATACTGCTACCCAAAATCCACTACAGATGGTACAGTAGTATTGTGCATAGAAATATCTCTCCCTCCTAGATTGGTAACTGTAAGTCAAGTATAAGAAGAGCGGCCACTGACAGAGAGACGGCATATATATAGCACACTGTAGCCTACAGTGGAAAATGGCGTCATAGAACAGATCTACTCCTTTATCACTGTCGATGTTATGATTCCGAGTGATAAATTTACCTGAATTTGTTCATGGAAATTTAGCGATGAATATAAAATACCGTAAAAACCAGAAATATTTGAAAAGATATAGCCTGGAGCGGCATTTTGCCATAAAGATAAAATATTGTTAGCCGATAAGTATTTGGGAAGTACAGCCTGGTGCGCTATTATTAACTGGCCCAAAAACATCAAGTGCTAACAACTGGTTAGCGTTCTAGGATTGAGATCATTCTATCGTATTGCGTACCATAAGACATTGTGGGTATAAGAAGTTGTGTGCACTTGGAGAATTCGGGCACAAAATAAAGAGTTGTGTGCACTTTAGCATATTGTATATTATATAAGGAGTTGTATGCACTTAGAAGCTTCAAGCATTAAATAAGGAGTTGTGTACACTTAGAAGCCTCAAGCATTAAATAAGGAGTTGTGTGCACTTTAGAATATTGTACATTATGTAAGGAGTTGTGTGCACTTAGCAACTTCAAGCATTAACTAAAGAGTTGTGTACATTTTAGGGTATTGTACACAACTTATAGAAGCTTCAAGTATTAAATAAGGAGTTGCGGAGACTTTAGGGTATAATACGTTATATAAGAAGTAGTGTGCACTTGAGGGTATTGTACTTTACATAAGGAGTTGTGTGCACTTTAGAGTATCATACATCACATAAGGAGTTGTGTGCACTTCAAGGCATTGTACTTGATTTAGAAAGTTGTGCGCACTTTTATACATTCTCGATCGTATAAGGAGTTGTGTACACTTTAATACAGTGCATCAATTTACATTTAGCAAATGCTTGCGTTGCGTCATCTTGAGTCGTAAGTAATAGTCAACCAATCGTCTCAAGGGTACCAAATGAGATAGTACTGTACTTACTAGTATTGTGGCACCTTCATAGTACTGTACTCACTAGTATTGTGGCACCTTCATAGTACTGTACTCACTAGTATTGTGGCACCTTCATAACAATCGTGTCAAGTGCACCATGATTTAGAAGTACTAACCATAAAAAACATATGTTTTTGAAGACATTGGGAATATCTTCACATCTTGAACAAAAAAATGGTAGTGAATGAATGATTTTAGCTAACCTGATGTTTATGGTCGGCATATTTACTTTTGCTGTCAATTCATAGCTGTGTCAACAACTACCCATAAAAGTTAGTTCTCGTCAATACTCTGTTCTAATGTTACATGTACAGTAAAGTTACAACTGCAAAATCATTTCCAAGTCCAGCTTCTCGTTTTGGTGACATTTATTTCCAAGCAGTTCATTTAGATTTTGGCTAAACAAGAGAAGACAACTCCATACAGATTTATCAAAATCATTTTATCTATAATACCTTTGGTATAAGGCAATTATAAAAGAAGTTGCAGAAGTATTACAGTATAATTTTTATTTGGCTACACATAATGTAATGATATGTGTTTTTTATGGAAAACATGACATCTCTGTGTGACGTGAAAATTTGATGACATTACATAAAGTTGAAAATAACAATTCAATATGATAAATATTAATAAGAAATATCCTTATTATGTGCGTTATTGGTAATTTTATAAACAATTTGATCATTATGAAAACATGAAAGCATTTATCTTTTGTTCAATAATAAAAAAACAAGATATTATTATAAAAATAATTTCTTCATAAATTTATCAGGAGTTGTTTCCTCTTTTTTTCAAACTAAACGTCACCCAGATGAGAAGCTGTACTAAGCATTCGGAGTTATTTTAGTCAACAGGACGCACTCAATGTTTTTTTACTTGCATGTGCTGATTGTGCCACAATCTCGACAGAGTCAGACAGTGGTAAGGTTACATAACATGCACACAAAATTCTTGGATTTTAGATTTAGTTTTAAGTAGTTGCACTTGTAATATTACTATTTGCTATATTTTACAGATAGGTCACATGACTGGATGCTTTTTGGTGATGTGGTAGGCTTTCTAATGGAAGAGTAGATAAGTTACAAGATGGAGGATGGAGTGGAACTGTTTGAGGAACTGTTTAAGAAGGTATCGAAAGTACGATCTGATTGCGATAACCACACTACAGAAATGGTTTAACTGATAAATAAATCAAGAGGCGCGCAGGTAATGAGATATGATTTAATTGTTGATATAAAACAGCTTAAATAAAAGAGAGATAAGGCTGGCCATTAAGTATTCGAGAAGCAAAACAATTATATAAATTCATGTTTTGCTTTTTAGTCTCATGAAAGCTGGAGGCTGAAGTATAAAAGGTTACGAAGTTGAATTGATAGAAAAGAGACAAAAGTCGTGCATAGACATTGCTGTGTTTATGGAAGAAGTTGTGTTTAAAAAATGGACTTCACTAAGAAATTATTGGCTTCGAATGCAGTCAAGATCTAAAACTGACAATCATGTAAAAGTTTACTTCTACAAATAGTAATGTAGGAGCAGTTCTCTGTCATGGAGTCTAAGGACAAGGTTCTTCATGTAAAAGTTTACATCTGCATTTTCAAGTTCAGCCATTTGTAGTTGCTGAATTACTTCCGTAGATTGAATTGTCTGGGGATTCCAACAATTGAAAGGTGAAATGGAAAAATTAATTGCTGATGAATTACCGCATCTCAAACTTCAGGATATTGTAAAACTGAGAGCAAAATTTACTTCATTTTATACTTGGTACATTTCAAGTAATATTTGTGGAGTAAATGCTTTGCCGCATGGGAGGGATTATGCCAGTGATATCGCAATTGTGTGCTCAAAGCAATTTTTTATCGCACAAAATCAATGATTATTCTTCGCCGAGCATGTAGAGCAAATTTGCATTCGCAATTCATTTTGATTGGTCAATCAAATTCACAAGCAGCGAAACCAATTTATTATTTTCTACAACACAAAAGTTGATCAACGATTATATATAAATTATCGAAACTGGGAGCTAATCGGTAACTGAGGTATTACATTCAAGATTGTAGTAGGATCGTGGTGAATGCTGCACATGCTATGATTCGTCAGTATTTCCCGAAAAATCACAATATTTTTTGACCAAGTTGTTCTGGTTGTGGGTAGATAACTCTCAAGCAATTGATTGCTTTGCAGGTGACTTTGTTTGCTAAACCTGATTCTGCACAAACTAATTTGTATGTGCTAATTCGCATCCGTGCGGTAAGGCCTTTACTGACATGTTATGTTATATTTCTGTTTGTTTGTTTGTTTGTTTGTTTGTTTGTTTGTTTGTTTGTTTGTAGATGATAATGAAAGGCATGAGTTAGAGATAATTCCTTCCACAAGCATTGCTGTTGACGCCCCACCTCAAACTATAAACTTGTTGAAGTCTACGCATTTACGAGAGCTCACAAACTGTGTCTGCACCTACAAAGAATGTTCATATTTTGATACTGGCAAAAATCCAGTTACGAAAGTTGGTAGCAATTACAAAACTCAGGATCATTTTATTACTTGTTCTGGAACAGTAAATCCGCTGCTATTCATAAGGATCAAGTTTATACATTTATACGAGGAGAACCTAGTGTCATGATTGCCTATGATATGTCAGGTGGTTATACTACTTGCTGGAATCACCTGTACGCCATGTCGTCTTGTCATAGCATTATGACTAGAGTAGGTGATTACTTACTCACAGCTGACCCAATAAATCATCGAATAATCGCATACTCTCATTTACTTTCTCTTTAAAAGACATTTCCTGTCCATTACTAAGCAAAGGCTTCACTGCGATGTGTGCTGTAGACCATATTTCTGTATTTCTTTGTGTCTATGATGCACGGTTACTGTATAGGCTGAATATTTCTACCGGGGAGGTGTTGTGGACCCACAGCGATGTTAGGAAACCATAACTAATTGCATATTATGGTGGGCATATCCTGGTCACAGAGCACAACTATTCTAGTGCATATGTCCATGACTACGCTACAGGTTAGTTAGTATTTGTTGTACTAGCACACTGTTACATACTTTGCTTTGCCCTTGTATATCACCAATTAACTCACATGTAGGTAAAATAACTTCGGATGTAGATTCCATTGAAATAGCCTGAGATAGTAAGTTTGTTTTGGGATAAATAGTACCGCCCTAGTTGTAGCTAAATGTAACTATGTTCTGGTCTATTACTAAAAATTGAGTACAACCTATTATTAAACATGGTACATGCTACTTGGTGCCGTTTTCGTGCTTTTGGATGCTTGATCATGTGTCCTTTACATATGTGCACGTTTTTTAACTAAATTTTTCCATTGCTTTTTGGTATTGTTGAATTTTATGTTTTTTTAATTGACATTACAATGTATGTCAAGTTTTTCCATCTTCTGATTGATCTTGTAATAACACTGTGATATCCTAAACTCTTGCCTTCAAAATAAAGCGCATATAATTTTATAAAATTATTAATTAATAAGTTTTGCATTTACTTTGACTTAGACAGCAACAATCATTCATTTTTTCTTTGAATTCACTTGACAATTTGTTTTATTTGCTCTGTTACAGGAGTTATCTTCTAACCAATGTGTGAGAAGACAACTACAGCTGTTATTGAGATTAAAGAATTAGTAGTGGTATTGTGTGGTATTAATCATAGAGGTCTTTATACGCTGTCAATCAAAACCACTATGGTTGATACAAAAACGTTTTTATTGTTTGATCGTTTGTTGCAGTTTCAATTTGTTTAATTTGGTGTAAATATATTATTGAATGATATGATGTAGCGGTGGATGTTTTTATTCAAAATTTCATCAGAAAACCCACTAAAACGTTAAAAAAACAAGCATATTGTTACTTGGATGCATCAATTAACTACAAGGTCATATTGGCATATTTCATGCATGAGAAAGCTAAGGCGCTTATTGTCACAGAAAAACAAAAGAAAAGAATTGAATCAAAGCGATTTACATTATCTTTGACATATATCACTTCTAGTGAGTTGTGTACTAGACGGAGTAGTTTATATATTATCTTTTCATAAAGCTACATAAAATTAGTATCTTTATCATGTTAGTCGTACTTTATAATGTTAGTCGTATTATATAATGTTAGTTATAAAAGTTCAAAAAATAAAACAAGTTAGTGAATTTCAAAGTTGGTAATTGAAGTCATAATAAATTTTTCAAATTGTTGCTGATAAAACATGTAAAACAAAAATAGCCTACAACTAAAATATAAAAAAATTAGCTATTTTTATTTGGTGATATTTGAGTCCAGTAGTAAAATACTGTTTATATGATATGATCGTTTCTGTATCTATTTGAATATTCTGAGATTTATTACCAATTGCGTGTTGATAATAATAATAACAAAAAAATAACTGTAAACCAGGTTTGTATCAAATATTGACAGTTAATTTATAGATGTAGTAACCAACCACTAAGTGACTCCCTTTTGTTTCGCTGTGGCTCTTGAGTTGTAACTTCCTGTTGGCCTAGCTCTCGACTCTTTCCTCTCTCAGCGTTATTCACTGGCTCCTCTGAATTTTCTGGTGGATTATCTCGTTGCTGATCTGACTCTTGCGCTTGAAATTGTCGATATCCATTGCTTAACGTTGGCGTGCGTTGATCTAAATCGCGAGGATTGTTGTCGTATAAATGGCCTCCATTGTTGCTGCCGGAAATTTCCCTCATTGGGATATTTTCAGCTGTTCGTTGTAAGGATTTTGGGGTGTATCGACTTATTCTCATTGGGTTTGTCTGAAGATGAGTCGAGCTGTTGTGTTGTGGGTAAACTTTACCTTTACGTTGTTGTGATCTAAGATAAACTTCAGATGAAATGCTTACGTCTTGGTTTCTCTCGTTTTGATTGTTTGAAGGCAATTCAGAGGGCCACGAGTCGACTTCGCAATTATTGATATCATCGATGTCATCATACGTCGGAAAGTCCGTTCTATTCCTTCTATAGTATTCATTCATGGCGTCTGCACTTGTTCTGCCAGGTAGCTGCGGAGATGTACTGCGTAGAATTTTGTTTTTTACTTTTTCTTTCTGGTATACGCGTGCCAGACAGATGATAGCAATAATCAAAGGTATTGCAACTCCTAGCCCAACTCCGACACACACTACAACGAAGTACTTTCGATTATTAATCAAGGTTTAACTATTTTATATTTTCCAGAACAAGACACTATGGCTATTACTTACTCGTGATCACATCGAGGATGCATGTAGGTTTGTTTGTATCTTTCTCTAAGTTATCCGTCCATCGCGTGGAGTTGCTTTCTTCTATGCAAATAAATTCCCTGCTCTGTCCTTTGTATGCTCGTGTGTAGAGGAAGTCACAGTTCAACCGATAGTAAAAATGATTCGTTGAGTGATCCTTGAACAACAACGCAAACTCTCCGTGTGGAACAGTCGGGTTGCTACAGAAACTTGTGGAAGCCGCCATCTCAATATTTTGCCGTTAGAATGCAGGACAATTTGATGAATCTAAAGACAAAAATACAAGATTTAGCCACTGAATGAAAAAGCCTGACGAGAAAATTTATGTTTCACCATGTATTACATATTAATTATTTACACCTTATTAAATAAATATTTTTTGGAATTTATTTTTAACGTTTCTTATTTTATCGCTTTCTTATTAATAAAAAAAAATTGCCCACAGCTTGCTGTATTGCACATACAGAGTAGCAGCACACTGAAAATGTTTTTTGAATATTTTTATGAAATGCACGGGTTTAAGCATGACATTTACCACAAAAATCTTGTATTCAGCTTTTTAAATTTCATTGAAGCTGCCTCTCAAAATTGACAATAACTACAAGAATGTTTCAATAACATTTGATAAAATCGCTGGCCATTTCTGCAGCACGCAGAACCACTAGTTCAATTCACAAAATAAATGATATATTACACCTTCTGTATTCACAGGTCATCAGCAAAAATCTAATTATTAGTTCATTTAGTGTCAGTAATCAAACTTTGCATGTCATCAATTCACCTTTGCATGTCATCAACTCACCTTTGCATGTCATCAACTCACCTTTGTGTGTCATCGACTCACCTTTGCGTGTCATCAACTCATCTTGGTATGTCATCAATTCACCTTTGCATGTCATCAACTCACCTTTGCATGTCATCAACTCACCTTTGCATGTCATCAACTCACCTTTGCATGTCATCAACTCACCTTTGCATGTCATCGACTCACCTTTGCGTATCATCAACTCACCTTTGCATGTCATCAACTCACCTTTGTATGCCATCAACTCACCTTTGCATGTCATCAACTCACCTTTGCATGTCATCAACTCACCTTTGCATGTCATCAACTCACCTTTGCATGTCATCAACTCACCTTTGCATGTCATCAACTCACCTTTGCATGTCATCAACTCACCTTTGCATGTCATCAACTCACCTTTGCATGTCATCAACTCACCTTTGCGTGTCATCAACTCACCTTTGCATGTCATCAACTCACCTTTGCGTGTCATCAACTCACTTCTGCCATGCAAAAGTAGAACTAATTTTTGGTGCAGGTTTTTATACGCACAGTATCAGTTAGTGGCTGGAGTCAGAGAAGTAATAAACAAGTAATGGCATAGCTAAGAGTTTATGAAATGCATTTAAACAATAAAGTGAATCACCGGAGAGTGTTCTATTACCTGCCAGTGAAAGGCCTCAATTAACGCATTCAATGTCTTGTTATTCTTTTCACTACAAAAGTTTGTTAGCAGGTTGCTTTGGTTTGGGTGAGTATTAACGTTGATGGTCAAGTATACTTGCCACCAATTAGAGTGATTACACAACGATTGTTAAACCAATCAAAACGTGAGTTTTTATGCTAAGTATATCTCTTGTAAAATCGCTTTAGACAATGTTAGGTTTTTAATGGACGATTTGACAAGTTGACAGTAGAATTAATATAAGCCTTTAACTGATGAAATAAAAACAACAGTTTATATAAATCTCAAGTAAACTCAAGCAAGTTCAATTGGAGGTTTTATGAAATAGCAGATAGTTTTGATAAATCACGTAATGTAACTCTTTTTTTTGTACATTTTTATTCATCGTAATTCATACCGTGCAGATTGAACAGAGTTAGCTGAAATTCTTTCTATGTAAAATTACATTTATGGTACAAAACCCACTAAAACTTTAATGAAGTTAAAATCGCTATTGTCAGCTGTCAGTTTTCTTGTACTTCCTGTGTCGTATTGCCCGGCAGATTTGTGGAATTTAGCATAAATCTGTTCACATCTCTAGTTGATTATTTTATATTTGGTGTAAAAGAATAATACAGAGTTAAGCTCTCTTCATCCCCAGCTGTAGACAAATGTAAACCTTCAGCATCAACTGATTTTTGTTCACCTGTGTTTTCAAAGACTCGTAATTTACACCATCATTCTTCTGTGCTTGGAATTGTGGATAATCACTACACGATGTTGAACCAGTTGCATGTGGAGTGTCTATTCTTGGGCAGTCATACACGCAGTCATACACATACACACGTACACATCGTCGTATGGATTGCTTTCTACATTGATGAGGATTTCTGGTAAGTATTGGCTTATCCTGGGGTTTAGTTTGTTAGACTAAGAACCATTAGCTGCTGATAATCTATTTGATTCTATGTACTTGGGTTCTGATTGGTTCATTGCAGAAGGGATAATCCAATTACCATTAAAGCCTGGAGCGTCTGATGGAGGTAAAGGCATTTTGTCGTAAAAACTCTGATTGTGGTACTGGGCTCTACTGCTGCATCTGCTGCTTAATTTGGAGTAAACTTGCTCCTCCAATGCCTGTTTCTCTTTTTGTACTTTGGCGTAGTGATAGAGGAGAACGATAATGATGATGATCCATGGTAATCAAGCCAACAGCTGATCAAATAAAGCATGATATAACAAATTATTTGTTTATTACATTACAAAATTAAAAACCTTCAATAATGCATAATCACTAGAGCATTGCCGGATGAACATTATTACTGGTACCTATAGATGTACAGTCCAGAATGCATTGCGGTCTCTGCTACCTATAGATGTACAGTCCAGAATGCATTGCGGTCTTTTCCCGTATAGTTCCTTTTGTCCACCAAATAATTCTTTACATGTAAATGACCCAGACTGAGGTCCTACTTTATCGTAGAAACTTGGATAGCATTCATAGCCGCTGACATGTTCATCATCAATTGAAAGGCTATCAACATTTTTGGCAGGTGTTAGTTTTGCGTTGTTTTCCTTGCGTTTCTCACATGTGTTGTGCATCACATGACGATATGCAAGAGAGTCACATGACAATCTGCAAGTGTAAGTTGATCGATGAGAAATATTTGAAACTAGCTGATTGAGTGAAGAGGTTTTTTTAAACTTCCTTTGAGAGCTAGTGGGTGTTGGTTGGCAGCCATTTTGATGTGAGCTAGTAGATGTTGTGTTGGCAGCCATTTTGATGTGAGCTAGTGGATGTTGTGTTGGCAGCCATTTGAAAGCGTCTTCTGATCAAAACTAGCCTCTTATTGCAGTACGCCTTGCTAGGAGCGGTTCTTGTTTTCATTGTTAAAAATTAATGCAAGATTTTATGTAATGCATTACGACAAAAGGGCCTTAGAAAACATTTTGTTTCATTATGTCAACAAGAAAAAAACACCCAACAATGTCAGAGTTGAAAGTTAAAAATGGCCGCTACTACACGAGTATAAGGGCAATGGTTGTGTTAAAATAATGCTAAAACAGATATTGAAGTCTCTAACTGATTGGGTATTTTCTTTTGAAACCTAGATATCAGTAACAATTCTTTTTTTTGAGACGTAACATTACGTATGAGTACGTCTTAGTTGTGATTGTTTGAGCATAAACCATAGACATATTTATTTTCATCGACGTCTATGAAAACTGTATAGCTGGAGCGAGCCCACTTGAGTTTCATTACAAAAAAAAGAATTACGATGATTTTATCGTCTGATGTATTTTCAATATACATTATAATGCATTGTCACGACTTGAAACGGGGAGGAACAGTGATTGATAAACGTTGACTCGTTAAAACTGTTGGCTAGGTGGAGTCAAGGTCAGTCAACGACGCAACCTACCTCGCTTGTCACTTCCATCGTTGAGCCCAAATTGCCCATTGCCGCCATGTTTTTTCTGCCCTCAACGACGAGGTTTCCAAATGGTCTCGTTTAATCCCATCGTTAAGCCCTACGCGTAGGGTATCCGAAAGCACCCTAAGAGAAGAAATTAAAATTGTTAGTTTTGCTAGTATGGTTACTGCACTCATCTTTTTTATCAAGTATATTCCACAAAAAGCAGTTTTGGCATGTTACATCACTACCAAGTGTATATCATGTTGGATTCATGTTCTGTCTTTGATTCATTATCTCGCACCGCAGGAGTTGTCTTACCCACGAGAGAATCAAAACCAAAAAGAACATATCCATTAGCCTCAAAGTGCTGAAATAGATTGAATTTTTTTTTGAAAATATATGTGCCCTAGGCAACAACTAGTTTCAACCTTTTCACCATTCTTTAAGGCTGCAACAGTCTCCCTCAATAATTGTTTGACACAGAAACTAAAAGCAGTTTAATATCATTATTTGGTAGCCGCCATATTTGAGGAGACGTCTCTGCTATAGGAAATTACCCATTTACTAAGTTAGTGCATTGATTCATTTACTTAGTGCTGTTAGTGCAATTGTACCCTACCTCCAGTCGAATTCCCTACCTCCAGTCGAATCCCCTACCTCCAGTCGAATCCCCCTACCTCCAGTCGAATCCCCTACCTCCTGTCGAATCCCCTACCTCCAGTCAAATCTCCTACCTCTAAAGAAGTTGTGTTTTCTTAGAATCAAAGAGTGCTGAGTAGTGATAACCAAAATACTAAAAATAATCTTAAACTAGTGCAAAATTCCTTTTTAATTTTTATTCATTTCCATTCTACTCCGTGCAATAATTTTTTAGTCAAAAATTTGTATTCAAGATTTGAAAATGATTGTTGATGTTGATTTAAAACGATGACGATGAAAATGCAATTCTGATTCTTTTTTTCATCACAAATAATTTTTAAATTACAATTATTTTCAATTTGTTGATATCATTTAATTTAAAAATAATTTTTTTAACTCGGGTGTTGCTTTGGTTTATGAGATAATTAAAACTTTAAAATGCATGTTTAGTAGGGGTTTCGTCTAGAGGTAGGGGGTTTCGTCTGTCCTGCAAATTGTTTAAATACAGCAATTAATATTTTATGGAGTTGTCTTCTCACCCAAACAATCATTTTGCGGTAAACTCAAGATTATATCGCTAGAAAAGACATTTGGTGAATTTCATACAATACCACAAGCATGTTTCTCTTTCATTTGCACTTTTGTCAACACCGTTTGCTATCATTGAACGCAACCGGTCGAAAATGTAAAAAATGGAATAATGTACATGTTCGACATATATATATAATATATATACAACTTGTTATAAACTTATTGTGTACAGGTAAATGTGGCACAGAATGTGATACCTTTGTATTTAGCACCAGTTTTGTACCCTCGTCCACCCAATATATTACTACACATTCAAAATGTAGATATAAATGGAAATTAATATGGTTTACAAAAAAAAAACAAATAATCACCATGCGTATATACTTGATATAAAAAATATATAATTTGGGTCAAAAACATTATAAATGTCAGCATTTTCAAGTGGTTTTATGTGGGAGAGGTTGAAAGGGCAGGGGTATTTGACCAGATTAGTCTAGGGCCATTTACATCAACTATTGCTCCATATGTTATCAAAAGTGGCCGAGACAAAAAAGGGTCCAATCTAGTATGTAACCTGACATTGCACAATACAATATGGGATTTTGGAAAATTTGTTAAATAATGTGTAAAAATATATGTACAACAAGATAGAAAATTTACAATTTTGCAAAAAAATTTCTTGCATACTTATTTATAATATTGTGCAACTTCTTTTACGTTTTTTCGGTTTTATCATTTGAGGTTGCCGGTCTTCTTCGCGGAATTTTCGAATACATCGAGTGGCGTCATAGAAAGCTTGTTCTACGCGCAGGTCGAGTTTTGCACTGGTTTCTATGTAATGCATCCTTAATTCATGGGCTAAAGCTTTTCCTTGGTCACTGCTCACCTGTAAACAATTGTCAAAAAATGATAAGTTTTCGTTAGAAAAGAATTTCATCGGCTAGAACGACTGTAATTTGCTATACTGTTTGCACAAATTCAGTATATAACAATTTAAACTCACTGAGCGAGCTTCGTGTGGCAAATCGCATTTGTTACCCACGAGTACCATGGGCGTGTTGTCTCTGTCTTTCACTCTAAGAATCTGCTTGTGTAGGACCCTCAGGCTTTCTAAACTATAACAATAGAAACTATAGAATATAAGTACTAGCTTTTTGGAACTTTGCCAAACACTGCTACAGCTTTTTTGACATTTTGACACATGAGCTTTTTGGAAGCTTTTGTCAAACTTCAAGCTGCAGCAGATCAAATATTGCATTTCAAGAAAGAAGAGGTAAGTCATCTGATACAATTAACGTACATCATTTACATGTTTTTTTGATCAAATTATAAACTACAACACCAATAAACACTATTAAAGTAAATATCACTTAAATGATATTAACTATTTAATTCTGGGACTAGTATGTAGAATCAGATCAGAATTGTGCGATTTTGGTACTGATGAAGTATAAAATGTAAACAGTAGTGAGAGTAGACAACTACTTATTACTATTTGATGTTGTTGGGGAGACAACTCTCTAAACATCAGCAAACAGAATTACAGATAAGCACTCATAATTATTTGTATGTAAAGAAAAGTTTCAAGCTTGTTTCATGCCTCAGCCATCGTCTGCTGTAAAGCAAGGATGTAAGTAGAAATATAATATGAAACTTAATTAATTTTATTTTATGTATATCAGTGCAGTCCAGTTTCCATAATTTTTTTATTTCTAAAAGACTAGTGTATTATAGCAGAAAACTAAATTCTCAGTACTTGCCATATTGGCCAAATTTGACCCAGCACAAAAGCTGATGGCTAAACACAATAAGTACGTATTGGCTTCCGATTCATTCTTTGAAGGAATAGATGTAAATGATTTTCAAAATAAAATAAACAAAATAAAACATGGGTTTGACCTATTAATGCAACGATCATGTTAGTATGTCAAAAGCATCAATAAAAAAATATTTTTCTTGTCAAAAGTGTATTAAAAATATTTGAAGTAAGCTCGTGATGATCCAATTTAGTTTTTTATAGAAATCCATTTCAGATTTATACTACTTATGTCGTTGGCCACAGGACAGAACCAATACCTCACGACTAATCTATTGCTACGCGACACAAAGAAAGCGTAACTTTTAATTATTAGTGTTTGCTTTGCACGTGTATTTAAATTGGCGTTTTAAAAGAAAAATTATTAAAAATAGTTCATCAAACTTGTTGCATTTTGAAAACTGAAATCTTTGCGCTCATAATTAAATCTTTGGATTATAAATTAAGTAATGTCTACCAAAATACTTCAATGTGTTTCTCCATTAACATAGATTGCAAATGCTTCCTTATTTTGCAGTTATAATGTCAGATAAACTGACACCAAAAAGCTATCTACTACATGTAAGCTGTGGAAAATCCGTTTCTAAAAAAAATGTGCATTAAAAATACCCAGTTTTTCCCGTCCAAGTGTACAAGAGAAGCAGCTTAATGAATAAGAAAAATAATTAATCAGCTGAAGATATAAATTAATTATTTGTGGATTGAGAGCACAATCGAAGAATAAATGCATGTGATTAGTGAGTCAGTTTTATTACGTTACATGCTGGTTACAATTTTTTTATTATTAGCCGAGTTTTATTATTACTTTATTATGATGGAAATCTATACCAACTATCAAATTATCGCAATAATGTTCTATTAACTTTATCAACACAAGCCAAATTAGAGAGTTGTCTTTTCCACGATTTCCTTGGCAAGTTGTGAAAATTATAGTAATCGATTAGACTGTTTTGGTGTTGGTGCTTCAAACTTAAGTTCCATTTTGTGAATACCTGAATGATTTATAAACACCTGTCATTCGTTCTTCGATAAACGGGTGGTGATTACGCTATAAAAAACCAAAGTGAAACCAGATGTTAATACACCGCGTTGGAATTACCCCCTCATGATGAGGTTTGTTGTATACCTCACTGATACAAACCTGTGTTTGTCGGCGAAAGAAAATACTAGAAGGAAGCCTTCCGAAGACTTTAGGAAGGAATCCCTCATGGCATGGAACTCTTCTTGTCCGGCTGTGTCAAGCACTGCAATAATAAATGACATGGAAATTGTCTAATTAGTCAACTCCGCGGAATCGGGTCTGCGCTGGTAAGAGTACAAACAAAAGGAGTTGCTGGTCTTTCAGAGGACCAAATGACTTGAGCAGTATAGTTGTTTTCCCAAAGGAAGACAACCCCGAATTTATAGCAGACTTATTTCCTTTAGAAGAAAATAATCCTGCTGAAATAGTTGTTATGGCCTTATTGTAAAATAAAACAAATTAGTGAAAATTAGCTGGTTCATAAATAAATATTACTATTTATTACAATAAAACTAAACCAAGATTTTATTCACGTCAAATAGCGCTACCGAGGTTGGAGAGCTGGTTCCAGGGCCAAATGATTTTCGAGAGAGACGATTATAGTCCCCATTGAAATGCAAAAAAGTAACGAAACCTTCCAACCATATTAGACTCGCCGAAGTTCTTAATTACTTCAGTGTAAATATTCTACCCATTATACGACCTTATGACATACAAATGAAAAACTTACAAGGGCTAAAACATACCAACTACATGAAGAATTGTATTGATTTTTTCATTGTTGGGCATATAACCAAATATTGATTGTTTGTTTTCAATTAAGAGAAAATAATACTTAATTAACAACTAATCAAGTTGTTACTTTGCAGTTGTGACCAAGTATGTTTCTAAAAATAAATGCAACAACTATTGCCTAATTAGCACGATATGACTTTTTGTGTCTATGAATGAAACCAGTCCAGCCCATGATCACATGCACATGTGTGTTGACATGATGTTTATAATAGGCAAATAGGTCAAAAGTTGAATGCTTACTGGAAGGAACCATCGGCACTAAAATGGAGTGCAGTTTGTGAATAAGATTTAAATTTTTCGCTAAATATAGTAAAAAAAGCAGTCAAACAGCAATAAAAACACAAAAAAATAAAATAAATATTTGGGTACAAACAAACTCACAAGTATCAGGTTAACCAAATAGCAAATGTTGTGCAACAACTCATCCCGAGCCCTTAAGGTCGTAACTATATGTTGACCCCTACAGCTGCCTCTTGGTTTAAAATGACAATTGATTTTGCTCATACAAGACAATAAATGTCTAAAGTTTTCATCAACTTTGATTTACTGTGACAAGCTTTGAGCGACGACGACTGTCCTGGCATTTGCATTACTATGTTAAGTTGGGTTAAGCAAGTCCCTTTGCAGCGCAACCGAAATCAGATACTTTACACCAAGGTAGAATGAAAAAAGTTCTGAAACGAAACTGCAAGCGGGGTTGCGCTGTTTTTAATTTGTTTTTTCACTAGGAAATTTTGAATCATGAAGAGTTATCACCAAATAATAAAACTAGATAATAATTTATGGATTTAATTTTGCTGCAAAAGGTTACTACAGTGATTATTTGACTTTCTTTATTATTATAACGATAATCAATAATTATTATTATTATAATAAATAATTATTAAAACGAAACATGTTAACCTGAAAAGACCAATTGAAAAATTGGCGCTATGCATTGAAAAAATTTTCAGGAAGAAGCAAAAGAAACTTCCCAGTAAATACCAATTTAAGCAAGTAAATTATATTTAAATTAGAGTGGTTTGCTTTAAGAAGGTTAGTTCCAGAATATCGTTTTGAAAATTAGACTTGTCTTCTCTAGAAAATACAATTCCTGTATCATGCGCAATGTTTTCACTATTTCATGTGAACCCCCTGAGGCTGTACTTCATATACACAGGCTCTATTGCAAAAACAGACCGATCGATGTCAAGCACCGTCACAGTTCGTGAAATCCGAATCATTGATGGTGCAATAAATAAATTTGTGTCAGACAGTGATATTTATTATCATGTTCATAAAACACGTGAGCTGAAAGACGTGAACAACAAAATGTAATTGAACTAGAGATGTTTGTTAGCCAAGTTTTAGACAGAATTAAAAAGAAAATATAAAAAAGTCAAGCAAAAAATCTATAATGAGGTCTGCGCCACGAGTCACTACTATTTATAGAATTAAATGACTAAAGTTGTGGAGTTGTCTCCTCAAAACAGGCAACTCAATCAAAATAATCATTAAAGTCATAATTATAACGTATAGCTGTTTCCGGTAAAAATATTAACGAGTTAGTAATGACTTCTACGGCTGTAAGAGTACAATTTTTTTGCCTGCGAAAAAAATAAATTGTGTCGGCATTTTGAGATGAATAATTTACCTTTCGTTTAAATAATTTATCAAACTGGTTTGTTGACAAATTTTACTGTTCATTTTAATAAAGAAAATCCACTTTTTATATATACTAAATAATAACTAGCACTATCTGGTCTGCGCACTGTTTCTAGGACCAAATGAAATTTTAGGAAGACAGTCACAGTCCCCATTCGATGGTCATAAATGGCTGTTTTGTGTGCATTTGGTTTAGCAAACCAGCATCGTTAGTTGATAACGCCGAGTTGGCTTAGTTGGTACGGGGCTTGGCATCATCCATAATGTCCAAGTGTAAACCCCAGTCAGCCATGTGTCATTTTTCTTACAATAATTGACATTCACACCCGGCTGACCATGAAGATCGATTACACACTCCATGAAATTCTGTAGGAATGTCGGAATTTATATTAGTAAAAACAAATTTGAAACTTGCACTTCATGGAAAAGTCTTGACAAATAGTAGTTTAACAACTCAGTCTATGCTTTGCACAAAAAATAAAGATTTATTGCATTCTATGTCGTTACTGACACTATTAATACCAGAAGAAATGAATACGGACTTGCTGAAAAACTTTTGTCAAACCAGAGATGGTTTTTTGCAAAAGCGCACCAACATGTTGATTTACGCTTTGACCAACAATCTATAAAGACATAACAGCAGTCTTTTTCCACATACCATCAAATCATTGGTGTGTGGCCATTGGCCAAGCAAGCCTCAGCAAGTACAAGACAAACAAGGAAACATTACTAGGCAGTGAGTAGATAACTCTCATATTTCATAATACATAATAACATACCGCAAAGCTTGGAATGCACACCATCAACTATGCATATCTTGATGTAGCTGTCTTCTATGGTAGGATCATATTCAGTGACAAAATAACCCTGTAGGTAACATAAATGTCAAATTGAACTTTGCTGACGACAACCGATCTATATTTATGCAAAATCCATAAATGTAATACAATGTATAGAGACAGTAATGGGAGACATCATCAATGATATACACATGGGAGATGGTGTCATATCGTAACAACTGTCGTTAATACGGCAGGAACAACTGGTCCAATAAGTACATCAATTCAAAAGTGTCAACGCATGTCTGCTAGTTGGGGAGTTGTCTAAAACATGCAGTGAAGGAAGTTTGAATGATCTGACTAGTTCCTAGTAAACAAGATAGGTGAGGTCGCAAGTGAGATCGTAGTCTCTGCTGAATATATTAATAAACTTTAGCATAATGAGATGGAAAATATTCGATATTGCAGTTACGAAACAAACTGCATAATCTATCGAGTATATGAGCTAGATAAAAATACACTAGGCACATAGATCAGTAAAGTAAACCACACCTCGCGATAGATTGCAAAAACACTTCAAACACGCTGTTGAACCTTCCCAGTACTTATTATTAGCTATATTTACATCTTATCTGTGATGTAATGGCTAAAGTTTCTATTTTCTACTTAGTACAAATCTATGAATCATTTTATAAATGAAGTAGGTCCCAGAGGATATACGATGACTACAATAGATCTTGGATGAATAAAATCTGAATGAAGGCTTATAAGCAATTCTTACAAACTGTAAAATATACAATAACTAACAGTTAGTTGCATATCAACAGTGCAATACAAACAGTGCGTTAGTATGCTATGCATACATCTCAAAGAGACTATTGTTGTTACAACCTGTTTAATGATCAATTAACTCTTTGTATGCATTGCTACAGGAAGGTGAAACCAATTAAATTGTGATAATAAATCTATCACTGAACGTTGAACTTGCAGCTGATTCAAAAAAATAGTAGCAAATAACCTTTGAACATGAAACAGCAGGCGCTAGAAGCAACAGCTATAAAGTGCACCCGTACTGATAACGCTAGACTAGATAACCAATAGAATGTCAGAGTTGGGTTTGCAGAAGTTTAAAAAACAATGACGCAAATGTTTAAAATATTTGACCAATGCTAATACATTTCTGTTTTCATGATACACTGCACCAAGGAACTGGATGGTTTGATTTCATTCTATCATGAGATGGTAGGATCAATTTTAGTAAAGGTTAATTCAAACACTGCAGGCAAAACTTGTTGAAGAAATTCGAAGCTGTTAACGGTTACGATGATTACTGAACAGCTTCCAGGGCTATGTAATTAGGAAAATTATCAGCGGCAGATAAGCTTCAGCTTGTAGTGCTCTAGAGCTCAGTTTTAAACCCGGTGATCCTACATGAGCAGCACTTGATTGCTTATAATATTCGGTTTTATTACCCTCTCGTGCAAAGCATGCTATAAGACCTGGGGATAACATGGGCCATTCAAGTTTGACATTTCCCACAGTGGAGAGTGTACAAAGACATTTGAGTTAAAAACGGAGAAGCTTGTCCAGACAGTAGGTACATTTAGGTGCAAATTTTGAAACCAATTATGAAGGCAAAGTGCAAATGATAAAAATAGAATTGTTTCTCAAATGAACAAAAGAATTTTTTTCGGAGAACTTTTAACTTATAACTTTGGTTATTAAGCAGCGTTGGGAGCACTTCTGATAAATAAACTGGTGAAACAGGTTTCTCCAAACATATTTTTCCAAGTATGTGGCTGTTTTCTTCAGGGTTATCAACCATCAAAGAGGCCAGAATACTAATGAGCTATCAATAATACTGAGAACTTGAGAACAAATAAATATTTTGCAGTTATTTTCGACCTTTGCACCTGAATACAAGCCACAATAGATTGTTGGATGATGTCAGAGGAAGAGACATACAATAGTCACTAGACATAATAGTAGTGCACTGTTTTCTATCATTTACATTCCTTTTGTGAGCAGATCTGCGTGACTACTTGCTGAGTCACGGACAAATACCACATATATGTTAGTTAGTCTAGTTTACTAGTGGCAGTGGTATCAATTTAGGACAGGGTACTCTAAATTTTCCTCCAGTGGACCATTTATGAGAAATAATAATAATCTGAACTGAAAATGAAAAAAAGTGTGTACAACTTATTAGTTTTGCCGTGCATTATCATGTACACTACCTGCATTGTTTCAGGTATGCATTTAAACATGAGGCGTGACTTTAGCAAGGGCAAGCGGGACATAAAATATCAGTGAGTGGATCGAATTTGGCCCATGGGCCATAGTTTGCGCAGCCTGATTTAGGGATACGTATCTGCTGTTACCCCTAGCCAACCAAACAGTGTTCACTGGTCACCCAAGATTTTTTATGGCCGGCATGATCGGTCAACAATATTTACTGGTTGTTTAACAGAGGCTCTATTAAATATCACACTGATAGCTGTGTTTATCTAGCATCATCTAATGCTTAAGTAACATGTTTGCATATTCAAGTGCTGATAGTCGAGTGCATATTGCATGCACGAGCATATTTCTACTTCAGAAGTAAGCTAGTACGTGTAATACCTATTTGACTAGTCAGTCGGCATTCATCATACAAAATTATCGCGCAATACCATGGTTTATTGCAACGCATTCAGTTGTTTTCCCAAACGAATCAAAACATATCCCGTTTCTGAGTTGATTGTTATTAATGATCATCTCTTAACCTTGACAAAGATTGTCAAAATAATTATTAACGCTAATCACGTAATATATATGTATGTATGTAAGCTTTGGACCAATATTGCCAATGGAAATCTCTATAAATGGATGTTTCATCTGCAGCTCTACAGATTCCCACGCATTTATACTGGGTTTTTTTTACAGTTAAACAACGCTATATGAATTGTTTTACATTTCTAACAGTAAAAAAGATGGTTATCGACAGGAGAAGCATTATGTGTTCTTGAAGCTCACAAGCGTGGGTAAAAGATCTTACGCTAGTGGATAACATAGAGATTGTAGCACGGTTCAAATTTCATTGATACGGAGATAGCTGAGCTAATTCAAGCTGTGAGCATCCGTGCACTATCTCCAGCTTTTGATCAAAACCAGAGTGGCTGTGGTGACGCGCATTTCTCCTTCTCAATGCCTAAACATCAATCTCCAGCACATGTATTTAGTAGAGTTATCCAGCTGGATATAGTTCTCAATGTAATACTGATCAAATCACTGAGTTAGCTAAACAGTGCGATGACTACATTACATTCCTGTAATTGTAGCGTATTCAAATTAGATGACCAACTTGGTCGTTTTTTGTGCTAAATTGGGCTGTAATATGACCGCATGTCAACAGGCCACACTCATGCTACAAATAACTTAAACATCCTGAAGTATTGTTAGGGAAATAACTATTGCTATTGTAGAACAGAAAAAAATTACAGATAGGTCTCTATGGTTACTCACTGCCGGAAATGTCTGTTGTCATAGTTAGCGTTCTGCAGGAAGCTGTTTTATTGCATATTGTACCTAAGCAACGCTGGTGTTACTGCTCTACGGTGTTATCTCATTAACTAGCTGAAGAACTGCTGTAATTGTTATAATTGTGTTTAGTAGTACCCAACCTTGACTATACAAGGTAATAGCGCACAGGGTCATAGCCCTAACATTCTCAATGATTATAATAATAGTATTTTACACATTTCTGCTGCACGGTTATAGCGACATGTGTGGTATTGGTAGTCTTAAAAAAATATTTCAGCCAGAGTGTTGATGATTAACGATCGGCACCCACAGATGTCGACCGCCTATAATAACCTGTTGTTTATTATTATGTAGTAGATATTACGTATTTATTATATTTATTATATTTAACGAAAATATGTATTAATTTGAAAACTCATGGAGTAATTCTCCATGTTCTATTACTAAACAACAACCATCAGCATTTGGAAAGATGACGGAGAGAGAAATAAAAATCTTTGGCAGGTTAAGTTTATAACAATTCATTAAGTGGAAAGCCCAAAACAATCTGGTTTGTTGTACAATTTGTTACAGTTAAAGCGTGCCTAAGAGCTGACTAAATATGCATTATTATTGTTTCATTGCCTTGTTACAAAATAACAGGGCGTTTATTGATCTCATACCTGAATAAATTGAATTGTCAAAGCACTTTTTCCAACTCCCCCACATCCAACTACAGCAATATTATAGGATGGACCAAAGAACGGTTCCGTAGAAGTCGTCCTTAACAGCATACGATCCATATTCTGTATCGTAACTTTTTCTAAATCCTGCTCGAGCAATTGATAGTGTGTATTTCTGAATGTTGAATACACAAAAATTCTCTAGCTACAGTGATCCACTACTTGGAATGAAATGAGGGAGGTGCACTTAACTAACCGTGAACTCTAAACTGCTATGAAACACTCTTTCGGAAACCACATTCCATAGTTGAGCTACGCTAGCATTAATGACCCGTGCGCGCCATATGATTGGATGTTCAAACCTGCAGAAAGAAAACAGGAGCTTCAAAAGCCAAATAATTAACGAGTTTTGGTCATTTAGAATGCTATCAAGTTGTTATTAACTTTTAAATTTATTTGCACCGTTTTAATTATAAAGCTTCAATTTTATTTTGTATATAGTTTTGCTTTCTTCAATTTTGGTGTTTGGGCGTGTAGTTAGCTCGAAGTCATAATAATAATATTCTGAGAGTATTGAAAGTTGTAAGTTGTACATTATTAATTACTGCCTGTCTCCCAGATTTGAAGCCAGTAAATATCTGCCAAAGAATTAACTAACTACTGCATGACTTTGCAGTTTTTTCAAGTCGCTCGTACGTGCAGAATTATTTATTTTTGCCTTTCTGTCACATAATTTAGTCCCGCTCGTGTAGATACGTATCAGTGGCTGACGCATGGATAAAATGTACCAGATTGCTAGCTTTGTATAATTTTAATCACGATTCAGATGTAGCCGTTTGTGGGAGTCGCCATGACAAGCTATTTGTATGTCATTTCCTGTCCAAGACTAGCAAATCGTCACATCACCAATCGTACATACTTAGATAATTGTTGGGCAAATCGCAACAGTGCATTATAGCGTTCTTACAACGATTAAGTTGTCTTCTCATTAGAAAAGCAACCCGGCCCCTAGATCAGGTATAAGATTTATTATGGCTATTTTGTAGGAGTCGCTTTGATAGTCTTTTGTTTACACAGCATCCGGTCCAAGACTGACAATCCGAGTGTCTAGCTTTAGCTAAATCCGATTTGGTTTTGTGGCGACCCTAGCATATTTCATCCATGAGCTCGCATTGTATACTTGCAGGGGGACACAACTTTAGATGTATTGAGTGCAAAGTGGGTGTGGAACTTGGCTGAGAAAAGAAGTGTCAAGGGTTTACTCCGCTCCAATTTGATTCCGTAGCTTTCTTTGTGAGCCATTCCTTTGCTTTCTCTTGAGCGTAAACTCATTTTTCACTTGTAACAAGTTGGAGCTTTTCTTCCAGTGAAAGTAAGCTTGTCATTTATTGTTAGCTCAGTCATTAACTTTTCTTGACATTTGTAAGTAAGTGTTTTTATTTGTGGTTTTTTTTTTACTAATATTCACAGAGAAGAAGTGTTGACCACTGAAAGCGATTGCCAAACAATGTTTAGTATGTACATATTTTACTGTTTCACAAATCATGGTTTTTATCACAGTGCCTGATCAAATTACTGCACCATCACTTACTTTTCCAGACTTTCAAAATCAAAGTTTTTCAATTGCTCAATGCAATATGCTTTTATTTCAATTTTTTTCAAGAATATTTGTTGTTGATATATTTTGTGAAATGATAATTTGACTTGAAGCTCTTTGAGGTGACTCAGCAATTACTGCACATGTAAATATGCATAAATCAAAGTAAAAGTTGTCCGTTCCTAAGTGCAAAGTAGATAACTCCAAATTAGATCAACTGGGTTTTAGAGGTTATAATACCAAATTCCGAATTTGAGCTGCGTCTACCAATAAAAATTTGTGAGATTAGTTTTCAACTTTTTGATGTGAAAACTTTTGTGAGTTATTTAAAAAAATGCTGTTGTCTTTTTAGTAACTGCTTTTGATGACTAAAATGTAAATCATTCAATTTTGTATCATAAGATATACGAGAATGCTTGTTTAAAATATAATATAAATATAGTAATAACAATTTATTTTTAAAGTGAGCACCTCACAATAATCTATATTTACTTGGTCTCTCTGCCAGGTATTTGAACAACTTTTATTGCATGAACTATTTCATGAGAGACAATGCTTGATACTAACTGACTAGTTATTTAATTGTTTGTTGAAATCTACTTATTGTATTTAGTTATAGGACCTACTGGCAGTATTTCGTAAAATTGTATGATTGTAGAAAAAAATTATATTATCCATGGGTGCAGCATTCCTTTATGTTTAGCAGTTTAAATTTTTTTAGTAAAAAATAAAATTCATAAACTATTTATACCGACTGACGCTGCTACAACAAATAGGTTGCAAGAAATGATTTAGTAGCTACAGCGAGTCCAGCCTGTCCAGATTCTACCAGCACATGTAATACAGACATGTAAGTATATGAACTATATAATTTCCAAAAACTATAGAGTTGTTGTTGTTTGATTCAGGCTTTTGAGATTAAATTTTCTTTTAATTTTTCAAGTAATTTTAGGTATGACCAATTGTTTCATTTAGTGACCAATATTTGTTGCTTGCTATGTAGCTGCTGTGTGTCAAGGTATTCTGATCTAGTCAATTGGTGCCACCACGGCTGCTAGCCATCAACTGTTTTCAATATGGTTCTCTCAGACACCTTTTGTGCAAAGTATATGAATGTGTGTGCACTCAGACGCACCATAGACCTATAATCTGGTTGTTGAATGGATGAAGCATAAAAGAAGTGTGTCTTCTGCACTAGAGGTACTCATTGTCGTCTGCCTACAGATAGGATTTAGTTTAATCCCTTCCCATTAGTCTGCTCCTAATTACCAAATGAATCTAATGAGGTGTAGAATACGAAGAATAAGCAAAGGTGTCCTATTTTAATTATTTTTGGTTTCATGAGGGATTTGAAAAACATTTTACCTAGCATTTTAAAATTTCATATGACTTCAACGCTGCGGTCGATTGCGCTAAAATACTCTAAGAGTTATGTTCTCCTTGCGGTGGAAGCAATTCCCGCGAAATCAGGTTCAACTGCAACCGCCATTCGATGTAGTCGAACAAGATTGGTCAACAGCTATGACCCACATCACGTGACATCACTGGCCGCCATTTACAAACAAGCGCGTTCAACAGGTGTGTATTTATTGACCACGCTGGTGGTGGTATCTGTTATTAATTGACTAGATACGAAGTGTTACTGACGATGTTTGACAAAGAGTTGACACCACCGCCTGATGGGAGATTATCTAGCTCTTCGGGATCTCCAGACTCCGTATACAACAAAGGCTCAACAGAAAGTTTGGGAACGCCAAATTTTTTCTCTCAAACCTCCACAGCGTACAAACCTGTGTGTCAAACAATTCCAAAATTTAAGCTTTATGACGAGTCTGACTTTGAGTGGGATGATTCTCTTATTTCACCACCACCGAAAAAGCCACCAACCTTACGGAAAATACCAAGAACACGAAGCAGACTGATAGGAGA
This sequence comes from Cryptosula pallasiana, assembly GCA_945261195.1. Taxonomy (NCBI): domain Eukaryota; kingdom Metazoa; phylum Bryozoa; class Gymnolaemata; order Cheilostomatida; family Cryptosulidae; genus Cryptosula; species Cryptosula pallasiana. Next base: position 21,547,958 of record OX183140.1, on the reverse strand, counting down.
AAATAATAATTTGTCATCTGTTGAAAAGAAAAAACCATCACCATCGAACACATGTGCCAGAGGTGAGTGACGTGATTAGAGCAGTTAGTAGTATGTAGTACTTAGGAGTGTTAATATTATTTAGTTGTTATTATTATTATTCGTTTATGATTATTATTATTTCTTTTCTTAGACGCATTTGTATGTATTTGTACTACAAAAGTTTGATGATAAATTATAAATAATAAAGTCTTTGGCAGCTACCTCACCTGGTCCTAATAATAACAACAATGATGATTAGTTAGTAATAGTCGTCTTCTACTAGTACTACTAACAACCACTACTGGTAACTAACTAGCTGTTAGAGATTTTAAATAATAAAAATATTTAACAGCTAGCTAACAGCAGCAGTAGTAGTAGTAGAAGATTGTAACTACTATTGTTGTTGTTGTTAGCTAGCTGCTAATAATATGTTTATTATTACTACTATAATTATTTCTCCTACTAACTAAGTACTAGTAGTAATAATACGATAATAATAAAATTATTTTAAATAATTTCAACAGTTACAGTGTATGTTTAGTTGATACAAAAGTAACTACTACAACAACAACAACAACATCATTGTCATCATTCATTGCTGCTGCATAGTAGAATTATTATTATTATCCTCATAGATAGTAGTGCATTTATCATTATTAAGCACTACTAAGCGTCCTACTCATGGTAATAATAATAAAGATAAAATTATTATTGTTAGTCCTAAGTAGTATTATTGTTGTTGAAAGAAATTAATGCAAATCATTTTTTCCACGTCATAGGTTATATGATAATAACACTATTTTATATATGTATATGCATTTGAAATATCGAATTGAGATTTGATTGAGCAGTCTTTGTCATTTTTATTAGATGGCAAATGGTATCATAGATTTTTCAGAATAATTCGGAGTGGTAATAATATTATTTATTATTATTGATTCAACTATTTATTATGAGTCTTAGTTTATTCTTGTTTTTAGATGAATGATGATCATTCATGTTATTGAAATAATCTTTTTAACTTTCAGTAGTATCTATTTTTTGGCAGTGAAGATTATGACTGAACAATATGTTTGGGTTCAAGTTAGTAAGCTGATCATCAGATTGCAGATCGAATGATTTTGTTTTATTATGGATAAATTATACATAATACAGTTTAATGCATTGAAAGTTTGTTTTTATGGTTCAATTTGTTATGAGGCTGTTAGAAATTAGTTCCTCTGAAGTGATGCGATGGTACTTATGTATCATATCCAGTAGAAGTAAACAATTTGCTCAGTAATGTTATTCTGTGCTTAAAATGTACTGGCTGGCATTAAATACGAAAAAATTTACGTTATTTCACCTTACACCCTCATATTTATCAGTTTTGTAACTCTGTTTGAATTCACAATT